>WCAA01000063.1:0-135959 GCA_010623925.1 Antarctomyces pellizariae
GGGGCGAGTGCGCCGCTCGGTGATATGCGCCGCTCGGTGATAAACCACGTTATAGATGTTTCATAAAAGTATGGGAAAAGCTAACGTAACTACCATACGAGACACAATGTCCTTCTCTTCCATTGTCCTTCTCGTTCACTGTCCTTCTCTCGTCCACTGTTCTTCCCGTCCATCCCTGACCCATCCAACAAAGATACCTAGTTGCAATAGATATGGTTGTGGTTCGGGGCAGCGGCGGATCCGGTATTATTGCAAGTGCACCTGTAATCTTTCGTGGAAGCAGAAGGCCACCCCCAAAAAGTTCTCTTGCTATCCACATTTTCAAGAGCCTAGTAGAAATTAGTACCATTTGCGTATTGTGGACTTTACATTCACATTACCTCGTTCCGTGGGATCTTCACACTGATGCCACGCTCTTCGGTGATCTCGAGCTCCTCCGGGGAAAACCGACGAAGTCCAATGTGAATCCCCACCGCTTCAGTTCCACCCTCAGCTCCACCTCAATGTGCAAAAAGATGGGTATTACAAGCTTGAGATCCTCAACAGAGCACCAATAAGGTGGGCAAAGAAGCCGTAACTTTATATTTTTTACTCATTCGCAACATAAGCTGGATAGTCGCACACGAGCGCTTTCCTGTGACGGTGGCAAGTTGTCTTGTCAGTTATTCGTGGTCTGTCGTGCTGCCTGTCATATTCCCTGTCATGATCCCTGTTCTCCATTGTGCTCCCTGTCACACTCCCTGTCACGCCAGGACGGTTCAAAAGGAACGACTCCACGCTGCGCATGAAAACTCCCGATTTGGCGGCTTTGACGCCAACACCTTCAGCGGTGCCAGGCCGTGACTGTCAGGGTTATACAGGGCGCCTCAGTCATCAGAGCAGACGCGAGAGACGCGAGGTATATAGTAAGGATATTGTCGTTTTGTGAGTTGACGTTGCGAACCAACAGAGGGTAGGTCAGCTGGGCTGAGGAGCGCACTGATGTTGTGGCAACCCACCTAATTTTAGCTCGTTTACGCGTCACTGCACGCCTAGACGCGGAAACTATGGTTAGGCGTAATCTATACGCTCCGCAAAAAATATTAGTCTAACCCTATAGCTAATTTATCTATTCAAGATGGGAAGTCAGTCCGTTCTAGCCATGGAACCCTCTCTGTCCGGGATACGCCAAAGTCATGCACAATGCTTGCTTGCTTCTCGAGATCACGCTTTGAATCCATTTGGTCTTTCTCCATTTCCAAAAAGCACATCTTTTCCATCTCTGCTAATTGAGATCTGCGCTGCGTATCCAGCATCGTATCCCTTTGCTCATTGCTTGGGACAACAACAAAGTAATCAATTCGCCCTTTACTAATAAAATAGGTCTGGAGCATGCATTCTTCCCATAGCGGCACCGCTCTTTGTTCTTTCGCCTGCTTCTGGTGGACAGAAAAGAGATGTCTCTTAATTACTGGTAGGCACCGTGTGGAATAAGGACACTGCAGATGTAAGCAGCGATAACCATTATACGCCTTCAAACCTGCTATCTGCATACACTCTTCATCTATTCGAGGCTTTCCATGGCGTAGCTCCTCAGGCGTTCTGAGCTGGTAGCTTGACAGCAGCTCCAGTGTTGTCTTCAAAGCATTACCTTGAAGCCTGTGTGGCAGCACACGTAAGTGCCGCTCTTGCGCAGCGACAGTTGGAATTAAGCAAGTCTCGCAATTCGAACACACGACGACTCGATGTAAGGCATTATATGAGATGGCATTCATCATATTGCGAGCAATGTATGTCAGGCCAGGAATAATAAGAGTAAAGACAATGACGGCACGAGTTACAATAACATACGATGGTCGAGCCGACATCCTTGGCTCCGGTGTGGTTGACGCATGGACCACCTCACCAAAAAAAATTGATTTTCATAATGGTTGCACTTGTATTCAACAAATCTGCATAATTTAAAATTTTATTGCTGTATTATAGAAGTAATATATAGATACGATAATTGTATTCTTTCATCGACTCGTAGAATTGTTGTGAATGGTGGTAGCATGGTTCGAAAGAAACACTGATTTTACCAAACTGATTTTACCGAAAGCGCTGACAGGCAGGGGGGCTGCCCAAGTAGCATTTTTAATGATTTCACTGAAAAACAGCCACGGCATAAGAGGTAGGTTTTCGAGCCTCGCACTCGTTAAACATCTTCACAGCGCCAGGGGCATTAACTCCCGAGATTTTCCCCTGAGCAGCCTCCCCGACAATGAACCACGGACTGATCCAGCACGCCTTACTTTCCGCCTCCCATGTCCACGCTAAGCAGGTAGAAGCATGGCGGCGGCAAATCCCTAGACAGTCATCCGCAGCTATAACATTCTCCACGATCAAACTCGCCTCGGTCGGCTTTCCGACGTAGTCCCAACCCAACCTTGTAGGCTCGGCAGCAAGCTCCTCGGAGGCTAACGACGCATATATGCTCCACAGATCACCCCATCGAATGACTCTTGCAATACCTTTAAATACGTGCCCCACACTTCGAAGCTGAGATGGAGATAGCTTGTGAAAAGAGACGAGGGGAATACAGAAATAATCACGCATTATGCGTGTCAGTTGTGGCGGTTCTCCGTTGAAATAGCGAGCATACCGTTCTTCCAGATATACGCCCGTTTTCATTATGGTTGTGGCAATGAGTTTGTCACCCCACTTTGCGTCCAGCGATTCCAAGTGAGCTGCCACAACCAGATGGGAATTCTGTCTGAAAAGTCGATTCATCACTGCACGAGACAAGACCACAGCGGATCCGCCGTGGGCAAAGCGTCCTTTGTAATCGCCTGTCGCACTACCGATGTAGTGTGGGAATGAAGGATCGAGGTGCCCAAGTATCACCTCAAGCGACGTGTTTATAATGTACGAGTCGTCGTCTATCATGATATACCATTTCTTGTGTGTCATTAATTCGTACCCGAGTTCCAGTCCTGAGATATGCTACCTCATAAGTCAGCCAAGTCCCGTAAGGTATGATGTGGAGAGCGGAGGGAAGCGTCAGACGAGGTCAGCGCATCGCCAGCCTGGTGCCGAAGAAAGTGGAGCGAAAGTCAAGAAAAAAGCTAGCAATGGAAAGAAGAATTGAAAGTAGAGCAAATATCAAGGGGCGATATCAGAAACACACCATGTAGAGATAACAGAAAGTTGACGCACCTTCATTACATCCATCTCCCAGCCGTGCGTTCTTCCAATCTCATTTGCCAACTCCTTGTCCCCACTCACAATCGCAGCAGTAAGATTCGAATAATATTGCAGCCTCCTCGCCTTCGGCCTCGATGACAAGTATCCTCTCTTCAACATCAAATCTAGCGCATCATATACCGGCATCTCCGTCCCATTGAGCAGGAAATGCTGGCCTGACGTCGTCGCATAGTCACCTACGAGAACGAGATTTGTCGGGCTGCGCGAATTTTCAAAAGCGTCCAACCTTGCGGATAGTCTTTCCTGGGTCGAGAAACCGGTTTTGACGATAATCCCGACGTCGTCGACGACTACAAGGGGAAAGGCGGGCGGGCGGTTCAACCATGCCTCATCTGGAGCGGCGACGATGTTCAAGATTGTGTTTGAGTGCCATCGAAGGAAGAGCACCAGAGCGTTATCATAGGGCAGGAGCAGCCCTAACGTTGTAAAGGTAAGCAAGAGTGCCACGATGCGCCAGCGTCGATTCCATCGTGGGAGGCGTATGAGCATCTGCGCCAGCATCAGGTGGGCTCTAATCTGTGGATCGCCAAGAAAGGATCAGTCAGTCGTAAGTCCGGAAGATATGAAAGAAATTCTTATAGGAGTATCGACCAGAAATGAGGCGGTTTATGCTCGAACAATGCGTAGTTCGCAAGAATTGCGGTGAAATGATGAGGCTGAAGTACGCAGTGACAGACGCCATTCTTACAGACCCACTTGGCGGCGAAAGCGACAAGCTTTGGTGACTGCGACCTCTGTGCGACCCTGGCGCTCAAACAAACACCAGCGTTTGCCAAATTCCAATTTTGGCCTAATTGATTGATTGATTGATTGATTGATTACGCCCGGAAGCAAGCTATGCTTAAAGAGCCCTAGTCTATGATTACATAATCCGTCCGCGTTGTCATGTCCGTACTCTTGGCAGCCCCTACGGCGACTGCTCCTCCCACAGCGTCTCGCGGGGATAACTTCAATAGAGATGCTGTTGAATGTGAATCCATTCAATGATGCAATGCGACATCAGTCTAACTCCTCACCAATATCATTTGCCTCTCTTTGCGATGCCATGTCAACGACTTTTCCAAGACTGCGAAAGCTCTACATATCTCTGCAAGGACCTATTTACCCTTCGTTTAATAATGACAATGAGATTACTAGAGATACCGAGCTGTACTTGTTAGACGGAGTTGATAAGATGGTGCGCCATATGGCGCCACATCTGAAGAAGTTCTGGGTTGCTCTTCCTTATGGACTCTACGACTCTTGGCAGATTAAGATGACAGAAATTCCTGTCAAGCATGATCCGAGTAACGTCAAACGAGACCGTGTGTGGCGAGAACTTTGATCATCACCAGGAAGACCAGAGGGGCAAATTTTAGGCTACTGGATCTTACTCGGCCACGTTGAAACTCGAGATTATCAATTTATGTGGATGCGCGAGGACTAGACTTCAACACTTTCGTCATATTTGGCTTTTTACACTTAGATGCATGTATTTCAGCGCGATCAACTATCCTGCGACAATCTCAACTTCAATCAATAAAAATAACAGCTGAGATTTTGAGAACCGCAATATGACACAATAGAGCATTGCCACGAGTAGACAGATCCAACTTAAATAGTATTGCGCTCAAAGCTGAAAGATCACCAAACGTGTAATTAGAAGTATCACCGCTTTCCCGAGATTATTATAAAAAATATCTACAAAGACCTTGGATAATACATAGTGGCAGTTGCATATAAGACCTAACCACTAGGCTGGCGGTATCTGGGCCCAAATACCGGACGGTGGGGCGGCTTTAAGCACACAGGCGCCTGCCAAGCCAGGCTGCCAAGGTGTCATACTGACATTCATCGCATTCAGTTGTATCCAATCATATCAAAGCTAGGACGCACAACTGCCTTTCACTTCTCATTAGTTAAACATTTTAAGAATTGTTCTAGAACCTTCTACAAGCTTCTACAATATTTTACAAGCTTTTACAACTTTCCACAAGGCTCTAGTCCATTTTTGCCTTGCCAAGCAGTATTAGTAATACATGGAATCAACTAGAAAGTCTCAGACCTATCTCTAGTTGATTTGTCAGATTAGATTTGTTATTTCAGATTTCTAATCCACTACGTCCCTTGATTTGTAACTTTGTATTTGTAATCTATGGCTAGGCTTAGACTCACACTCTTTAGATATATATAGAGCTGTCTTTTCATTAGGAAAGGACAAGCAAGCAACACACATTAGATTCATAAACACTGAACACCTTTTAGTATTCATAAAATACATTTGTCCCTTTTGAGTTTTCAGACTTAACACCAGTCTCACACCTGCCACGTTTTATTACCCTTAAGCGCTGTGCTGTAGAATAGTCTAAGTCAACAACCCTTGTTTCTGCTTCCTAGGGCAGTGTGTTGTCCTAGTAAAACTACCCTTGGGGAGCTCTACACTCTACCTCCCAACCACCCAGCATTACACAAGGGTCCCTAAATACCGCCCCCAGATACCCATAGCCAATAGCACACCCTCAACTCTCCTCAATCTCCTCTTTTTCAGACCATCAATTTAAGAAAATACTCAAAAGTACCCTCTTACAGTCTACTAATTGTAAACCCTGGGTTCTGTGCAAGTTGTAGGCCAGAAGTAACCAAAGTTGTTGACAATAAGTCCTGGCAGCTGCAATTTGCAGACACAGTGAACTTTGCGAGTAAGCACGTGATGGCCGACTGGCTTATCAACCACCCAAAACACCAGGTGCTTGTCTGTCAAGTCCACGGGTATGCAATATCTAATTTGACCACCCACCTTGCGGATAAACACAGCGACCCTAACCCTACAAGCACGGCAGACTATTGTGTTAGAGCATTCTAGTCTCATCCTCAAAAAGCTGTCGCACATACAGTATGACTACAGCGCCTCTAACTCTGCTGTCGCTATCAAAAGGCTTCCAGTACACAACAGTTTTGCGTGTTAGGACTACAAACTTCTGTTCACTAACCGAAAGAGGATCAAAGTACACTGCAACAAAGTTTATGCCTGTGCGTAGAGCAGGCTGGACCCAAAACACTTGGCACAAGTCAAATTGCAGACTTTTTTCATGGTGCCCAGCAATGCGGCCCATTACTTCTGCGTGACAACAACAAGCTCCTTAGCTATATGAAGCTTTCACACTGAAACGGGCCGGCCTAGCCCACAACTCATTGACAACATCAAAGATCAGTGGGCTTATGATCAATAGCAGCAAGAAGAGCTGCAACGAGTTGTGGACCGCAGTCCGCTTAGGTACAAGATCACCAACTGGCTGAAACGCAACCAGTGGTTTGCACACTTTAAAGGGAAAGACCTTTTTCAAATTCAAAGGTGTAGCCAGATTGTAATAGTAGGTAGTTAGGAAGTAAAGTGTAAAGCTCCCCAAAGGTGGTTTTACTAGGACAACACACTGTCTTAGGAAGCAGAGACAAGGGTTGTTGGCTTGAATGATTCCACAGTACAGCGCTTAAGGGTAATAGAACGTGGTAGGTCTGAGGCTGGTGTTGAGTCTGAAAATTTGGGAGGATCAAATGTATTCTATGAATACTGAAAGATGTTCAAAGTAAATGTGAATACATGTAATGAATAGTGTTCAGTGTGTATTGCTTGCTTGTCTTTTCCTAACAAAAAGACAACTTTATATGTATTTAAAGAGTGTGGGTCTAAGCCTAGCCATAGATTACAAATACAAAGTTACAAATCAAGGGACGTAGTGGATTAAAAATTCGAAATAACAAATCTAATCTGACAAATCAACTAGAGATAGGTTTGAGACTTTCTAGTTAATTCCATGTATTACTAATACTGCTTGGCAAGGCGAAAATAGACTAAAGCCTTGTAGAAGGCTGTAGAAGGCTGTAGAAGCTTGTAGGAGGTTCTAGAACAATTCTTAAAATGTCTAACTAATGAGAAGTAAAAGGCAGTTGTGTGTCCAAGCTTTGATATGATTGGATACAACTGAATACAATGAATGTCAGTATGACAGCCGAGTTGGGGGCGACCCGGCCACAAATCTGCGCACCCGTGACAGCGGCCCTGATTGCAGCAATGCTGGCCTAGTTAGGTAGTGTCACAGGCTAGCGCCTTCATGCCTCTTAAAGCTGTGCCTTGAGCACTTTACCACTACACAGCCACTTTCAGTCACGTAACAGTACACTGTCCATGACTCACGTTGTCACTCACTACTCTTACCAGACCCATACTATCCGCACGTAGCAGGCTTCTAGTTCATTTCACATCACCCAGTTGCCTTGGCCTACATTGCCGCCTATGACTTATGTGGTTCTACAGCACTATCCAGCAACTTCCGTAATTTTCCACATGTGGACCACATGTAGATCCTAACCATAACACATGTTACTGATTATATAAGCCAAGACTCTGCAAAACAGAGCACAGGCTACAGCGTATGGGATATATAAAGACAGCAGGTCCTAGTAGACATAGACTTCTTTTCTTCTTTCTTTAACTTTAATATAAACAGTATGTTGGCCTAGCTAGTTTGAATACAACTTGCTATTAGCTTTTCACAGGTGGCTGTCATACTGACATTCATTACATCATTCATTATATTATTATCACTCTATTCTATACCACATGTCACATCATCATCACATTATCATCACACCACATGTTACATCATTATTACTCTATTACTACACCACATGCCATATCATCATCACACTATCATCAGACTACATGTTACATCATTATCACTTTTTTAAGATATATGTAGGGTTGTCTCTTCACTAAGAAAGGACAAGCAAGCAACACTCACTTAATTCACAATCATATTCACTTCACAATAGTCTTCTACTTTTACTTCTGAGATTCCAGACTCAACTACTTCTTCTTTTTTGCCAGACTCTTTAGAGTGCTGTGCTGTAGAATAGTCCAAGTCAACCACCATTTGTCAGCTTCCTAGGACCTTGTGTTTTCTTAGTAAAACTATAGACACTACTCCACCAACAAAAGATAGTCTATTGTTTTAGCCAGAACAGCTTTGAAACATACTGTCTTCTACCCCTCCCAGTATTACACTGGTATTAAGTCTGAAAACTCAGGAGGGACAAATGTATTCTATAGATACTAAAAAGTGTTCAAAGTAAATGTGAATGTACAGTTATGTAGCAAATAGTGTTCAGTGTGTGTAAATTTAATGTGTGTGTTGCCTGCTTGTCTTTTTCTAACAAAAAGACAGCTCTATATATACTTAAAGAATGTGGATCTAGGCTTAGCCATTAGACTACAAATACAAAGTTACAAATTAAGGAACGTAGTAGATTAGAAATCAAAAATAACAAATCTAATCTGACAAATCAATTAAAGATGGGTTTGGGACTTTTTAGTTGATTCCATGTATTACTAATACTGCTTGGCAAGGCGAAAATGGACTAGAGCCTTGTAAAAGGCTGTAGAAGTTTGTAGAAGCTTGTAGAAGGTTCTAGAAGGTTCTAGAAGGTTTTAGAACAATTCTTAAAATGTCTAGCTAATGAGAAGTGAAAGGCAGTTGTGCGTCCAAGCTTTGATATGATTAGATACAACTGAATACAATGAATGTCAGTATGACACTAGTACACCACTCTGTTTAGGACTTCCTTGGACACCTCAGATCTAACCTAGCATTACAGTAGTGGCAAGGTGCGCAAGACATAGCCTTAAGAGACATGAAATTGCTAGCTTGTAACATGGGATATATAAGGACAGCAGATTTTTGTAGACATAAATTTATTTTCTTTTTTTCTGAGCTTTAATATAAACAGTATATTGGCCTAGCTAGTTAGGATACAACTTGCTATTAACCCTTCACAAATATTCACTACTGGAGTAATACTCACTTAATATGCTGAAAATGACTACTGAGTACCACTCTGCGGAACGCTGACTTGGAAAACCTACAAAACTACATGCAATCCGTTGAAGCCACGGATTTTCGGATTGGATTGAAGCTCAATCCGGATTATGATACGGACCCAAAAACCTTGGAACCAATCCGGACCGTGTGGGCTTTAATTTGAAATCCGTTAGGAGCTCCCAACACATCCCCGAATGGTCTCATCTACAACCGTCCACTAGCACATTATGACTTTTGGCTCATCATGCACTCTAGTTAGCCAACCTTCCCTACTGCAACTTCTCGACTAGGCAAAAGCCGAAAACCCGCCGGTACTAATTTTGCCAGCGTCGTTCGTGCTTTCAAGGTTCTTGTAAGCTAATTCGCCTCAGTGCGCCATAAGGAATTCCAAAGTAAGGGGTTCACAAGTCCGGATTTCCTGCACAAGCTGTTAAGCACAAGCATTAGCGGCGCAATCCTCGCCACGATCAAGAACACGATGAGATAGATAAGCAAGGTAGAGATCTTCGACAAAGAAAATGGTAGTCATGCTTCTTGCGCCGTATGCAATAACTAGACTACTACATAATCATCTCACGTGAATAAATCGCAAGCTATGATACGCACTTATCCTCCATTTTGTATCCCATGCTCTCACACCTCTCTTTCTTCTCAACATCTGGAAAAAATCTCCAAGCCTACTCGCAATAGCACAGTATCCATAAGTCTTCCCATTTTGGTCCCCAAACGCCATACATTAAACGCAACCACCAGCTTCATAACCATCTATCATACACTCCGTCCCGCCAATTTCCATCACACCCCTACCTCGAACGCGCATGAAACCCCACTTTCCTTCTCTCCTCCGCCTCCCTCTCCCTCCGCTCCATATCCACCAACCTCTCCCGCTCGACCACACTTCCCCCACCTCCTCCAACAGCAATCATACCCGCCCTCTCCTTCTCTCTCTCCATTTCCATCTCCATCTCCTCCCTCCTCGTCCTCTCCACCCGCTCCAGAAACATCGGATGAGTTGCATTAATCTTCTGCTCCGCCTCCATGGCATCCCTCTCAAGCTGCGCCGTGTGCGCCGCAAGTCTATCCCGTTCCTCCCTGCCCAGAAGCGGTCTATCCCTTTCATCTACATTGGTATAGCGCAAGCCCGACCCTCCCGGTCCCTGTTGTGTTATGGGGCTGGGGTGGGTAGGCGTATAGCTCCTCTGTCCCTGCTGTCCAGGTGGGCCAGAAGGCAAAGGTTGTCTTGGATCTTGCTGAATTTGGCGAGTATCTTGAACTTGCTGAGCGTGATCGCGGTCGGCCTGTCCTTGCTGAAGCAGATCCCTCGACTGTGGCGGCCACGGACGCGAGCGCGGCTGCGACTGGCGCGGCTCCACCTCCCTCTGATACCTGGCAGGTTGCTGTTGCACCTCCCTCTGATCAGCCGGGAATGGTTGTCTCTCCCCCTGTCTGTTCAAACCACCATACGAATCGTTCCCCGCATTCCCATCTTGCGAGTATGATGGTTCCTGACGCGGATAAACCTTCGCGGAAGGAGGCAAAGGAGGGTAATATGCCACGGCGTCCCCAACCGGCAAACCCCCAGATGGCAAACCAGCACCCACCACTCTGTCGTTCACCACCTGTCTCTGCGCGCCCCACATCGACTGTGTGGGTGCCGAATATTCCAGTGCTTGCTCCTTGGTGTGATACGGTGGAGGCCGGGAAGGATAAGCCGGCCCTGATGAACGGGCGCTAGTATACACTTGCCTCTCCCCATTAGGGCCGACAGTTACATACTGGTCCGGTGCCTGCTGAGCCTGGCTGCCAAGCGTCATGCCCGCCTGTCTCCCATCAAAGGAGTTGCCTCTAGACCCATGACCGAGTTGCTCACGGCCATACGCGTGCCCTCGCAGACCCTGCTGGAACTGCGGTTGCTGCTTCTGCTGCTGTGCAGGCGGTGGGGCTTGAGGGTAGTGATTTCTCACCTGCGGACTATTAACCGCCAAACCCGACTGGTGTTGTTGTTGCTCGTGCGCCCCCTTCGGCTCAATATGCTTTTGCATAACGGTGTTCTTAGGCATAGGTCTTCCAAGCATCTCCGCCTCCCTCCGCAGCAGTCCTTCAAAGAATTGGTCCATAGGCCCCCCCTGGTCGTGAGAAACATCATGTCTGTTCAACATGTTCGCCATTTCAAGGGCAGCAAACTGTGTCATCATCGAGCCATCTGGACATTGCACCATGGTATCCTGATGGGCAGCTCCGCGAGGATAGCTAGCGTAAGGGTCTGGCTTCAGTCTCTCGATCGGACTACCAGCGATGGAGCCGGCATGGCTCCTCGCCTGCTGCACACTTGGTGGACCTTGTGGCTGTTGACGCTCACCCATGAACTGTGGGTTGGCATTCGGGTTGTCGACACGGGCATTCGGATTATCAACTCTCATCTGCTGCCGGTGCTGCTGCTGCTGGCCCTGGCCCTGGCCTTGGACTTGAGGAACCAGCGGCAGCGTCTCCGCCCTCTGAACCTGCGGCCTCGGATCCACACTCGGCCTGACGTGTTGCTCCGCATACTGCGGCCTCTGCGGATGACTCACACTCGCAAGCAGGTCAGCTTGAGACTGAGTAAGGTGCTCCCCCGTGGCCAATTTCGCATGCTGCGGAGTAGGAGAGGGCCTGAGGGCCAGGCTCATTGTCCGCGGTGATTTCAATTCCGCGTGTTGAACCTTAGGGCTACGACGATAAGGCAAATCATTAAAGGGCACCATAGGAGAAGAATGGGGCACGTTCTGTGGCTGTCCTTGCTGCTGGCCCGGTTGTTGGACTTGTTGCTGGCTATATTGCTGTCCCTGTGGATGGCCCTGGTATTGCACGCCCTGCTGCATACCCTGTTGCTGTCCCTGTGTCTGTCCCTGATGCTGCATAACCTGCCGCGACGGTGGTGGACCCCTCGTAATCTGATTGGGAGGACCCGAAGGCGCACCATAGCCCTGGTTCATTTGTGGGACAGGACTCGGAGTCGGCCTTGGCATCTGTGGCTGAGGTGTTTTGGCCGCGGCTGGCTCATCGTTATTCAACAGACTAAAAACGTTTGACTTCCTAGCCGGCTCAGTTCTTGCTAAGACTGGCGTAGATTGCTGCGAGCTTGGTTGCTGCATATGTTGTGGCGGCCAAGGCCTTTTCTCCTGTTGCTGCATCCTCTGATCTCTCGAATCCTGACCCTGCTGATGCTGATGAGAAAGCTGAGGAGGTTGAGGCTGACCATGGATATGCGCCGGTCCACGTTGTGGGGCACCACCATGACTATGCAAATGATGATGATGCGGCACCACATGTGGATGTTGCTGCTGCGGCGGAGCCGACATCGTGTTTCCTCTTGACACCATACCCTGCTGGGCACCAAGCGGTGTATGGGCAGCGATAACCGGAGTCGAGGGCCCGGTTGTGACGCCTCCAATCTTCGGGTCTATTCTCTGGCCTTGAACTTGCTGCTGCTGACCCTGGTAGCCGTAATAGGTGGACATGGGACGGCCACGCTCTTCAGGAATCGAAGGTGAGATAGGCTGGGATTGAACGCCTCCCTCGTGAGGAAGCCTTTGTCCCATTCTATGTTGTGGCGGCACACCCTGCATTCCCTGCTGAGCATGATGATCAAAGTTCGGCATATCCCTAACCACCGGACTCATGTGCTCAGGCTCAACCTTCATCCTTCCCATGCTGCCAAGTCTTGCTCTCTCTTCCTCTTGGAGACGCAAGGCTTTGGCATGCTCAGCTTGCGCTTCCTCTGCTGCTCTGGCAGCCTTGGCAACCATATGCTGTGACTGGTTGCGGTCAGCTGGCGCAGGAGAGTCGTGAGGGACGGAGTTGTGGCTGGAGCGAGCTGATAGAATTGGACGAGTTTCGGATGAAACGTTGTTGAAGTAGCCGAGACGAGGACCACGCTGCTGAGGTTGCATCTGGTGCTGCATATGTTGTGGTTGACCTTGGTGCGACATGATTTTGGCATTCGGTGGTTGCGGGCGAGCATCGGATGCTGGGCCTTGAGCAAGAGTCTGGAATCTTTGCCCTCCAGGTTGCGGAGAGGGCTCGTGGCTACCCAATCCATGCTGAGAAACACCCTTGGTGCCGATATCGAAGGCGCCGAGGGCTCCCGCACGGGATGAAGTCTGAATATAGCTGTCGAATCGACCAGTTCCAGGCATCGAACCAAATTTAAGCGGCGGCTGTTGTTGCGCCGGCCCATTCGAATACATCTCCTCAAGCTCATCCGGACCCATCGCACCCAGCGGCCTATTCGGACTTCCCGGCAAACCATCATACTTCCTCTTCACGGGATTGCTACTCGGTTGCGGTGGGGGCCCGGTGCTCTCCCCCCTCGCCTTCTTCTCATCCGCCGCCTTCGCAATCATCTCAAGGTCGGCGCGCCCTGCCGTGTCAACTTGGCGCTGGTAATAATTCTTTACCTGTTCGGCAAGGTTAGCGACAAGCCGACTTTTGTTGGAGTCAGATGGCACTGTGAGCCAGTCCGAGAAGACGGTGGTATATACCATGATGTGGGTCTTGCTGGCCATCCACTTCGCAATGCCATGCCAGTCTGTCCCGAAGTGCTCCAGGAGCATCGGGAAATCTTGAGTCTCGGCTACACTCCAGTAGCTAGAAGTCGGTGCGCCGCTGCTGCTGTTGTTCCTTTGATTTTGCTGCTGGTCGTATGGGCTGAGGGGCATAGGGCCAAGGTGGTCTGGTCCTGCGTATGTGACTGGAATATCGTGGTGAGGTGCGATGTGCGGAAGTGGTCTATCGAGGATGACACCTTGTGGTTGGTACTCCATTGTACGCATCGGCGAGGCGTCCTGTGGTGCGAAAGTCTGCGGTCCTGTATGCGGAGCATAAACCGTCTCTGCCGGCGGTGGTCCAGATCTCAGTGGTCCCTGGCTCCAATCAATATTCGGCTTAATCGCAGGTTGCGGCTCAATTCTCGCCTCAGCCTTATTCTTCGCCTGAGCACTGTTATTCGTAGCCTGAGCTAAGAGTTGTTGTTGCGCGTTGTTCTTCGCGGCTTTTGTTCCTTTCTCCCTTGGAATGCCTTTCTTCCGCTTTCCGGGCGCTGGCGTGTCGCCGTTCGTCTCTTTGTTGGCTCCTCTACCACGGCCAGAACTCGATGCGGTAGCTGCAGTATCTGATTCGCTTGGGACGGCTTCGGCTCCAAAGGTTGGCGCAGCAGCTCTTTTGGGTCTGCGTCTTGTGCCACCCTCGTCGACCACTAGAGGATCATCCAATTCATCATCGCGAGCAAGAGTAACAGTGTTGACGCTTGCCTTTGGCTTTCTCTTCCTGCGACCCTTCGTACCACGCTTCAGCTTCTCCTTAAGTTTCAGCTCATGCTTGACCAGATAGTAGTACTGAATGACATGCTTGTAGTTTCTCCCTGGCAGCTGGTTTGCAACCTTACCCCACTGCTTAGGATACTCCAACATGGTGGCCTCAAACTTATCCTTTTCCTGAGGAGTGAAGTCCGGAATCGGCGGCAGAACCTCGAAGACAGCAAGTGCCCTCTCTGGATCTATCTTGTTGGTATAGTTTCCAAATATGTACTTATCTCTATCCTCAGGAGAAAGCATGTCAGGAATAACGGCCTCCTTCTCCTCCTTTAGCCTATCCTTGGCAGCCTTGTCAGATTTGGCTTTCTTCTCACGTGCCTCAAGTTCAGAGATCTTCAGTACGCGCTCGATGTCCATTTCGGTAGCAAAGCGACCCTTACGCCTGGTACCTTCTGACCCATCTTTGTCGGGTGCTGCGCTTGCAGCACGGCTGACTTCGGCCTCGAGGTTGTTCTGCCATTTTTGACGACATTTGACTGCGAGAGGATCTTGACTACGATGGAAGAGAATCCAGTTTTTGTAGTTCTTTCTGTATTCATCGGCGTTTTTCTTGACGGTCTGATACCACTCATCCAGCTTGGCTGACTCGCTGTCGACGATGAGGTCTTCGATCTCCATGTGTGCGCCGGCGTCGAAAGCATTGATCTGTAGCGACTCCATAGCATGCATAATGTCACCATCGTCATGCAATGGCGTAGCTGGACGGAATGGCAAGGTATTAACTGCAGGCGTAGTCATGCGCTTGCGGACATGCTCAATAGCCTCAGCTTGTTCTCTTGCGTGCTCATCATCTATTTCCACATCCTCTGGAACAGCAGCAGATAGCCTAGCCCTTCGTGGTGACTTCGGCTCGAGCCCAAGCTCAGCAAGCTCATTCGAAGGCGTCGCCCTCTCGACAGAACTTGCAATAGCAGCAGGCGACGTAAGTGGCTTCGCAGCAACTGGTGCTGGCTGAGCAAGCAGTGCCTCGTCAAAAACAATAGTCATTGGCTCATCGCCCTTAGGCGCCGGCGTCCCCTTTAGCTCCTCACGAACAGGACTTGGCACTCTCTTGGGAAGAATAGGTGACATTGGAGGCGGTATTTGTGGCGACACAAGACCATCGATGGACGTGAAAGGTATTGAGACAGACTTGAAAATCTCTAAGGTATTCTTAATAATAACCTCATCGAGTGCTCTCTGCAATCTCGCGGTCTCTTGCTCAAAGTATTCGTCATCTAAGTCATCGTCCGATATGTCTTCATCGTCGGAAAGGATTTTGAGGAACGTCGGCTTCCTTGCCAATGTAACCAATTCCTCAGCCTTTGGTGCAGGTGGTGGTGTTGGCTCTTTTGGAATTGATACTCTTCGGCTCTCATCAACCTCTCCCGCCTCCATCATACGCGTATCCTGCCCTTGCTCCTGCTGTTGCAGTGGTTCTTCCCTCGGCTTCGACATCTCCATCTGCCCATGGCTACTACTCGGTCTCGCATTCTCAATCCTCGGAGAGCTCTTTGGTTTAAAAGGCTCCTGAGACTGTGGACGTCTATACTGATGGGCTGGGAGTTGCTGGCTGTGCATCCGAGGAGAGAATCTTGGCCCCGCTGGAGTTCCTGCTGGCGGTCCGACTGAAGGTCTATTAGCGGTCCATACCATAGCGCCAGGGTAATGGTTAATAGTTCCAGTTGTGACTCTGCCGATTGAGCCTTGTCTCTGAGGTTTTTGTGGGGGCAGCCTACGGGGTCCAGTCGGTGTGTTCTCTGGCAGTCCGGATGCTATAGCTCCTTCATTCGATAAAATTTTAGCCGGTTGTCTGGATGGCGATGGTCCTTGGATTGCTGAAGTAGGTGGCGCCGACGGCTGACTTGGTGGTCCATTCTGCGCAGAATTGCTCACAACAGATCCGAAGGCGGGAACCTCTGGTGCTTGTGGCGGAGTCGCTTCCTTCTGCAGAGAGACAGTGGAGCTTTGTCTACCAAGGAATGGCGACTTCTCAAAGCTCTCTTGTCTCCGATCCTGGTGAAAGGGTGGACGACGGTCTAGTGGTGGAGACGCGCTACGACCACCACGGTTGGCGTATCTGTTATCAAAAGTGTTGCTATACCCGCCTCTACCACCACGTCCACCACGCTGGGACGAATAGTCGCCACGACCGCCACGATAACCGCCTCTGCCACGGTTGTTATATGGTGGAGCGTAGTCTCTTGGCTCGTCTCTTCTTTCATTGGAGGTCCCTCTACGTGGTGGCTCATCGCGATAGCCTCCTCTCCCACCACGACCACCACGGAAACCATCTCCGCCACGCGAGTTGAATCCACTGTCTCTGCGAAATTCTCCTCTGTTGTCGCGATCATCGAAGCGGTCCCCATCATGGCTGCGGTCGTCTCTGAAGGATCTCGCAGGTGGTCTGTCGTCGGCTCTATCTCTGTATTCGCGATCCAAATCTCTTTGCGGTGGTCTGGTGTCATTTCTGAACCCACCACGCCCTCTATAAGGAAAGCCTCCTCCTCTCGGCGACTCCGCAATACCGGCGCCTTTCGGGCCTCTTGGAGCATCCGGAAGCGCTCCCTGATCGGCGAGTCTGCTTGGGCCGCTCGGTGGGTGTTGCTGCTCTCTATTCTCTCGTGGTCGGAAGTTTGGAATCAGATCTGTTCCCTCCCCTCTGAAACTATCTCTCGGTGGGAAGCCATTTCTGTTGTCACTTCCTGGTCTGTAGTTGTTTTCCCTGCCTGGTGCATTGTATGGTCCTCTATCTTGAGCATATGACGCTGGCGAGCGGTCACGACGGTCGCCGCCCGCATCGGATGGTGGATAGCGCGACCTAGGAAAGATGTTAACATTGCGGTTCATGGTGTTATCATTGGCGTTAGATGGTAGCGCGTACATTCAAGACATCGGGCAATGACCCAAGTGTACAGCTACGCAAAAGCCAGCGGGGTGGTCGTGAGCATGCGCTGCAGCGCTGTTTGGGGTGGTTGTTATGTACTCTGGAGTATAGTTCGTGATAGAGTGCGCGTAGCGATATGTGGCGCACAACGTTCAGACTGTGTCTAAGCGCAGATGTCAATATATCTTATAGCACAAGACGCCGGTAAGCAAAATATCGTTGCAAGAGCGTGACTTGTAGTGTTGTTACTCTGCTTCGGTGCATCTGAGTTCGAGGTGTTTAGGCTCTGTCGGCGTCCTGGTTGATCTCGAAAGCCTGGACACTACGCTTAATCGGGATTAGCCCCAGGTGTGACCCCATGTAATTCCACTTGCAGGGATGTATCCTTGGCGCCGCGGCTAATGATCTTTTTAATCTGCAAGGTCTTGCTGACGTAAGTGGGTTTTCAAGCTCCGGTGTCTCCGCTTCTGTCATCGTCTTCATTTTGTGTTACCCATGTTTCGCTCAAGAGGAAGAACATCGCGTTTAAGGCGCTTGGGAGTTGTCAACTCTCGTTGCTAGTATTAACGATGCGCGGCTGAAGCGGCATCTACTACTCTATTCCTCCTCTGGACTCCTCTGGAGCCCCTCCCGAACTTAGCGCATTTGTGACACATCAAGCTTTTAAAAATCGGTATTGTTCCCTTCGGTGGGGAAATTGTGGATTTCCATCTTATCGTATGAAACTTGTCAATCTTCAACGACCAAGTCGCAACTCATAATTTATACCTTTCTTACCCGCCAGACTAAGCGCGCTTAAGTTGCTAAGCGCCGTATCTCAATTTTATCAAGTTTCCACGTAGACCCATAAAACAATTTACTACACATTACTATAACCGCCACTATGTCCGGCGCACCAGATTCCGCCCAAGCAGCAGTCCTCGTCAAGTCAGAGGACATGCCAGCCGACGCCCAAAAAGTCGAAGAATTAGATTTCAACAACTTTAAGGGCAAAGATGTCACCGTCGAAGATCTTTTATCCGGAATGAAAAACATGGGTTTCCAGGCTTCCTCAATCGGCGAGGCTGTAGAGATTATCAACGAGATGGTACGTATCACGTGGCTACTAAGCCAACTCGCCTCTCTCTTCGAAAACACATACTAACCAGTGAACAGCGCGAATGGAGAGATCCCGAGACGGACGCCAAAACGACAATCTTTCTCGGATACACGAGCAACCTAATTTCCTCCGGCCTCAGAGGAACACTAAGATGGTTGGTCGAGCACAAACACGTCTCCGCAATCGTCACAACAGCCGGCGGCATCGAAGAAGACTTCATCAAGTGCCTCGCACCAACCTACATGGGCTCCTTCTCCACGCCCGGCAAAGATTTGCGCTGTAGGGGTCAGAACAGAATCGGAAACTTGGTTGTTCCGAATAGCAACTATTGCTTGTTTGAAGATTGGGTCGTCCCAATCCTGGACAAAATGCTCGAGGAACAAGAATCCTCCGCCGGCACCTCCGAACCCATCTACTGGACACCGTCAAAGGTCATTCATAGACTGGGCAAAGAAATCAACCATCCCGACTCGGTTTATTACTGGGCCTACCGCAACAACATCCCCGTCTTCTGCCCCGCCCTCACCGATGGGTCTTTAGGGGACATGTTGTACTTCCATACCTTCAAATCCAGCCCAGCACAGCTGCGGATTGATATTGTCAGTGACATTAGGCGGATTAACACGATTGCGGTTCGGGCCAAGAGGGCGGGGATGGTGATCCTGGGGGGAGGGGTGGTGAAGCATCATATTGCTAATGCGTGTTTGATGCGCAATGGGGCGGAAAGTGCGGTGTATGTTAATACGGCCCAGGAGTTTGATGGGAGTGATGCTGGTGCGCGACCGGACGAGGCAGTCTCATGGGGAAAGATCAAGATGGATGCAAAGGCTGTGAAGGTCTACTGTGAGGCGACGGCGGTGTTTCCGATGATTGTCGCGGCGACTTTTGCAAGGAAGGATGCGCAGCCGGGGAGTGCGAGAACTGCTGAGCCAGAGAGTACCTAGCGAGAGGTTTAGAAAGAGGAGGAAAAAAACCCTCAGCTCAAAATTTACTGGGAGACTATAGTTGCTGCAGGGACCACGCTCAAGACTTCAGTTGAAGCGCTCTTGGCTCCCTATAGTGGCTCTTTTGCTCGTAGAATCAATGACTGGCTAACAAAGAACAACGTTGACCGGCTTGGAACCGGTTCGGTTTCGGGCATTTCGAGGTTGGATTACACGGTTAGCCCAAGTCTGAATGCCATAACCATCATGGTTAGGTTAATGACTGTTATTTTTGCGCGTGAGCGGCTTAAAACTAATTTAGCCGTTTTGAGTGCATTGACACAGCTAGTGACAGCCGAAGCGCTATAAACCTTTTTGAGCTTTGATTGTCTTATGGTTTAATCAATTATGCCCAGTAATGTCAATTTCTGAGCATTTGTCATGTGAGTAGTGAGTAAACTAAATTATTTTAAATATGCATAATTGAGTCCAGACTATGCGGATCTATGCAATGCTTACGAAAAACAATTGGCATTTATAGCAAGACACTCACGCGTATAAACTTCACAGTATGGTTATATCAATTAAAAATTTATATTAAATTCCCAAAACAATGCAATCTATCGCGGTTATTATGTCTGTGTACCAAACTCAATGTATGTTGGTGCGCGTTACCGGCCAGCTGGTTCGGAATTTTATCCCTGAGTTGTGATTGGCTCCCCGCTCGTCTCTTCTCGCATCACTTCTTTGTCCGCCAAGGTCGCTGCGTACCTCGTCGTATCGCGCTTCAGCAATTGCACAGAACATCGCGCTTGTTGCGCTTACCGACATCATTCACTTCACCACCTACCATTCAAAGCTACCGATTGACTTCGAGTAGTGCCTAACCAATTTACGCTCCTGGTCAGCTTAGCAGCTGGGCGCGAGGCGAAGGATTAAAGGGCGATTGCGACAGCGAATGTAGCCGTTGCGCGACGACCAAGAAAGGTCAACCGATTAGCAGCGAAGTCGACTACGACTCACAACGACATACACCTCGTTGCTGCGCCGATATCGAACATTGACAACAATTGCGCTTTGACGGCAGACTTCTTGATAAGAATTCCGATAAGGGTGAAGGTTGCTGGTCAGCCTTGTGGGGACACTCATAATCTATCAAGGTCGGATCTGGGAGCACGAGGACGAAATTACTCTTTAGCTCACCTCTGGTGCATCTTACACGGACATTGCTGAGACGCCTAATTGACAGCTTCGACTACTCGAACGAATACAGCACAGAGCGTCAGACACGATAGATAGAGCACAACCTTGACACAGAATACGACCAAGCAAGCAAGCTACTTCTTCGACAGCTGCACAAACTTCACGATCACGATCGCAGCAAAGACTGCACACCGAGCTGAGATCTCGAGCTCAGACATACAGGCCAAGATGTCACAGTCACAGCTCGCTGCACCACCAACTTCATCTGGTCTTCCATCCAAACCACCACCTCCACCTTCACCATCCTCGAAAGACACAAACTCCCGAGGGTCTCCTCCGAAGCAACCTGATAGCTCAGGATGGCAGGCTGCCCCGGCCAGCCCACCAAGAAAATCTTTCTCAGCGAAGAAGGTCAGTGAGGAGAGGAATAGTGGGTGGGTAGAAGCCACACCATCCCACAAGCTACCACAACCACGCAGAAGTCCACCAACCTCCAAACCCTCCGCAGCACCACAACCACCGCCGCCACCAGCCGAAGACAAGCTCACTCAACCCCTCTCATCCTTATACCCCAAGATCGACTCCCTCCACAGCTCTCTCCCAGAGATCCCTTATTTGGTCAGTGTGCCCATGCACTTCTGGGCTTGGGAGAACCACGAAGTCAAAACCAAAGAGGTGGATGAACACGCCAAAGAACAGGCTGTGACCCGCGCCGAGAAGCGCGCAATCCCAGAATGGAACGGCCGCAGGTCCTGGTCAGAAAACTATCGCGGAACGCCTTTTGCTCCGTGGGAATGGGAGCCGATGCAGTATATGACTATGGTGCAGGCGCAGGATGGTGTGACGAGTGATAGGGAGAAGGGGAAGGAGCAGGAGAGAAATTTAATACTTGAGGGGGCTAGGGATAAGGAAACAGCGTTGACGAGAGGGTGTTGGGAGGATGAGATTCTGGATAGGAAGGAGAGGTGGGAGATGAGGTATGGACAGAGCCAGGGACAGAGGAGAAGTGGGAGTGGGACGCCCGCACCGACTGGGCAGAGCACGCCGATGGTCAGGGAGGGGAGTGGGGGTGGGAATGGGAGTGTCAGGCCGAAGACTGGGTGGAGGGATTATTTGAAGAAGCCTAAGGCTGGGGATACACCTGTCAAAGTTCCCACCAATTCTGCGGCTGCTGATGCGCAGAAGACGAAGGCTGATGATGCAACACTTTCGGCGAAGCCAGTCGTCGCGAATGGCCACCAAGCCACACCCTCAAAGCCGCAAACCCTTCCACCGAAACCGGAAGGTCTCCCATCAAAGCCATCAACTACCATTCTATCTCGCGGCCCACTGCCAAATGGCCATCGTATCTCCCCGCAGAAACCTAGGGCACCGGCTCAAGGATATACAAATGGAACTGCAAATGCTTTGCCAAAGGCACAACCACTACTCACCGTCACTGCTCCATCCACCGAGCCAGAAGACGGCAAGTCTGCTTCAAAGGACTCATCTTTCGAAATCACAGAGGCGGACTTTGAGATGCCTGATGCTCCTTCAGATAAGGTTTCACCTTCCACAGTGAAGACGGAGGTCAAGGCCGAGCCAAAGACGTCACCAGACAAGCGTAAGCTCGATGTCGAAAACGGTAATCCACCCTCAGCAGAGAAGAGACAGAAAGTCGAGCCTACCTCCACACCTTCCTCACAAGTCTTGCCAAAGCGACAGCCGTATACGGGGACTGCTAGACCGCATAAAAGGGAGCTGAGTGGTGGAAGTAACTCTCTCAAGTCCTCACAGGATTCTAAAGCTGCGCCAATGCCGAAGATGCTCTCGCCTTTACATGGTATGCCTGCGGCTGGTGGTGAATCAATGACGAATAATGCGAGCAATGATAGTAGGCAGGGTGGTGTGGCTATGAAGAAGAGTGATATCAGAGATAGCAGGGATGGTCGCCGTGGCATCTCCCCACCCCCTTCAGCACCGGCCAAGAAAGAGGCATCAGCACCGGCAGTCAAGAAGTCTATCTGGGACAAAACATCAACACTAGCATCCAAGCCTCCTTCGAAATCGTCAAAGCCAAAGGTCGAGAAGAAGCCAGAGTCAGCAGCTAAATCAACACCGAAGCCAGCACCAATGCCACCCCTCTTCAACGGCGACCTCCCCCCAAATATATTGGAAGCACTCGCTGCTGATCTTGAACTTGGAGTCGTGGCGCCCGATGCTGAGCCGGCTGTTAACAAAATTATCGGCCGTGCGAAGAGAGAGCGACGCGACCTCGCTGCTATCGACACCCCGCCGGCGAGCACGAACAAGAAGCTGACCGCCACCGAGGCAAGAAGAAAGGAAGTCAGGGAACAAGACACGCCGGTAGCTGCGAGACGAGCGGCTGCGCCTGAGAGAAGGGTGAAGGTGAACCTCAGAGTGAGTGAGAGTCGTGAAGCAACTCCAGCCACAGCTCCTCGTAAAATGGTGGTCCTCAATTACGGAAAGTTGCGCGCAAAGAACGTTACACGCATCCTTCAGATGAAGCCAGTCCCAGACCGCTATCTCGACGACGTCGCGCCAAGAAGAGGTGCGGGGAAGACACTCATCAAGGGTACGGCGACGGGGCAAAAGGGTGTCGCTCAAAGAATTACTCCTGCGCAGAAGCGTCAACGCGAGAGGGAACGGACCCTGGAGCTGGAGGCTGAGGAGCGCAGCGCCAAGAAACCGAAATCAAGCGCACTCAGCAAAGGAGTCGAGCCGTCAACTCCTCAGAAGCAAGCCGAGACGCCAAGGCTTGGCCCGCCGAGTGCAAAGAGAGATAAGGAGAAGGAAGTCGATACCCCGGGCTCAGCGTCCATCTCTCAGACGCCACGCGCAGAACCCATATCGAGTCCAGTTGCTGCTAGGCCGTTGCCCACAGCGACAAGAGAGGAGATCGCTAGGCTTAAAGTCGATTCCGAGCGCTATATTTCCTTGGGAAGAACGCTGAAGCACGAGAGGGACGCTATATATAAGGCTTCTTTACCCTCGCTGCCATCTTCCGACGATATTAAGAAAGCGCAGGCTATGGCCGTCCAGAGTTGTCTTGCCTATATAGTTGGGTTTCGTTTGCAGGAGGAAAGGGAGAGGTTGTTGAAGGTGGATAGGGGGAGGAGGGGGGAGGGGTGGAAGAATTTCTTTCCTTATTTGGTGCAGGTACAGACGAATTTGCGGAATGGGTCCAAGGATAGTGAGGACCAAGCCAAGACACGCGTAATCTTGGACCTCATCGTTTGCCTGGTCGGGATGGCGGCCACAAGGGCGGCAGGTGCTTGTCTGGCTGAGAGGGAGGGCGGGGAGGAGCTGGCGAGGGATTTGAGAGATGTGGGAACCAAGAGAGAGTTGTTTATGAAGGGCTTCGAGCATCGCTCTGACGAGGTGGAGAGTAAGTGGGCGTACCTCGTCAAGGCTGACCGAGCGCTGGCTTGGACGACCACTAATGGCGTGATGCGTAGTGTTGACAAAGTACAGAGCCGATTGAGCGCTTGCCTGAAAGAGTGGTGCGCGGACAATAAGGTGGAGTGGGATGGGCGGATTGACTTCTAGGTCTCTTATTGTGACGGAGGATGCCTATCGAAGGGGATGTGATGGGGGAGATATGAGAGGATATGTACGATGTGACATGCATAGCAGTGGAGTTTGGGCTTTTAACATCTGCTAGTAAATAGCGAGATATGGCGTTCGAGGACCTTGATTTATGGAATGATACCCGAGACAACTTGAGCTTATCAGCTTATAAACTTTTAGCTATTTGAGGCACGCGCCGAATGCAGAGATGAGCGGAAGATGCGCCATGAGTTGAGGCGGGTAGTGGTGATAAATTAGCTACATATGCATACCATTCACCAAAAATCTCTGATGTTTCTGTGATACAACGACTGATATTTGTGGTCTGGTCCATTCTGTCAGAATTCGAAGCATAAAATGGGCAAGGATAAGATTGTTAGTTCGTATTCTATGAAAGAGACTAGATGGTGTATTGATGGTGGCTGATGGCCGAGATAGTGAGCGTCACTTTGCGGGCAAAATGTGGAATTTCTAGAGCTTATTCGTAGTTTGTTTTCCGAGGGTTTGTCTTCGCGATTAAAATGGTTCTGATGGATGCAGAGATGTAGTCCGGTCAGCACGAATTGAAATACTAACCTTTGTAGTTTTTTGGAGTAAATGATTTCCATTTAGCTCAAATGAGTTTCATAGATGCTTGAAGCTCAAGACTTGTGCCAATTCTACTTTGAGTCAAGTCCATGTACTTTGTATCGTGGTTATATTTAATCGAAGTTGATGATACTGACCTTGGTGTATTTCTTCGTGGATAAGCTCGAAGTCAGCCTTGTGGCGAGGCTGCAGAACGTCGCGTCTCCTCCACAACCAGCATCGAGGTAAACAAACATTACATCGCAACATCTCCCACAAACAGGCTACCATATATCAAGTTCGATTTGAAAGTAACTGGCCTTTATCAACCTATACGATCAACCAATTTTGAAAGCAACCTGTGCAGCAACACTAATTTCGCGACTGCGCACAGCGCTAACCACAACCATGGACACAGCAACTCTAGATTCCGTACGATCCGACAATAGCTTGGGACACAAGCACTTCACCCAGCCACACCCAAAAACTATAAAAAACACTAGTTCCCACTTCCCCTGCCGAGATCGCCAAATCAGGGCTCTCACATCTCTATTTCAGCTCAATGCACCAAGTCCCAAGAATATCGTCCTTTACGGCCTCACAGCGACGGGGAAGAGTGGTGTTGTGAGGGCGGTGTTGGAGCAGATACACCAAGAAACTTCATGTATCGATGATAATATGGGGGAGGATTATATGGGGGAGTATGGGGAAAGAAATCCTGATAGTGATCCGTCTATCCATGCTACGCTTGAGGAGATAACCTGCGCGAAGGATAATGGTTTGGGATACGTGGTCGTCAACAGTCAGGAGTGTATAACTGGGAGACATTTGCTAGAGAGGACCGCGCAGCTCGTCGCTAAAGCCGTGGGTTGGGAGGGTAAAATAGACCGATGCGAGGACATGGCGCGCCTCGTTGAGCTGTTGGAGAAGTATCTCTTGGGCAGGGGTCCACACTGGGGAAATCCTTCGGATAGAGGAAAAGGTGGAAAGAGTGGCCGAGGGAAGTTTGTGCTGGTCTTTGATGGTATTGATAGACAGCCGGATGCGCCTGCGACGTTCCTACCGGCGTTGGGGAGACTGGGTGAATTGGTTAGTACCTCCTTATCATTGGACATAAGAGAGGTGGAAGGTTGGTGGGGGTTTGAGCGAGCTGTGCTAATGAGAGATAATAGATCCCGAATCTTGTGACGGTTTTCGTAGTTACGAATCCGAGGCCGCAGTTTTTGCATACGAGTGCGGCTTATGTGCATTTCCCCTCTTACACCAAAGCCGAAGCACTCCACATCCTTTCCCTCGGCCCTCCCTCCATCGAAACCATCACACGCTTCCAATCCCCCCTAGGTTCACACGAAGACTCATCCCTCGCACCACCCACCGCTGAGCAACTCAAAAATCTATACACGAGGTTCCTGGCAGCAGTATGGGACACCTTCGCCTCGCACTCCGGCCGCGACCTTCTCTCCTTCCGTTACCTAGCCACGCAGCTATGGCCCAAATTCACCGCCCCAATCCGCGATGGTCGCTTCCTAGTAACAGACTTCCAACGACTGTTTATATCCCAGCGCGCGCTGTTCAGGGACGAGTCGATATTAGTACCATTGATAACAATCTCCGTGGCCGGCAGTGGACAATGTGGAGGAAGTGAAGAGGAACAAAGAGGAGTCAAGATAAAACCCCTAACCGCTGCGCCACCACTCCCATATACCTCACAAATCCTTTTGCTGGCTGCATATTTGTGTAGCTATATCCCTGCGCGAATGGACGTCACGACATTCAGCAAGGCCTCCTCAAAAAAGAAAAGGAGGGGTGGAGTGACGGGTGGTGGGCCAAGGAAATCAAAGAACTCCTTGGCGCAGAGGAGGAAGATAGATAGGAAGTTGCTTGGTCCGCAGGCGTTTGTGGTTGAGAGGTTGTTGGCGGTTTTTTGGTGTGTGTGGGAGGAGGCGGAGGCTGTGGGAAGGGATAGAGGAGGGAGCCTCGCTGCGCTCCGGGGAAGGGGAGGAAGGAAGGGGATAAGGGAGCTTGGAGGAAGTGCGGATATCCTTGCGCAGATAGCCACGTTGGCGAGTTTGAAGCTGTTGGTTAAGAGTGGGAGTAGAGCGGAAGAGTTGGAGGGGGGTGGGAAGTGGAGGGTTAATGTTGGGTGGGAAGTTATCAGAGGTGTCGGCCGAGGAGTGGGAGTGGAGCTTGGGGAGTGGTTGGCTGAGTAATCTCGTGGTCACTCCAAATCCATTTCGGTTGTGAAGAGTAAAGTGTCCTCCATATTCGCCATCTTCCAATATGTTCCAGGCGAAGCCGCCCAGATTTCTTCAAGTCACCCGACCTAGTCGAATATGTGTCTCTCCGTATGTGAAGATAGCTTTGTTCGTCAGGTAAGACTCTATTTCTAGCCATCTAATTGGCAACAAGGTTTTGAAGGAGCTCAAGTGACGATGCATACACGATCTCGTATTCCTGTCGTGGTTCCCATGCATATCAGCCGCACTTGACTTCCCAACCATCATTCGTCGCAAATCCGCATTCCACGCAACATCCGATGCGGTACATCGTAAAACGCAGAAGCATCCGAGACGATGGCAAGGAGGGCCATTCAGAAGGCGGCAAGTACATTGTGGCTGACAGGCACGAGCGTTGTGCCGTTGACATGGCATCCGGCAGGCGAATGGGAGGAAAAGGCTTTGGAGACACGAGGGGCCATGCAGGAATACGGTGAATTACTACCTAGCTTGGTGACTAGGGCTGAAAAGGATATGGCGTTGCTTAGAGCTATGGGCCCCTCCATTGTGAGTATTTATGCTCATCCCTTCGCTGCATTGAAACGAGTAAGTGCTACAGCTCACTCAATCATCATCCTCTCGCATCCAGTCCCGCATCTAAGCTCACTCACAATGCACTTCCCATCCCCCTTCTCTATTCTCCCCCTCTTCGCCTTCACATCCTCCGTCTATGCGACAGCCTGCCACCAAGATAACTGCTACCGCGCTTTGCAAAACCGCCCCGCCGCCGCTACCTCATTCTGCCGCCTCTTCACCACCACCACCACCACCATGCCCATTCCAACCGCGACACCCCCTCCCTTCGCCAACCAATGCGAATGGTCAACCCACGAGATCAACAGCGCCTGCTCCTGTCTCGTCCCAAAAGTAACCACCACACCTGGGTCTTGCGCGCCAACGCCCGCTATGGACGTAGCGCGCAACGGCGGCTTTGATCAGGTGGCGATTAGCAGTGTAGGCGCTGCGATACCCAGTATGAAGCGATGGAGTTGGAAGGGAATGAGGGGAGCGCGTGGAGATTTTATGCGGGAGGATCCGGGGATTTATTTTGGGGAGGGTGTTGCGCGAGTCCTCCATTACACTATCCTTATCCTCGTTTCGTCGCTATAAGGTGTAAGTGCAAGGCTAATAAAACACAAAGCTTGGCACATAGAAGGCCTCCACCCACCTGCTCCACCAAACGGCGGCTATCTCACAGCACCAGTATCCGTCTGTTCAGGAAGGACGTATACCGTGAGCCTCTATGCTCGCAAGATCTCCGCCTCTGAAAATCCATATTCATCGCAATGCACGCTCAGTCTCTCCACACTCCTTGCAGATGAACTGGGGGCTTGGAACATGGTGATTACGGAGTTTGAGGCACCAACATCCGCCGGCTGGAGTTATACTCCTACAGTCGAACCAGTTGTGAACGGTGTCGGACGGGAAGGCAGTGTCTATGCGCTCAGAGGCGAGCCGTGGGATGGCCGGGGATGGGATGGTTGGGGTTGGAATGACAGGTTAGGATTGGGGTGTTCTGTGAGGCGCAGGATGCGCCGTTTGATGTTTTGGTTGAGGTCGATAGCGTAAGGATTAGTTAGTTGAAGCGGTGAAAGATGTACTGGTTCGCAAGCAGACGATTTCAAAATAGAATAACATGGATTTTAACTTGGCATACAGGTGCGCGAAGGCAATATGGCCCATATGTTTCTCAATCTTACTTTATTATGTGCTCTTATGTCTTGCAAGAGTAGCCTGTTATGCACTATCGTGGTACAAACTGGCGAAGAGAACTGAATCCTCGGTGACCCTCGCTAATTGCTGTTAGGGATTGAGCCGCTAGGAAGTCATTCGCTATGTACCTGCGTAATTATGTACTGGAGAAACTACAAGTCGGAGCCAAACAAAGGCACACCATATGACGCGATGGCCTTTTTACTCCGACAAAAATATATAATTATCGATAGATTACCTGACTCCATCGAACCTTGAATGCCCGATTATGACACGATCCTTACTCTACCTTTCGATCATATCTAAACAATTGTAGCTACTTAGGGCTTCTCGACTTCGGGCTTCTTACCTCCTGGTGTTAAAGATTAGAGCAACGATCAGTGTATCCGGTATATATCTTTGTTGTGTATTTCTAGCTACCTCAAGAGTGCGAATGGGATGAGGAGCTTATGACTGATGAGGTAAGTGTGTAAATAACTTCGGATTTCTCCAGTATATCACGAGCGGCATCTCCCAATACTGCTTCCTGGCACCTGAAACTGCTTATAGTCAGTAAAATACTCTGTTGGCATGGCGATTGACTAGTCTTATCAGCATCCTTGACCTCGTCCTTGGAAGCAGCAACGTCGCCCATGGTGGTCTTGGCTAGAATTACTTACAGCCAGCACAACTCTCTATGAGTCAGCGGGCGGTGGCGAGTTGACTTACCTTCCTCCTCGGGATCAGTACCATAGTCTTCAGTAATAACCGATAAACCGACATCACCGTCGTCCTCTCCCTCTTCCTTGTCCTTGACCTCGACCCCTATCCTTAATCTCAAGTCCCATAGCCTTCTCCACCACGTCAACCACCTTGCCCTCCCTCTCCCCTCACTCTGCTGAACGACAGCCTCAACCTCGCCCTTTCTCAATATATCCTTGTCTCTCTGCTCATCTTCGTATATCTTCACCAGCTTCCCCTTAGCCCTCTTCCTAACCCCCGAATCATTCTCCTCCAATCTGCTCTTAAGCGTCACTTCTGGGACCATAACTCAACCGGTATTAAGTGGGATGTTGGTGGCGGTGCAGACTGGACGAGAGTGAATTGGGATGAAGAATTGGTTGATGTAATGGGACTTGTAGGTCTTGTCGGGTGAGGTGGTGAGGGTGTCCTGGACGGCGGCGTCGGCGAGCGGGGTGAGGGAGGTGTTGGTGGTGGTCTGGACAATCTGGGCGGTCTCACTGGCCTGGCCGGTCTCGAGGATGGTTTTGATGGTGTCGGTCTGGTTGACCTCGTTGTGCTCGTTGTCCGGGCCGACCTTGTGGGTTGGTCAGTTTTTGGTGAAGGCATGATTAAGTTTGTAAAGAGTAAAGATTTGGTGATTCTAGGGTTTGTGGGATAATGCGTTACTTGTGAGCGCTGAAAAAGGAGGATGTTTGTGGTTGAGTAGACTTGATGGGACGGGTAAGACGGTCTGGTTCAAGAAGGAAAAGAATGTCAAGAGTGGGATTATAATTTGACGTGACTCGGCTGTTCAGCTGTTGACTGCACCCAGAATCTTCTTCGACGTGAGAGTCGTTTTGAATCAATAACCTTGTGGTAGCTGGGGTTGTAGGGTTGAGTGGAATGAGGACGTGGAAGACGTCAATAGTTCTTTGAGTAAGTCGTACATTTCCACCCATTCACCGAGCGCTGGATTCAAGTGGAAGAGATAAGGAGCTATATATAGGCAAAGCTTGCTAACTGAGAACAGCCCGAACCATATGCAAGGAAGCAGCAGAACAACCAAACCCACAAACTAGGCACGCCTAACGACAAGGAAACACAAACTCATACCACGCCACCCAGCCTCAGCAACAAAGCTCACAGCCAACAGCTGCCACGTGCTGCCACTATCACCCATCACCTCAGTTGTGGCTACAGGGTCAACAACGGACGCCCGTTACTAGGTGGTCTTTCTCAAACCTAGGCCACAAGCTCGGTAATGTCTCACTGTGACATCAGAGGCTTAGATATCATCACAATTCTCGCCACGTTGTGTCCTCAGTGCCAGCTCGACGAAGATATCCCGGCAATGGAGAGACAGGCAGCGAGGGATCGTGATAGACGAGTTGCAAGGCAGAGGGCGAGCCAGAGATACAAAGATACAATGCGTTAGTGTAGCTCGTATTCTCATGAACCAATAATGTTACGAAAGAAACGAATAACAGTTTTCGGCAAACAAACAAAATATTAAGATGTCACTTGTCCATTGTTCACAATTACCTATCCCGTTCCATCTACATAACGATACAATCCGTATCCCTCCTTATCGCTTCCTGATTTCTAGAGTTCTGCTCCCTCCTCGTCCACTCCCGCTCCGCAGGCGTCATTGCCGCCCCATTCCTCACTTCCTGGACTCTTCTTGCTGCCTGGGCGTGAGACAAAGCCTCTCTACCCTGCGCTATCCCTTCACTAATCGCTGAGCGTAAACTCTGCCTCCTAAACCCCTGTGCACCACCCACTCCCGCTCCTGGTCCACCCATCCCGCCACCAATACCCGGCGTCCCCGACACACCACTACCCTGCGTATCCACCCTCTCTAAACCCTCACTAACCTCCCTCAACACCCCCCCCGCCACTGCCGGACCCCTTTCCCCCTGCGGCCGCTCAACGGGCCCCTCGTACCGCGGCGCATTAGCCGCCTCATCATAAGTAGGCGGCGGGTTATCGACGCCTGCTTCGGGGTCTACAGATCTGTTATTTTGCAGCAGTGATGCTGGGGTGGCCGCTTCCACTGCCCTCATCTGCCCAGTCCTCGCTGTGGTGCTCCCTGCTACCCTCGCTACGCTCGGTGGACCCGTGACGCCGGGGATGGGGAGGATGCCGGGGCGGGAGCTCACGAGGTTGAGTGGGTTAGAGGGCGGTTGGGGACGGCGGGTTGCTGGAGATGGTGCGATAGGTGCGCCGGGAGCTAGCATAGAGCTTCTGGTTGGAATAGCAGGGCCGTGGAATGGGCCGGTGCCGCTGCCGCGGCTTGAGGAGGAGCGGGTGTCTTCACTGTCGCGAGCTCGCCTCCCCCCTCTTTCACCCTCCGGTCTATGAACGGGAAGTGTATTCGTATCTTCCGAGCGACGGATATATTCCTCTGAGAGCTCGGCTTCGCGACGACGTCGAGCTTCTTCAACAGTATCGAATTCCTCTTGCATACTCATCGCAAAAGCCATATCGGCATCTTCTCTCTCTCTTCTCTCTCTCTCCGCTATCTCGTCCGCCAATACCCCATCCCCACTCAACCTACCCTGCCTTCCCTCTTCCCTCAGACTCCCCAAAGTACTCCGACCAGACTGGTCGTGCCCGTTAGAGCCACTAATCAAATTGAACCCCCCATCAAAGATCTCCATGCCCCCTCCATCCACATCATCCAAACTCTCCCACACCACCTCCTCCCTCTCCCTATAGCCCTCATCCGTCATCAAACAAAACAGTGCCTCAAGATGAGGATGCTTATACACTGTCAAAAAATGGCTGTTTCTAAACAGTATCCCAAACTCACCATTTCTCAAACACCGCTGTATAGTGCTCAGGCCAAAAGGGCTAAGCTGGGTGGGGTTGGCGGTCAGAAAGGAGGAGATGGTGTAGATGTCTTGGAGTTGGATGGCTTCGTCTTCTGGCATGGCGTTCTCGCCGGCGGTGGTGAGTTTGGTCTCAAGCTCTTCTTCACGGAGGAGGAGGATTTGCGCATCTTCGTGGTTCCGTGCTTGCCGCTGAAAAGATTCGTAGGCTGCGGAGCCGGGCTCAGGCAGCCAGCCATGCAGCAGTCTAACTCCAAAAGTACCATACAACATCAACTCTTTAGTCTGTTCAAACCCCCCAGGAATCTGGGACTCGCTCCTCTCAGCGGGGTGTTGGTGGGACATACTATTCCTAAGGCCCTCTGGACTACGCGCAATACTATCAGGGATGAATCGCGGGTTAACATTCATTCCCGTTGCTAGGCGCTTCAAGAACTCATGAAGTTCGCCAATATCAGGGAATTCTTCCTTCCCCTCTGCTGCTTCCTCGGCGCAGTTCTTTTCAGATAGTAATTCGTTAATTATTCCGTTGAGCAGTGTGTCTAGGGAGATCTGCTCTTTCCCCCTCATCGCATGCTCGATCTCATTATCGTCACCCTCTTTTGTAGATAGTACGAGTGCATTGACTAGTGCCAGAAGTGGACAAGGACCGTTGGCATTTTGAGTCAATATCGGGGATGAGCGTGGGTTATGTGTCGAGTTCGGATCGTACCATGTGATCGATTTAATGTTATAGACCTCATTACCGTCGTGGCCTCTTTGTTGTTGACGTGGTGGTTGTGCTGCTGGATTTTCTTCTCCTTGAGCTTCAGTGCTTGGGCGTGGTGGCATAGCTGGTGACCATTCTGTTATCAAATCACCCCCTCCATTGCCGCCAGAACCCGTTGCTGGTCTTGGTGGTAACCTCGGCCTCGATTCAGGTATATCCAGCTCTATGAGTTGTTCCTCTCCTCCCGGTCTAATAACACCACTCTGCTGCTCACCAGTCGTCTTTACAGGCTCCCTGTCCATCTCCTCCCATCCGCCATCATCCCTCATATCGTTAGCATTAACACTAACTCTCGGTAGCTGCAAACTCGGCCCCGCCTCGTCTCTCCGTACCTCACCACCGGACCAAGGATTCGCAGACTCGCTATCTTGCTCCACAGCAGGAGTAATGGCACCCATAACGCCCTTGCTGGGCACACCCGGTGAAACAACCAAACTACCGCTCCCAGGCCCAGCCTCAAACTTCGGTGTCGCGAAGCCTTGGGAGTCCCAGTCCGGACTATCTCTACCCTCGCCATGTCCGGCTCCTCCATTTGCCACTGCGTCCGCGTCATGATAAACCACTGCCGGTTGGCTCCTCCAATCCGGTTCGTTGGTGTGGGTGGTTCCTATCGGAGTACCGGCTGGGAGTTCAACAGGCTGGGCTACTCCGGTGTTCTGTTTTGACATCGCCTCGTACGCCCAAGCATCATTTGCTGAGTCCGCAGTGTCTTCGCGCTCATGTTTCTGGTGAGGTGGTGCGCGGTAGACACCGCTTTCCGGCACCGAACCTGCCCACGGATTTGTGCTCCCTGTGTTCTGGCTCTGCAAATTACTAGCCTCCTGTCCATGCTGCCGTTGTGATCCATGATAAGGTTCAGGCGTAGGTTGATAGTCAGACAAAGGCCCATTCCCACTCGTAACACTATTCAGCGATTCCGGTGTAGGCTCATTGGCAGGCGAGGGGCCATGCTCGCTCTTCCTAATATTCAATGGCTCCGTTGGCTCAATATCTAGTCTTCGCATTCTCTGCTGCAGATTCTCATCATTCACGGCCCTCAAATGTGCAAATTCGGGCGGATGGATAGGTTGGGCTTCCTCTTCTGATCTTCCTTCCGATTGCTCGTTCCATGGGTTCTGAGTTATTTCTTCGGCGGGACGATCGAACTCGGCGCTGTTCCTCATGCTTGATCTTTGCGGGACGGATGGTGGTGTTGCTAGTTCGTCTTCGTGCAAAGGGTAGGGTGGTAGTTGTTCATTTGAGTTTCGAAAGCCAAAGTGAGAGCTGCCATCGCGTTTTGGTAGTGCGTGGTCTTGAGGAGGATGAGAGCCAGCACGGAGGGGGTCGGGGAGTTGGGCGCTACGCGGTATTGGCTTGCGGTCTATGCGTGCCATGTTGTCGTCGCTCTATCCGAACTTCGCTGGATATCGTTGTTATCAGTGATATATGTCGTTGTGCGCGTATGAGACTCGTGGTGTGGTCAGGTCTGGCCAGTATGCTTTGCCGCTTATAAAAACTGGTTGGTTCTACAGTTCGTCTTGAGTGGTGTAGCTGCTAAGTCGCTGCGAAAGAGCGGCTCAATGAGTATAATCGATCGAATATCGCGGCTTAATCTTTGGTGTTGTTTGCCGTTATGTTCAACCTCGCAATCCGCTTCGGCGGGGACTCCAAGCTCCCACTTTACCAAGGTTGTTCGAGGCGTAGCTTGCAGCTGGTATTTCTCTGTTGCAAAGGGTGAGGTATGCGGCTGATATAACGCTTTGTATGAAGCCAGGAATATGATCAGTATGACAGAAGAGCAAAAGAGCAAAAGAGTAAAGAGTAAATGACTTAGGATTCAGTGAAGGTATCGCGAGTCGCAAGATACTTGATCTGGAGCTCAGCGATCGACGTAGATCCAACTCAGCCACATTGTGGCTCAAAAAGCGTGACGTAGGCGGGGAAGCCAACAACACAGCCACGGAGCCAGGATTAAAATCTGACAGCAGTGTGGCTGAACTGTCTACCGAAAGGAAGTTGGCACTTAACCGCTTCGGGCGCGCTTACAAGCACAGACTACAAGGCAAAAATGTAGCCTCGTCGCGACTTCTTGTCTCGGTGGCTAACTGGTTAACCTTGATGTCTACCATTATACTCAACTTATTCACTCTTTATTGTTTACGCCGCCGCTTGTCAAAAATAAGCTTAAAGATTTTCAGAAAAATAAGCTGTCAGGTGGCGCTATATAGCGAGACATCTTTCTGAGAGTGGCGGCGAAGAGAAAGCAGGGAGACGAAACAGAAGGACAGCGCTTGATCTGGCACAATGGATAGAGATCTGGATAGAGATAGAGATAATAGAGGAGGGCCACCAAGGAGGTTAGAATCTGACCCTTTAGCATTGTTTTTATCTTCTGCGCATCGTTTTATTGTGATAGTAATGCTCTTCTTTGATCCTTTAGAATCAATACCATTCCCGAACACCCCACTTACAAGTAATTACATAGATTCATCCCTCGCGGCGACGGAGAAGTAACAAAAATGGGGGCAGGAGAGAGCTACCGCCCGGCAGCCCACGCTCTCCCACCACACCATCACAACCCCCGATTCAACCGCAGCCCAAGACGTGGCGACGACAGAGATAGATCGCCTTTCCGTGGCGACACATTCAGACCTCGTGGCGGCGGATTTGCGGGTAGAGATAGAAGTCCAATTCATCGCAGAAGTAGATCACCACCACCCTTCAGAGGCGGATATAGAGGTGGCTACCGCGGCGGCTACAGAGGCAGAGGTCGAGGCGGTTGGAGTCCTCGCGGTGGCCGCAGTCCGATATCCAGAGGCGGAAGAAGCCCGTTTAGAGATCGTAGTCCGCTGAGGGACAGAAGTCCGATAAGGGGGGACAGGAGTCCGATTTCGAGAGCGAGGTCGCCGATGAGCAGGGCGAGAAGTCAGGCGAGTAATGCGAGGAGTTCGATTAAAGATGCGCCGAGGAGTCCCAGTTTGAGAGCTAGGTCGCCTGGGAGGAGTCCAATTCGACAGAGGAGTCCTGGTTCGAATGTTGGAAGACCGAGGAGTCCGTTGCCGATGAGGACTAGAAGTCCTCCACCAGCACGAAGATTTTCGCCAAGGAGGGATGTCAGACCGAGATCACCGATAAGGAGAGAACTTGCTGATCGCGATATTCCTATGTAAGTTCGGCCAATTTGCTTAGTTGTGGTAGTTCTGGAATGGTGTTGCTTAGCATTGCTCCGTCGTGCATGGCCACGTGGCTGTTGGACACTCGCCGCTCTTGCCTTTTGTCCAAACCATCGCGGCTGTAAGCGCGGCCAGCGGCAGGAGATAAGCACAAACGCGTCTAGCGAGCTGGGTCACCACATGCCCAAGGCTACCTTTTGCCATGCATTGTGCTACACCTCCAAACTGCCACCATTTCACAGCACTCTTAGAAACATAACCTAAATTTCCTACATTCTACAAAACTCATACAAACATACCACACTGAACAACCCACGGACGCCAGTAACAATGTCTGACACATATAGACCACGCTACAGATCCCGCTCCCCAAACGATCGCAATCGTGCTCCTCCACGCGAGCGCTCCCCATTCCGCAGCAATCGTGGTCTTTCTCCACCTCGCGATCCACGTGGTGGTCAAGGATGGCGCAGTCCAATTCGTGGTCGTTACCGTGGACCAGCAAACAACACATGGCGTAGAGACCGCAGATCTATCAGTCCAGGAAGTGGCAGGACAAGCGATGGCGGTGGCTTCAATTCTAGACCTGCAAGTCCCAGAGCGTCCTATAGGCGTGCGCCATACACCGGACCAGACTTAATTCGTGACAGACCAACCTTCAGACGCGATGATAGAGACATCGACACTAGAGATAGCAACCGCGCTCCTAATGTCAGACCAAGAGATAACAGCCCAAGCAAGGATAGCGGAAGGGATACCGGCTCGATTGTGTCCACTCCAAGAGGCAGATCTCCAGAGAGCAGCCCAAAGTGCAGAGACCCAGTGAGAGACCTTCCAATCAGACGCCTTTCGGTCAAAGACGACCAGCCACCAATAGTCCTATCTCCTGTCCAAGACCGTCCACCTTCAAGAGAGGTTTCACCACCGGTGCGCCAAGAGAGACCGAGAAGTTCAGAGCAAGCGCCACAACCACCAGCAAAGCCATTCCGTCCACCAACAGGGCCAAAAGAGGGACAAGGCTTCAGACAACGCAGATTCGACAACGACAACAACTACTCGCGTCCACCGTTCCTCGGCTCAAGCGCCAACGCGATCCCAGTCAAATCTCCAAACCCAGCACTGGCAAGACAGAACAGCAACGCAAGCAACACCACTAGCAATACCAACAGCTCTAACACTACAAACTTGAATGCAAATGCAACCTCGTTCGAACCAGCGAAGCAACCAATACCACCAACACCTTTCCCTCCACCGACCGGTCCAGCTGCTTACAGACAGCCATCGCCTGCATTCCAAAGACAGCCTTCCCCAGCTTTCCAGCGCCAGCCATCGCCAGCTAACGCACCGACTGGCCCAGCCTCTCGGAGACAGCCATCACCAGCTGCTACTGGTGTCCCAACGGGACCAAAGGCCTTAATGCCTAAGGCTCCAAGAGGTGGCGGATGGGGCGGTCGCGGAGGCAGACAGAGCTTTAGCTATGACCGTCGCCCAGTCCAGGATGTCACCAACATGGCTAATAATGCAAACAACACAAACACACGCTGGGGAGCTGCACCGCCACGTCAGGCTCAGCCACAGACGTCGGCGTTCACTCCTGTTACACCAAAGAACCCTTCACCATCGCCAACTTCAACCCGTACACCGAGCATCAGTGGCGCTAGCACTAGTGTTCCCACACAGAGCCCACGTAATTTAAACGCAAATATCCCTACTGGGCCGAGGGCGAGCATTAGTTCTCAAGGCGGTCAGCGTAATGGTGGGGAAGGCATGGATTGGAAGCCTACTGGTCCCGCTGTTTCTGTCACTTCATTTACTGCCACTTCATCTGGCTGGGGACCTGCGGAGCCAATGTCCGGCGTCACCAATATCGGCGTTTCTAATATCAGCAACGCCAAGGCACCGCTGTCTTCTGGCTGGGGCCCCGCACCAGCGGAATCAGCACAGTCTACCACCGCTGCTAAGCCGCAGCTAACTACGTCGACGTCGTCGGGATGGGGAACGGCTTCTACTGACCCAGCTGTGAAGTCTGCCACGCCGGGCAGCAGATCGTCTTCGATTTCTAGTGGGCCACCACCGCTTGGACCGAGCGCGATGCCATCGGCGTCTTTATACGTTAATGCTCAACACCATCAGCCCAATACACCATCATTCCACGGCGCGGGATGGAACGTTAAGTCGGCTATCCACTTTACTTCTATTACCCCATCGACTTTCAGTGTATCAAGATCACACATCCACCCTGCCCTCGCATCCCTAACGCCGATCATTCCGGGAGGGAAGCTCGACCCATCTCTCTCCCTTACAGGCGGAGACCCAAAACTTGAAGCCAGGTTAGCCAGAGCGAGAGAAGAAGAAGAGAGGATTCGCCGGGAGCTGGCGGATAAAGAGGCAAATCTGAGGAGGGCATTGAGGGGTTGGGAGAGGGCTGAGAGGGAGAGCTGGGTGAGTGGGGTGAGGAGTGAGGTTGCGGGGGAGGCGCTGGCTGTTCTTACCGGGGAGGGAAGCGGTGGGGGGGCATTCTGAAGGGGGGAGTTTGTAAGTAGGGTTGGTATTGTAAGTATTAATAGCATCTATATATAAGGGAGTCATGTCTGTATATCCACGCACGTCCATGTATACCCATCAGTGATGGATCCGCTACGTCTCCATCCATCTAAAGCCCATCCTCTCACTCTCGCCGCCCTCGTCTCTGCCCTCCGAGCCCTGTGCCACAAGTCTGCTACCATAGGCTGGCGCTGGAGGCGACCGGTTCTCATTCTCGAAGTTGGTGTCGGTGTCGGTGCCCATCTCTGCGGTCCCGTCCTCGTTCTCGATCTTGTCGCCGTCTCTGTCGGCGCCTGGATGGCGGGAAATGTAGGTGGTGGTAGCGAAGGAGCGGCAGGCTCCCCAGTCGGGACCGCAGGCGTGGCCAGCGGCGATGAGGAGGGCGTCGTAGCCGAAGATGGCGGGGAGCTCAGTTGTTGTTGGGCATTCGGTCGGGCATTCGGTGCCCGTTTCTTCGACCTCAGTATCACCCTCGTTGGTGTTCTCGGAAGTCTCGGTGGTGTTGTTGTTGGTCTGGGTAAACTGGTTCTTCCTCAGACGTTGGAGATGGAGTAGGAAGCGGCTTGTGGAATTTGAGCCAGATCTTTTGCTTTGTGATACTGGTGTTATGCTTGATTCTGAGGGTGAACTTTGGCGCGCGGGCGGCGGAGCTGGAGGCAGAGGTGAAATCGGTTGGTGCGGTTGTGCCAGGGCTGCGAGTGTCGGATCCTTACGTTGGAGTGGCGGCTCGAGGGGCGGTTTCGAGTCTGGACTTTAGCTTTGGGGTGGCCTTCTCGACCTTGTCGTCTGGGACCTTGGTCTTGGGCTTGCGGACGCAAGGAGCACGGATTTTGTGGACGTCGGTGGCGGTGGTGGCAGCGTCCTTTGTGACCTTCTCGGATGGTGCGACGTGGGCCGGTGGCAGTGGTAGCTGGGATGGTAGCAGGGCCAGTGGAGGCGTTCCCGATATCAAGGGTACCTGGTGCAGGAGGCCTTGTTGACGATAAAGGTAGCGGTAGTCGACATTTTGAAATTGCTTTCAAAGTATTTTCGAATTCTGGTGATAGCGACCGGTTAACATGGGATATATACTTTGTGGTATACTTTTTGATGACAAAAAGCAAATTAAATTGGCGGGCTGGGGGTCCTTCATATGGAAAACCAGCTGGTATTCACGTTGTCACTTGTGTGTTTCATCGACGTGGTCAGTTTGCTTATGGAGGCGTAACCATATTTTATTCACTACACTAAGTCGTCGACGCGCAACCTGATTAACAGATTGGCAGCCAATCAGCAGCCGGGGGATATTCTCGAGTTTTTAATATGAGCTATGTTAGCTTACCAGATTTCGTAAATGAGTTACGTCGTTCATATGACATTTGACAGCCCTGACCGCGAGGTTATGCATAGACTACTCGGGATCGATAGCAACAATGGTAACCGGTTGACAATGTCAACGTGCAAGGTGCCCTCTTCCCTTAGCTCGTGAACTTTGAGGCGTAAGTTTATCAGCTTCCCATACCGGTTAGCGTTAAACCACACGCGCGGCTGGCGCTTGACTTCTAAGCGCCTCAGCCACAGCCTCGTCATACAAGGCTACCTCAACCCAAGCTTCACCAAACCTCATCTAATCAATCCGTCTCCCATCTAACAACAACACACAACACGATGTCATCCCTATACAACCTCGAACCACAACCCACAGCATCATGTATCCTGCACACCTCCCACGGCCCTATCTCTCTCGAGCTCTTTGCTCAACAAACACCTCTTACGTCGCGGAACTTCCTTCAACTTGCCCTTGATGGGTATTATGATAACACGGTCTTCCAGCGTTTGATACCAGGGTTTATACTACAGGGTGGTGATCCGACGGGGACGGGCCACGGGGGGGAGAGCATTTATGATGGCGGGACGCTGGGGGCTCCGAGGCCGCCGGAAGGAAATGGGATTTGGTGTGTGCTTCCTTCCATGGAACAGTCCTCTCCGTGAAATAGTAACGATTGGTAATAGCAACAAGTACTGACAGACAACATGCCAATGGAAGAAAGGACTGGCAGTAACGCAGGGCCAAACGGCGTAGGCTTCAAAGACGAATTCCACTCCCGCCTCAAGTTCAACCGTCGAGGACTACTCGGCATGGCTAACGAAGGCCCAAACACCAACTTGTCCCAATTCTTCCTAACATTCGTCGCTACACCCGAACTGCAGGGAAAGAACACACTCTTTGGTAGAGTGGCCGGAGACACCATATACAACCTCGCACGCATTGGGGAGCAGGAGGTAGACGGCGAGAGGCCAGTATACCCAATCATGCTGGAGAGAGTAGAGATCTTGATCAATCCCTTCGAGGATATGGTGGCCCACCCGAGAACTCAACGAGCGTCAACGACGACAACGAAGACAGAAACGAAAACGAAGGGAAAGAGGAGAAAGCCGGCCAAGCAGTTGCTTAGTTTTGGCGATGATGAGGGGGATGCGGATACGCCTGTGATGAAGAAGAAGAAATATGATGAGAGGATTGTGATGGAGGACCCGGATGCACTTGCACCTCCACCACCAGCGATGAAGAAAGGGGCTTCGGCGGAGAAGAAGGAGAAGCTGAAGCCTATGCAGGAGAGACGCCGCTCGCCGACTCCGTCGAGACGTTCACCCACGCCGCCACCCCCTGCAGCATCGCCGAAGAGATCAGAAAGGTCACCATCAACCTCGCCAGAACCAGAACCAGTCGTTAAGGTTTCCTCCCTCCTCGAACAAACAAACGCGCAGATCGCAGCATTGAAACAAAGTATGAAGCGTAACGTGGAAGTCAAGCAGGTGAAAGAGAAACCAAAGTCTGCGCTTGAGGCGATGATTCCGAGTACGAGTATTAAGGGACGAAAGAGGAAGGGTGCGAATAATGCGAGAGATGAGATGGCGAGTATGGACTTACTGAGGAGTTTTCAGAGGAAACTTGAGAAGGCGCCGCCGGAGGAGGGTGGGAGGGAGGTTGATGTTGAGATGGTGAATGGGAAGGATGGGAAGAGTGATAATGCTGGGAGGGAGGACGATGAGGAGGCGGGGCTGTGTGACTTACATTTTATTGCCAACTGCGAGTCCTGCCGCCGCTGGGACCTGGATGCTAAGGAGGAGGAAGATGACGAGAAAGGGTGGATGAGCCATGTGCTGAGCTTTGAGAGGGACAAGCGTGGCAAAGACCTGCGCAACAGGCAGAAAGGGGAAGATGAGCTGGTGGTGATTGATCCGCGAGAGAAAGCTAGGACCTTGAAGGAAGAGAGGGAAAAGAAAAGAAAAGGCAAGGAGGGGACTGGTAGAGATTGGGATAAGAGATAAACGAACAGGGGTGTGAGTGTAACTTAACTGCGAATTGATACCTGACTCAGCTCAGAGGTATTTAAGCTTCACATTCTAGCATTTGGCAAAGACGGCAACAGAAATTCAATGAGAAGATTGATGACTTACGGTTAAGCGCGGACGATGTATTCCGGTTTACATGTGCCCATCGATACGATATGAAACGATATACCTGATTCGGAAGGAAGAGGCTGGAACAAATTACCGAGCCGCCCATGAAGAAAATAGCGAAACAGCAAAAGGGCGATAAGAGAAGAGATCCTTGAGATTGCATAGCATTACGATGAACAACAAAGAGGGGACTTGCGTACCTATTGAAATCTACGCCAACTCTGGACTTATTGAAATGTTGCTCGCTTCTTTTCGCCATACTCTCTGCTTGAAGACCGGGTTTAAACGACAGTGACAACTCTAGATATGATCTTCATGATGCTACAATGTTGTCCCTCGGTCGCAAGATGATGTTCCGCTGTTGGTAGCTCGAAGGGCTTTGTCAGCAACCAGATCGAATGCGCCCATTCTGCGTCTGCAACGGGGGGACAGTTTTGTGGGTGGAATCATGGCTGCAATACTTCAGCAACACCGCTTGGTTGCTATCGAGGTAGTCTGAGCCGAGGATGCGGTATTCAGGTGCTGCATCTGTGTGTGTCGGTCATGAGCTTGCATCGCCTACTTGGGGGTGACACTTACCTCCCATCCATGTTGCTTTCCTCAGATGATGCTGCAGAAGCCACCCCTGGGTTCTATGGAATGACTCTCAACACCTGAAAACCAAGGTTGGCAGGGCTCGGGGAGAGAGGCTTGAATGACTGTCTCAGAGCTTTCTCTACCACTGAAGGAAAGACAAGGCAAGAAGGAAGAAGGAAAGAAGTAAAGGGAAAAGGAGGAGGAAGGGAATATAGAGTGGAGAAGAATATCGTTTGAGCTAAACCAAGCTACTCACGCAACACCTCATACCAGGTGATATACTCAACCATATGATACTTAGCCCTTATATTACTTCTGTGCTCTATTAAATCAAGCCTAAGTCGGCGCTGAAATTCCATGCTGACTTCGTTTCATTGGCACCATGAGAGTCGACTGTGCATATGTCTTCCAGGGAAGAAAGGTCAAGAGGGACGATGAGGGATTCAATATTTGAGGTATTGAAGAGATCCAGTAGCTAGGTTTGAGGCGAATCGAAGAGAACCCTTGAGAGATGGACGACTTTGCGCATCCACTATCTGCAGATGGGTTTCCCGCCTCTGTGCGAGCATTCGTTTGCTCAAGCAGGAAGCATGGAGCGCTTCCCTAAGCTCTCTTTTATAGATGTGGCCCCATGGAAGAGATGGTGGAGAGATGAGAGGACCTGAGGGGTATAGAGGACTCACCAGGGGCTTCGGGCGGTCCAGTGCCGGCTGAGAGGGTTTGCGCTAGCTTCACGAGGTCGCCAGACCACCTGCCATATCCCGGGTCATGGTGTTCGTTAATGCATTGCGCATTCCGACGACCAGGAGGGAGGATCGCCATGCGCGGCGGAACTATTGCGAAGAGTGGAGCGGTATCGCTGATGCTTGTGCCTGCAGGATGTCAGAGGTCTGAAAGAGGCGCAAAGTGGAGCCAATCGGTCCGTAGACTTTGGGAGTTGAAGAAGGATGTGAATGGAGAAGAGGCTGTGTGATGCTGTAAGGAGGAAAACAGTCTGTAGCGGAATATGGCTCAATATATAGTTATTCCGCTTCAGCTTCAAGCGCGTATGCATATAAAGAACACATCATTCATCTAATGATTCTCGTGTGCATATGCTGAACATCGGAGGACGAGAACGCAGTGATAGCTATCAAGGCTACGCACGAAGGAGCCCCCGGAGTTCAAGGGGTGTCGACGATTGGTGGACAGAGCATATTACCAGCTGAGTGTGTCTTCTGCCCCAGCCTGGTGTTTACCTTTACGCTTTTGACAGCGCTTATGCTGGTCTGGCTCGTTTCGACACCACTCTAGATGGTTCGATGGTCAATTCAACTGTTTCCATTGCCGTACAAGGACTCCGTTTTCGATATTCTATGGGCAGTAGTCACTACTCCCGTCTTCAACACTGGTCCGGTCCTACAGGACCCCAGTAGTGCCTAGCGCACTACCGTTATCATGGGTCTGTCTGATTTTTCCATCATATAGTTGTCATCACGCCAGTTTAGAAGTAGCGGAACCAACATGGCAACTTCTGGGAAACATAAGCTAAATTAGCTTGTAGAAGCTTATAATAGTAAATTTGAATGCATTTATGTGGGTCATACGCCAATGAAGTCGTTTCTCAATATATGAAAGAGTCCATTATTTAGTTTCGACGCTTATGTGCACTGTTGGGCGGATACGTATCAGGGTAGGTATGTATTCACGGTGCCCAAGTATCAGGGAAGCAAAAGTATTTAAGAAGCATCCAAGGGTAGGTACCCAGATATTACCAGGTATTCAACAAGGCCTTTTCATGTGGTTTACGTCGCTTAAAAGCTCTAGTTCTGGCGCTTTTGCAGCTACTTTTAGTTCTTGATTAAGCTATATAAATGAGTATTCGTCAGTAGTCTTCTTGTATCGCTCCGCCACCTTTTAGAACCATTCGAAAATATCAAGTCAGGTGTTGGGTTCGCTTAATTAGCCGCTTTCAGTAAGTAAATACTGTCTACTATTCCTTGGCATTGCTTGGCATTTACACTGGTAGATATTCAAAGATGCTCGTGTAGGTATATTTATCCCAGTTTACCCATACAAAGAGTAGACGGTCGTATCTGCCCAAAACTGCATATGTGCAATACAGTTTTCCTTTTCTTCCCTCGTCTGTCGAGGACGTCAACATGGTTTGAAGGTCGACGTCAAAGTGATCCAGACAAAGGAGAATTCTCAAAGATATTACAATTGAGAAACAGCTTCCGAAAACATCTAGATTGTGGCATAAAGCTTTATAGCGCTGGAAATCCTATTATTTGAAATTTATCGGTCTTTTGCAACCTATGGAAATAATTTCTCGTCTTGATTTGGAATTATTTTTCATTGTCATTTTCTATTTTACTAAGCGCTGTCTTACGCTTACCCCACCTGGCGCTTACTGCTTACCCCTGCTGCACCGCCACACCTCAGCCGCGCCAGCTAGAGCTCCAACATCACCACGTCTCCCACTTCCATCCCGACAATTCCACCAACGACCGCAGCAATGAAGTTTCAAATACCTTACCTCCTCGCGACCGCGGCCGCAGCCCAAGCAACACACATCCAATTCTCCGTCGTGCCTTCGCCCCAGGGATCCGCAAACCAACTCCCAGCCTTGTCCTCCGCAACCTTGACAACTAAAGGCGTTGCGCTCACCGCACCAATAAACGCCGACGGCAACTTCGACTTCCGCAATGTCAGCAGCGGAGAGTACCTCGTCGATATTGTTGGTGGCGCGTATGTTTTTCAGCCATTGAGACTCGATGTCAAGAAGGTGAATAAGGTTGAGGAGAGGGGAGCGGAGGAGGCTATTGTGACGGAGGAGGAGGTTAAGGCATGGGGAACGTGGAGGGGTAATGAGTGGGGGAATTTGGGGGAGGTGATGGATGTACACACCGTGTTTGAGGGGGGGAGGGAGGTGAAGAGGGTGCTGGTGCAGGTTAGGGGGAAGAAGGAGTTCTTTGTTGAGAGGCAAGGCTGTATGTTTTCCCCTCAGTTTTATTTCTCGTGGTGTCGCATACCGTACTGACAAATATTACAGTTTCTATCGTCGGCATCTTCAAGAACCCAATGATCCTCATGGCTGGCGCAGCCATGTTGATGGCTTTCGGTCTTCCTAAACTGATTGAGAATATGGATCCGGAGATGAAGGCTGAATATGAGGAGGCGCAGAAGAGTAATCCGATGGCGAAGATGCTTGGTGGCCAGAGCGCGCAGAGTGCTGCACAGGACTTTGATGCCGCCGCTTGGTTGGCGGGGAAGACCAAGAAGACTGGGGAGAGGAGTGGGAAGGTTGAGAGGTGATAGACGATAGGAGGAAAGGAGGAGAGGGTTGTATGAAGCGCTGTATTATATGAGCGGAAAGAAAGAAATAAACATACCCATTTGCACAACCCCTTCCTCAGTCACGGATCAAGTTCCTGCTGCCATAAAACTTTGTCCAGCTCAGACCTACTCCCGCCATGACCAAGCAACATCCAGGTACAAGTCACAAGAAATCTGTGGGCGGCACCGACACAGACAGCAGCCGACCACTTACACAGTACCAAGCCAAGACTTTCGTAATCACTAATACTGATAATGCACACGTCCATACCTCATTCATCCGCGCCCTTCCATCCCCAATTTTGGCGGTTGTGGTGACTCGTGCGAAACTCAATATGTTTTTGTTTGTGCTCCAGTCGCGAATGCTCATATGAATAGGAAGCTGCTTGACGTCATGATCAACCCAAGCATTACACGTAAACCGATTGGCGCTATATGAATCAATCCAGTATCGTTTTATCGTCGCATCCATCCCCAACCTCCTGTTCATTGCTGTCTTATACAGCCTGGTGTTACTAGTTTATAACATGAAGCTTTAGATATAGCTTTCTAGGCTACCCAAGTTGGAGGACCAACGCCATTATCATCCTCGTTCATCACCTCTTTCTTCTTCAAATCAGCAAGACTCGCCTGGCCACTCTTCCGCTTATGCGCATCCAACAACGCGTGCACAATACACCCCGTGTCCCTCATCCTCGTCGGCGCATTCGGATCCGTAGCTACGAGGGAAGACTTTCTGCGATGTGCACTTTGGGTTGCGAAGACGACTTCGAGGGCTCGGTCGTATCCGAAGTCATCCTTTTCTTTTTGCGATTGAGTGTGCTTATCATCCTGGATGGTGTTAGACTTATACAGGGTGTATGCAGCGTGGCCATGCGAAGACGTAAATAGAACTAAAAGATAATGGTACAGAAGAAGGGGAAAAAGAGGACAGCTAGGCGAGAAGCAAAAAGGGACAAGAGGTAGTTTATAGCATGAAGCCTTAGATATAGCTTTCTAGGCTACCCAAGTTGGAGGGTTCCACTGCCTTAGCACTTAAAGCTCTTTACTTCGCAGTCGTCACCCCTTTATCCACAACCCAGGTTGCCGGTGCTGTAGCTCGTGGCTTCTTGCTAATCAGGTAAGGTAGTGTAATTGTTCTTGCTTCTTCAATTCGATCCACAATCAATCAACCAAAAGTTAGATGCAGATCAGTAGACACACAAGCCCTAATTATACCAGCACCAAGTCAGTCATCATAAACATCGCACTATACTTGATGTGTCGCCAAGATCACACCGTCTGGTTATCCGATGAACCGACGCCGATACGGATAGGTGCACTAAAACATCTTGAGGATTTTATGGAATAATTCGCTGGTCAATGCTGCTCTATCGCCCCATCCTCTAGCCGCGCGCCCTACTCGTCGGCTTTATTGCTTTACCAGCTGGACAGGCTACGTGGCGAATGGCTAAGCTTCGATTACACAGGACTAGTTGCAAGCAGTTTAACATCAAATGCTCAAGCATAATTACAAAATGGCCTACCATACTTCTACTACAACGATGAGCTTATTAAAAAACCAGTCTGTCCCTGATGGATGAAGGTGCAAGCAGAGCAGCTTGAAGATAACATCGCCGAAGTATACTCACAGCCTATTTTTCGGTGCGGAGAGGGGTTGGTATCAAAGGGCCATTTCACGACCCCATGGCGTTGGAGAGAAATGTAAGCTCTTCGCACAGGATTTGTGCAGGTGACCGGTAGGAGGGCTATTGGATCGAAAATGCCATCTCAAAAAAAGGGTATGGCCGATCGGTTTAAGGTTACGGGCCGGAGGGAATGTTAGACGTCTTCCCATTCTTTGGGAATTGTGGCGGAACATGCAGAAAATGTCTTAGGTGATAGGTAAGCGCGAAGGCAAGGAGGAAGGTTGGGAAAGTTTGAAGGGGAAGTAATAGAACAAAGTGAACAGTGATATCGATTCGGGAATTTTATGAACTTAACAACGAGCAACGCCACAACGCCACCTGACAATGATATATCACCCAACCAGCATTCGCCCGCTGCACCCACATCTCCCTCTTACATCGTGGTATACTCTTTCAATCCTTACTCAGCATCCTCCATCTCCGTATCCCTCTCCTCCCCTCCTTTCTTAACTTCTTCCAAAGCCTTCTTCTTAGCAAGATTACGCTTCAGGACTTCCTTAGATTTGTTGACCTTCTTCTTCTCCTCCCTTGGCGCCGGCAGCTTTCCACCCGGCTTGCCCGCCACACTCCCCTTCTCCTCCTTAGGAAGACCCTTCTTAGGCTTAAGACCTTCCTTCTTCTCTTTCTCCAAATAAACAGAGTCCTCAGCCTCATTAAAGTCCATCTTCTCATCCTCATCCAACTGCTCAATCGGTCTCCTATCAATCTCCTCATCCTCCTCAGCCTTCTGAGTAGCCGACAACTCGGCCTTACCAAGATGCGCGGTACCTTGTCCTGGCGAAAGCGCGAATTTCTTAAACTTCGCAACGAAGAACCCGTCAACGTTGTAAGCGTGTGGATAGTAGCGTCTCGTCATCTTCATCTTCGCATCAAAGTTCTTGCCCATGTACGACGTGAAACCCTCCTTTCCAAAAGTGAGGCCTGTCTCGACAAGACGCACATTTGGGCGTTTAGACAGTGCATAAGCGACGACACCCTCGTTTTCCTCTACGGTGACGGAACAGGTGGAGTAGACGACGTAGCCGCCAGTTTTGGAGGTGTGGTCTACGGAGTCGATGGCTGCAAGCAACAGCTGCTTTTGGAGGTGGGGAAGCATGAGGAAATCGCGCTCGGTTTTGTTGGTTTTGACGGAAGGATCCTTGGCGATAACACCGGTTCCAGAACATGGAGCATCGAGCAACACGCGGTCAAACCCTCCAATCACCTTCGGGAATTCACGCGCGTCGTAGTTACACACAATCGTGTTCTTGCAGCCGAGGCGGTGGATGTTACCGATCAGACCCTTGGCTCTGGCCTTGTTTGAATCGTTGGCGAAGATCACGCCAGTGTTCTTCATCAAAGCGGACATGTATGTTGTCTTTCCTCCTGGGGCGGATGCCATATCGAGGACGCGCTCGTTCTCCTGTGGCGCGAGGGCCATGACTGGCAAAAACGACGACGCAGCCTGGAGAATGTAGTGACCGGCGAGGTACTCAGGGGTGGCTCCGAGTGGAACGGCGGACTCGAAGACTTGGAGGCCGACCTTGGACCACTTGCCTACTGGCTCGAGGACGACACCGCGGTTGATCAAGGCTTGTGCGAGATCGCGGCGGTGGGTGCGGAGGGTGTTGGTACGGATTACGACTGGGCGGGCGGTCTCGTTAGCCTCGAAGAAGGCAAAGGCCTCCTTGGGCGGGAAGAGATTGAAGAGCTTTTCGGCGAGGTACTCAGAGTAGCCGTAGTAGGCGCAAATGTCCTTGAGAAGTTGTGCGGTGTATTCTGCTCTGCTGCGACCCTCCTCGGCCATCTTGGCAAAATCGTCGAGGACTCTAACAGTGTCGTTGATGCGCGTTCTCAAGAGCTGGAGATCTGGTGCCAACAATGCCTTTTTGGCAGCAGCAGCCTCGTCCTCGGACTCATCATCGGAATCAACGAGCACCTTTGGACGGTCGCCAGCCATGTTGGTCTGCATAGCTGCCTCCTCCAACTCAGCCTGTGCGGCTTCGGCCTCTGCAGCCATCTGCTCGTCCAGCTTGCGGGAGAGACCGGCGATGTTGGCTGCGGTCAGCTTCTCCTCGGCGTCGGACTCATCTTCGTCCTCTGAGAACATGGCGCGGGTCTGTCTGTGGTCATCTTCGGAGTCGTAAACATCGGATCCGGACTCGTCGTCGTCCATGAATTCGTCTCCCAGCTTCTCGGCGTCGGAGAGGTCGTCGAACTCGTCGTCGAGCAGGTCGGAATCCATATCCTCATCGCTCTCCACCTCAGCCAATGGCATAACCTCCTTCTTTCCCTTCTTCGGCTTTGATCTCGGGTTCTCCTCCTTCTTTGCCGCAGGCTTAACCTTCTTCTCAACCTTCTCCCCCTTCTTCACCACACTTGACTTCTTCGTGCGTCCATGCTTCTTCTCCTTCGCCTCTCCGCTATACGACTTTCCCTGCTTCGAAACATTGCGATCCATCTCCTTCTTAGAATCAGTCTTGACTCTCTTGGACTCCTCTCTCGCCTCAACGACACTGAGGCCAGCCTTGCGCTTCAGGTTCGTGAAATGCGCTTCGTCGAGCTTATCGGGCATGCCCTGCTTTTGCATGCGTCTTGAGGGACCCATGTTGTTTGATTTTCGACTGTATGGTCGAAGGGTATATGAGTAGTGGTGTAAAGAGTGGTGGTGACGGTACCTGGGTAACTCGTCGTGGTTGATATAAGAAAGATCTGGGACAGAGTGCGATAGAGGAGATAATTTTCTGTCGCGCCCGATAAGACCAATCCCTTATCGCCCAATGTGCAGCCTTGTGGGCGAGGCTGAGATATCCCAACGACCCCTTGGCGCAACAACACCACGTCAGTGGGTCTCTCAACCACCAAAATCAGAACTTCTAAACAACTACACCACAACAAACGATTTAAGCGACTTCGACTCAAGAGACAGCAAAAATGGCAGATATCGCATTTGCCCGTCAATTTCTTCAGTCTTTGAGCACTCGCCAAGCCAAGCTCAGTCCATCACACGTCGAAGATCCAAAGAGCTACCCTGCTCGGGGCGCCGTAAGCCATATTTTCTTCAATCATTGTTTCAGTATACTGATCCAACTTTAGTACATTCTCCCGCATAGCAACTTAAAGCCTCTCCCGAGGCGTACGCGCGTCGCACCGTCCAACGATAAGCTCAGCATTACTCTCACCTCCACGAGAAATCCTCCTCTCAGCATTGCGACTGCACAACCAGCTACTATCTCCGTCCTGGAACTCAAGAACATCGTCTCAGAAGAAGCTTCCATCCCAGTCACAAAAATCAAAGTGCTTTATAACAAGAAGCCGGTACATGATGCTAAGACGCTTGAAGAGTTGTTGGGTGCGGGTTGGGAGGGTCAGAATGTTGAGTTGGGATTGATGATTATGGGTGGTGCGATGAGTATTGTGCCAAGAGAGGCTAAGAAAACGTCTCCTCCGATTGCTAGTGAGACGCCGGAGATCCAAATGCGCGACGCTGCTCCAGTGTCTCAGAATAGTGGAAGAGAAGGAGAGGAGAAGGTTCTCCCAAGTACGGCTGTGGGTCCGCATGGTAGGGCATTGCTTGATACGAAAGAGTTCTGGGATGATTTACATGGCTTTTTGGCTATTAGATTGAAGGATGAGGGGGTGGCGAGGGAGGTGTTGTGTAGGTTTGAGGCGAGCTGGAAAGGTAAGAACTAGATGCTTGGAGAAATTTAAACACAAGTTGGACAGGGTAGGCGGTTAAAGCGCGACTTGGGATTACTTGGGCACCGACGTCTATGCGCTTGAATCGTCTTGAGGGTACTTGAATACTGATATCTATGCGTTTGAAGGCTGAAGCGCATAGTGTGGGTAAGATGCGTTTAAAGCGCTGTATTGTGTCGGTGCGAATGTATCCTCAAGATGTGACTAACTCGCACACTCTCGTTGTTAGGAATTGACTCCTTATTAAGTCACTCGTCATGTACCTATATCTCTATATTCTGGGGTAACGATCGAGCCAAGCTAGCGAGACGGATCTCATCAGGGGTCTTCCTAATGACTGTAATTATGAATTCTCGATGGACAACGTGACTCCAGCAATTTCAGAACACCCATTTGGAACTCTACTATATTGTATTTTCTGCTCAAATATTAACGGTTATGTATGAGCTTACACCAATAGCAGATCGCAATGGCCATGACAAAAAGTTAGAAGTGTATATATCTACATCAAATTGCGGGAAGCCGTTAGGACGTTAAAATAAGATCCAGTTTTCACTACACTAACAACTATGCTTCCACCAACATTGATGAACGTTTGCGGTATACCAACTGAAACTGTAATACCGATAGTTGCAGCATTAGCAGGCGGTACCTGCTGACAAGCGTTTAGTGCTGTTAACAAAACTTTACCCAGTCGTCTATCCGTGAACGTATATCATCCAACCTGCACCTTTTGGCGAGCTAACTTGCAAAGAGCAGATGAGTATGCGTGGGAAAATTGTAGCACCTACAGAAAAGCAGGTTGTTGGCGGTGCTTGAGCCACTTTACCCTTACGAACTGTAAATGCTGAAAATATATCTTTACTGTTTTGCACGTCGCAGTCTGTCACATCACAACCTCCGTGCCGTACTCAGCTTAGACAACACTTACATCTCTGGGCTATATAGCCAACAGACGAAGAGCAACTTGAAGTGGAAGTTGGAACGTAAAAAGAGGTATGAGATCCATATGAATGATGGCGTGTACATGAAGGCAGAGGTCTGTTCTAATCAATTTTGACTGTTCAAGACATAGTGCGTGATGGCCACAACTTTACTATTGATAGGAATATACTGGCTCTCAACAATTATTCCTTTCCGCTTGCGTACTTGCATCTAGACTGTTTGCGTTGTGAGACGGAGGAGGTGAGGGGCCAAAGAGCATGGAAGGTAATAGTTGGGAATTGCTGACTTTAGTTAAAACAGTTTATCGGCAGTGCTTAGTGCTTTTATACTGATTGACTGTATACCTTACGCACGTAGTATCTATATTTTGAACGCTTTGCACGCAGAAGTCCATCACACGCCAACTTCCGTGCCATTTCCAACTTTGGCAACAATTACAACTCCCACCTATACAGCCGACGAACCAATAGAGTGAGTTTCAAAATAAACAATAAGAGGGCTATCACATCTAGGTATGATTAACCAAGTGAGATGACAGACTTCAGGGCTCAATGATTGTGGTTGTTCGCAGAAAACGGTGGTGACAGCTGTGCCGTTACCAGCGGAATACTACCTTCCTATCCGGCCAATGGTAACTTAGCTGTGGATCTTTACCCTGCAACCTCTCCGACGGAGCAGAAAGCATAAGGATGTCGCTGATGAGAATTGCGGAATGGAGTGAACAAGGGTTATCCTAAGGTTTATGGATTTCGTACTTACCAAACGTAAGTGTTGGGCTTATTTGTCCACCAACCAGTCAGTCCACGGCAGCCGCTATCCGCTGTGCACCGAGCTCGTCAACACCTGCAGCTCACCCCTTCGTAGCCGCAACGAGCACAGAACACAGATACTGCAAGCAAGGAAGTACTCCGCAGTGCCATCCACGTATGGTCCAGCTACTCCGCCACCCGTTGTTCCCTAAATTCCGCTGGTTGTTATTGGAATTTGTAGTGACAGCAATAAAGTTCTCATTATCAACAACAATATCACCAACATAACCTTTTCCTCATTTTACATGGCAGTTCACTCACCGATCCTGCAGTGCAATGGGCAGGGTGCAATGGGCACTTGCACTGATTATGTCTAAGCCAGTCAAATTATTTGCGGGACAGAACAGGTTTAATACTTACACAGCAGGCCGGTTTTATACAGCACTTGCCAAGTGTTGGTTGCGCTGGCTCATACGGCATTGGTTTCTCGCCGACGGATGGGAGCTTGAAAGGAGATTGGATATGGAGATGTAGACAAGAAGAAAGTGGAGTGGGCAAATAGCAGCCAGATTGAATTTCGCTCATAACACATCTATCAACTCGCTTCCTCGTCATCCTCGTCACTCCATCTTTCATCATAAGACACTTGCTTGACTTCTCCCCAACTCATGAATCGGCGCAGTAGTCATGTCTTGAACGCAATGGATCATGCTTTGGTCCTAGCCGTATACCCGCCACTAAACTAGCAATCCATGTCTGTCACCTCATATTAAACACCTTGGCTCCAGGTAGGGCATTTATGCCAATCCCTTAGAGACACGGTTCAAGACAGACGCGTACTCGATGTCGTCCTCGTCGTTGGCCTGGAACTCGGTGGCGAGGCCGTTGAGGGTGCGCTTGAGAGCGTCCTTAGAGGAGGCGTAGACCATCTTTGGCTGTAAACGTTATCAGTATGCGTTCAATATGTCCCTTATCGCCCAGTTCACCATCTCATGTCGAGATGTGATGCTTTGCTTCGTTCGGTGCACATACCTGGATACCAGCATCATCCGGGCTCCATGCAATAAAGGTAATCTTTGACCTCTGGCCCTCCCCGGACGCAAGCTCGTAGTTAAAATCGTACACGGCATATCTTGGCCCCTTGGTGAGCTGTCCGCTCTTGGTCTTGGACTTGGCGTTGATCAGCTTCTCACGGAAGGCGTCCCAGTCGGCCTCGTTGGAGGTGGACTCCACGATGATGGACTTGTAGTCGTCGGAGAGGGCGTAGATGATGTATTTGATCGATTTACCGAGCTTGAGCTCGTTGAAGGTTGTGATGCATTCTGGGGATACTTGGACTCTGGTTACTGGTCAGTATAGGCGGCCGGAGGTAGATGATGGGGTTTGCGTGTGCTTAGGAAGGTGAGGTGGTCGTTGTTGGGAATTGTGCAGCCTAGTGACGGGAGTTGAGGGGTAAACATGGAAACTGACCCTGATTGAGACTGCGCCAGATAAGTTAGCTGTACTCTCTAGCATACCGAGGAGTAAAGTGAATACATACCATGATGAGTGTGTTATGTGGTTATGACTTGCGACGGCGCTGTTGTGTTATTGTCAGCTTCAACTCCTGGTTATGTTGTCCGCAGCCTCCCAAGCTCCTTAATTTGGCGACGGCGGGGCAAGCCGGGACGCGATGACGTCCTTGAGCGGTGTGCCGATGGTTTTAGGGTTATTGTTGATGGAAGCTTACAGGCGTGGTTGTTGTGTGTGAAGAGAAAGACTCGAAATAGTCTCTGTAAGAGTGATGCTGTATTTACAGTGGAAAGAGTCTGAATGTTGGTGTTGTTGTCCTGGCGGAGTAGCTGGGCAAGCTGGAACGATGAGGGAGCGCGAAGGTGGGGTGGTCCACGTGACGGGGGTAAGCGATTGATGGGCAGGGGTGAGCTCCAAGGCAGCCGACAATCGAATATTTAAGGAGGCGAATCATGCTGAAAGACGCTAGCACTAGAATGTCAAGTTTCCCAGCAGAGCTATACTTAATTGGGCGGTTTGGTCTTGCGGTTTCAGTACAATATTGAAGTCACTTAGTTATGAGTTCGGAATTGCTGCCTAATGTCGGTTTTGGAGCCCAGAGGTACTTTCATCATGCAAGAGCTATTCCTAATCCAGACCAGTTCTACCTAGTTGGAGGTAGTGTTATTTACAGAAAGTTCCACCTTGACCTTTGATTCGCTGTTCAGATTGTGGCCACCTTATTGCCAAGATTTCGATGCTTGATAAGATAAGATCGTACTTGGAGTTCAGATAAGATCTGACAAGGCTGCCTTATCAAGGCTATTACCTCGCCTCGTAACTGCTCTTGTCGTAGCCCACCTTCGCAAGAACAAAGCATCAACAACCTCAGCTCAGCATTCGGCACCTTGACACTCATCTCAAGTGCGGAATCCTACTACTTACTGCTCTCAATGTTCTGCATCTATCAACGCTGGCAACACACCACCACGAAGCCACATTGAAGCCGCAGTTCCAGTAACTGCTCAACTATCACAATGGCAGGCACCCGAGTAACCACCCGCTCGCAAGCCGCCCTCCCCCACCGTCGCGCCTCACAACCTCAAAAGCAAGGAGGCTACCGAGCGCACAGCCTACACGGCCAGCTCTACTTGAAGGAATTCGATGATGAGGGTTCAACTCAATCCGACTCGGAAATAGACACTCTAGCCATAGCTCGCCCTAGGCGCATGCGTCCAAGTCCAAAGTCATCTTCGAAATCGAAGGCCAAGCGCCGTCGCACTGCGAGGGAGGATGGCGAGGATGAAGAGAGCGAACACAGCGAGGTAGAGCTGTTCAAGAAGAAGAAACGCTGTGTGGTCTCGAAGAAGAGCGCTGCGGATCAGAAACGGAAGACCGGCAGATTCTCCCGTGGAAAGAAGGGACAGACTCCTAGTCCAAAGAAGGCAGCTGTGAGCAACATAAATATCCATTCCGATCGCAAAATACCGCCCTGGACCAGCCTGCCGTACCATGTATTGCACAACATCTTTGGCTTTGTCGGTGAACCATTGATTGATGATAGGACGTTCCAGGCTATGGACAACTTCAAAGCTGTGAGGAACTGCTCGAAGGTGTGCCGAATGTGGTGCGAACCAGCTCTCACAGTGCTGTGGAACAATCCAGCGCTGACGCCGATGGATCGTCCTCACCTGTTTGTCTTCCCTTCATCTTCACTTTGTGTATGACTTTCGCTAATCGTTCGCCTCACAGACTAATGCAACAACTCCGCAGAGACCCAAGTTTTCCAGCATTCCAGTACAGACAGAAACTTGAGCATATTCAGATGGAGGTGCTTCAGACAGCAACCTACAAAGCACCAGGCTACGGCTTCCTTGATGTGCCAGATCTTGTGCGCCACTGTCCGCGCCTGAGCAGTCTTGAGCTATACCATCACGACGACTTACCTCCATACCGTCGCCTAGATCTACCAAGAGGGAAGTTCCAGTATCAGCCTGAGCTGCTCTCTGCGCTGAATCAAAACATAGAAGGCGGCATCACTAGGCTAAAGTCTTGGCGTTGGAGTTCCCGCCTAGTACCTCAACCCAGAGACTACGTCGGCTACGATTTCACGTTCATCAACACCGCACATATCATGCCCAGCTTTCAGAGCCTGAAGAAGATTGAATTCGTCAATTACCAGACTCCAGACCTGCCAAAGCGTATTCCGGACGACTTTGTGCCACCCAACACCGAGAAGGATTTAGCAGACGCTATCACACTTCTTCCTGGGCTCCGCCACCTGGTGCTTGAGGCTTGTTCGATTGTAAATGGGATGCTGCTTCCGCTTCTGCCGAACACCCTTCAACGCCTCGAGATCATCGCTTGCAACGAGTTGACCTCCGAAGTCCTTGCCGAGTTCCTCATCACCCATGGTTCCGATCTCCGCTCCCTCCGCCTTAATCATAATCAGGCCTTATCGCTGAGTTTCCTGACTGTCCTCAAAGCTGCGTGCCCGAAGCTTGAGATATTGGAATGCAATCTCGCATACTACAATTTGCTGGAAATGTCTAGGGACAACGAACCGCTGTACTCCGAGCTTTTACAAATTCTCGAAGTCCCAACATGGCCCTCCTCACTCATCTCCGTGGAATTGTCACACCTCAGAAAGTGGGATCACCAGGCTGCTGAGACGTTGTTCAAAAGTTTGCTGCAATCGGCGGGTGAGCTGCCAGAGCTCCGGAAACTGGCCATAAGCGCCATCCTGAATAACTTGTCATGGCGCGACCGCGGGAGAGTCAGAGACAAATGGACGGAGTGCTTTAGTAAGGTGTTTAAACGGCAAAGTCCAGCGCCGAACCCGCATTTGAGAAGCTTGGGTGCTTTTAGGGTCTGGAAGGCTGCTAGGGGGAGGAGGAATGAGAGAAGGGTTGTTATCAGCCTTTTCGACGACGATAAGACACCCATCACTCCCCGTCCGAGAAGACTTGCCAATGGGGAAGTTAAGGCTAAAAGCGAAGTGATTGAGGTCGACGACTCAGATTCCGACGTCCCGATAGCTCGCCGTCCTCGCCGCTCACCGTCATCTCGGAAAAAGGTTCCGGATTCTCAACCTACATCTTCGCCACTCTCAAGTAGTATCATGTTGTTGAATACGTCCGGGAATATCACCAACAACCTTTTCCGCCCTCCAACTGCTAGAGAGAAGCCAGCCCTCTCTTTGGACATCTCTCCTACACAGAATGTCGACAACCGGAGAGCTGCACGTCCGCAAATATCAGATACCGAATCATCAGCCCTCAAACCCTGTGCCGCTAGATCACAACTCCCAGACACAGGGGAATACATGTCCGATAACAAGGCAGACTCTGGGTCTGACTCCGATACCCCCGGCGAAGGCATGCTAGGCATCGCCCAAGCCTTGCAGTTCTCTTCCCAGTTGAACTCCGACTCAGACGTCCCGCTCGCCAGAACCCGCAAATTTCCAACCAGATCAAACTCCAAAGTTGCAACAAATGGTAAAGTTAAACTTATGTCTAACAAGCGCAAGGCTCCTGGGGAGCTAATGTGGCTAGCAGTCCAAGAGGCAAGACATGGCGCAGGCGGCTCAAGATCAGCTTCTTATGATAACAGTGATGGCGAAAAGATCACAGTTCGCCGCTCTACAAGGTCTAGTCCGAGATTAATGGAGAAGGCGACGGCAAAAATGGAGGTCTGCGTAGGGGGCCGTGCGGTAGTGACAACAGTAGGTAGGAAGTCGGGGGCCGGAAAGAGCAAGAAAATAAAGATAGAAATGAAAGTGGACTCGGAGGCGGAGGAGCGGGAGGGAGCCGGGGAGGAGGAGTATACGGTGCAGGGGATGTGTAAGACTGTGGAGCTGAGGATTGATAATTTGAGACCTACGGAGAATCAGTTCACGGAGGCCGATTTTCTGGATGAGGAACCGGAGAGCGATGAAGATTGGGAGGGGGGGGACTATGGAGGGAGTGAGGAAGATGGGGAGGGGTATGCTTGGTAGTCTATAATTCGGGGAAAAGTTTGAGGTTGGGGTTATGGGTATGAGATTATGATTTGGGTTAGGGTTATGGTGTTTGTGGAGGTTTATGAATGGTATAAGGTATATGCATCATGGTGGTTGGCGTTATAAAGGTGGGAGGACACAATTACTACAATAGCACACTTACTCATCATGATCACCGGCTTAGGAGGTACTGAGGAATTGGAAGGTTATACGTCACACATCTTCTCAAGTATATGAGACGAATTACATTAGATGTAGATAAATGCTAAAACTGTCTATCATCCCTCGCTCGGCGGTCATGTAGAGTCTCTTCGCGCCAAAACCTTCACTGTCTCGCCGAACACAGCACGCAACCATGCGTATGTTTCTGCTAGATATCTTCATGGCCTTGCCATCAATCTGCCCTCTCTATCTGGAAATCCTCGATAAAATCTCTCATGCTCAACTGGTGCTTCGGACGCTTTTTCTGGATAGGAGCAAAAGAAGGGAGGCCAAATCTTGTTTTGAGATGGCATTACCCTTCTCTTCTCTTCTCTAAGTAATTGCCCCCCGCTACCATTACTGCTTTTCCAATGAGGAGCTGCCTTGGTTTGCGCCTCGCTCTCATGAATAATTGCGTACTGGTTCTTGAGAACTTTTCTCGGTCCGGGGAAGATAGGATAGAGTGGTGGGGAGGGACTGTACTGGCAATGTATCGATTTTTTTCCTCGCACTCCTTTGGGTCTCTCTCGGGGCTATGTTGGCGTTCTCGGTTTCTGTAATCTAATGTGTACTCTGAAGCTGTGTTGTGTTTTGGTGTGTTGGAGAGACTTGACTGTCGGGTATATTGGGTGTCGTTCTGCAAATTATTGATTGCCGGATTGGTTAGCAGTGGGACGTGTGAAGTCAACGAAACCGGCTGTTGGATTAGTAGTCTCGCTCTCACTTGCTCTTCCCTCACTTTCGGAGAACGATCTCATATCGGGATTGGTATTGGCCCAATGCCAGTCGGTTGACGACCGGAACATGGCTCTCGTGTCTGAGTTGACTAAATTTTGGCCGTCTGCTGCCAGCTATAGAATTGGATAAGACTTGGTGGCTTGGGAGAGTTGTATACAGCAAGTAGCGACGCAGTTTATTCTTCAACTTCAGTCCCAAAACAGTGCTGTGCTTTGTGGTGTTGGAAGGTGGATATGACTGGTCTTAGAAGTGGTCTTGGTCGGAACCGTTCGACCTGGGCTGTCCTTAATGAAGAAAGTTGTGTGTTGCGATAAGAAAGGTAGTACAACGGTGCGGTGACTGGTTGGCTGCTATCCATCGAAGCAAACGCTTCGCTGCTCATTCTAGATTTCATTCTTGGATTTTGCCCAACCATCACGGTCCAGGGCATATTTTCTTCCGAGTCACTAGAGGTTAGTTAGGCTGCTGCTGTGTTGGGTGGTGCAGGCAGAAACCGTGGACTCATATGGTGAATTAGATTGATATTACCTTAATGAGCTTAATCAGGAAAAAACTTGTCTCCAAAAGCAGTCATCAGAGAGAGTAGAGACAGGAAAGAGTGGTATTGCGATTTGAAACACTAACGGATTGACGAGTAGCCGGGGAAGTCATGGTGTATATACCGCAGTACTAGAGATAGAGGTACGGTGGCACTGGTTAGCTTCTGAGTCCGGAACGTTGTCATGATATGCATGCCATCTGGCTTGTAAGCTTAGCTTACGCTGGTCATACCTCGATTGCAAAACGTTCACATGAGCATTTGACAGCTAGCACGCACAACCAGCTTGCATATTTGCAAGTGATATTATTCAGCAATATATCTCGCCAAAACTAGCTTGAGCTGGTCAGCTTCCGCCTAGCAAACGCCACCTCGCTCCCAAACGCCTCATGATGCATGCAACCTCCATTTTCCATCCCCTATCTCTTCCCTTCAACAAACTAAGCCTTCCTTCCGTCCAGCCTCCGCCCAGCAGTATCAGACGTCTTACGCTTCTTTTCCTCCGTAGGTGCTGACTCCTCAGCCTTCCCCTTGCCCTTACCGCCCCTCAAAGTCTGACCCTGCCCCTCAAACCCCGGCTGGTCCGCATCCACCCTCTCCCTCTCCCTCTCCTCATCCGTCTTAACCGGCTTAACCTCATAACCGAAGAATAGCTTATTCGGTCCTAACCTCAACGGCTGCGGTCCATTCGTCCTCAACACCGTCACAGGGGGCCTGTTACTTGATGCGCCTGCTACCGGAGTTGATGGAGACGGCGTCGGGCCTTTCTTGCCCTTAAGCGTATGCCCGCCAGTCGCAAAGTTTGAACTGACAGCGCGCGCACCCTGCGCAGCGGTTGTGGCGGAGGGTTTTATAGCGTCGAAGTTTATAGACTGCGCCATTGTGCCTTGGGTATGCAGCATGCCTCCCTTGGTGAGTCCGCCCAACGAGACCCCCCCAGCCGTAACATTACTCCCCGGCGTCGACTGGCCCGACGTGCGGTACACCTTTTCGGGTTCAACGTAACCGACTGGGGCGTCGAAATCCACTTCCACATCACACTCAATCATACACACACCTCCTTTTTCCGTAACGGGTTTGGTTTCAAGGACCTCCATGGCGTAGGTGCTGTCGTTATATTCAAAAGAAAAAACATCGCCCTTGGTGAGAGTGCTGAAGTTGCGGAAGGCATTCTCGAGGACCGCTTTCGGGTCGCTGATGTCGAGGAAGGAGACGCTCTGTGCCTGGAGCTTGACGAAGGTTGCGAGGGGGAGGGCGGTGGAAAGGACTTGGAGGAGGTCGCCGATTGAAAGGGAGAGGGTCTGCATCATCTTCATTACACATTAGCCTAATCCGTTGAAACTCAGGGTTGGAAGATGGTGGAGGTTGGGGTTGGATATGGGGAAGGGAAGTGGGAGAGGGAGAACGCAAGAGGGAGAACGCAACGTACCCAGTGCGGCAAATAACACTTCCCCTCCTCGGCAATAAACTCAATAATGCCCCCATGCGTCATCTTCCCGATTGGGGTATTCTTCAGCTCAAAAAGCATTGGATACGTGATGTGTAATCTTGTCAATTTGTCCAAGGCCGAAGGAGGGAGAATAATCTTTCCGCCGTAGTTGAGATGGGGACGCTCCGCGCCAGGCGCCATGACGATCGGGTAGCAGCGGTAATATTCGTCGAAACGACGTGCGGTGTGTTGTTGGCGTCGGGAGAGCATGTTAATCATTGAGGCTTCGTCGAAGGGGTTGAATGCCTGATGGTGGGGTTAGAGTAGTTCAAGATCTTGGAGCTTTAGCTTTGGATAGCTACCATTGTCAAAGAGAGCTCGATGGAGCTTGTAGATATAGTGGTCTTGCTTGGTATTCTTCTGTATCAAAGTCCTGAATATGGCAGATGTGAATGTAGAAGTTGAGAAGACGTAGATGGTGGATCTTTACGATTTCCTTGAATATATCGTCTTTGTGGTGTTGTAGTGTCGTCTCGAGGCGTCTGAGGTTCCAGCGAAATGACGCAGGCTAGCCTCGTCCCGCCCATGCGCAGCCTTGTCTAACCACTGTCGTCGCAACAACACCACGACGATATCACAATCACCGCTCCGACGAACTCTGAATACTACTTTGCTACCCTTACCTCAAGTTGCCCTGAGTATTGCGACCTCCAGGAGAACAAGAGGCCAGGCGCCACGATGTCAGGCCGCTACAACGCCGCCCGCCCTAAGCGCAACGCTGAATCCTACACCACCTTCCACCAGCCCACATCCACCAGCACACCAACCTTCGACCTGCGCAATCCATCCGCACTAGCACCAGACGCGCCCGAAGAAGATGTCGTCCTCGAAGCCGACGTAATAGGCGGCGGCGCCGGCACAAAACGCAACGCTGTAAACATAGACGGCTACGACTCCGACTCTGACAACGAAGGCTTCGATGCGCGCGCTGCTACACGGGCGAGGAAGCTGGGAAAGACACACGGAAGTGTTGATCTTGCGGCACAGCTTGATGGTTACTCGAAGGAGGGACCTGCACCAGGAAATGCGGGGGTGATGGATGACGACGATGATATGTTCGGAGACCTCGAGGAAGAGATAGAGGGAGATGCAGACGAGGAGTTGAGCCGGAAGAAGGGCATCAAGTTCCTAGCCGACGACGAGATTGTGGGACAAGAAGATAACTCCAAGAGCGGCGGCCACGTCTCGGGGAACTTCGCGTTGGATCCTAAAGGGAAACTGAGCAGCCACGCTATGGACGATGTAGAGAGTTCAGATGACGAGAGTGACAAGGAGTTAGTGGCTGTAGAAGAAGGCGTAGATGAGGAAGTAGGCGCTGGGGGGCGCAAGAGGAATGCTCCCAAGATCGATGCGTTTAATATGAAAGCGGAACAGGAAGAGGGGCGCTTTGATACGGAGGGAAATTATGTAAGGAAGGCGGGAGATAGGGATGCTGTACACGACTCCTGGCTTGAAGGTCTGTCGAAAAAGGATATGAAGCGCGCGGCCGAAGCTCATGAGAGGAGGGAAGCTGAGCGGCGGCAAAAGCTATTGGAAGACGACGCGCTGGTTATGGCTGATATCCTCAAGTCCTTGGCCTTGCACCTCGAGAAAGGGGAGTCGGTCCTCGAAGCACTTGCACGGTTGGGGAAGCTGCAGAACAGGACGAGGAAACTGCCGAAATGGAAGCTTAAAAAACAAAAAGCCCCCGCATCCGACGCCATGGAGACGGATAACCCAGAGGAGGATGCTGAGCAGGCAAGGATAAAACAGGCCATCGTAGACATCACAGCTGCAGCAGACCAACTCATGACACGAGGACAAGCAGAAATCTACGACCAAGAACGCGAGATGCTGATACGGCAATACCAGAGAGAGAGTGGAGAAGAATGGATAGAGCCGAGAAGAGAAGATGTACTGGAAGAAGGCGTGCGACCGACGAAGATGTGGGAGTACCGGTGGATAGATGGACGCGATGGCGCGGATAAACAAGGTCCTTATGACGGCGCCACCATGACTGCATGGCAAGATGCGGGATACTTTGGCGAGGGAGTGGAGTTTAGGAGGGAGGGAGAGAGGGAGTGGAATCGGGTGGTGGACTTTCTGTAGATGGTAAGCAATATAACATTTACAAGTTTGTTGCGCATCTGGTCATTAAACTGGATTAATGATTGGAATGTGTTGTTATATTGCGGTGCGGGTTGGCGTTAGGATGTCGGAATGTGGAAGAGAAGAGGATCGCTTGGCTGCTGGAGCGGCGGGCTCAGCCTTGTTTACTGCTAGCATTAACCAATTAGCCGCCATAACGGTCCAAATGTCAATAAATAGGCAAAGTGTGGAACCTTGACTTTAGCCTTGATTCTGCCATAATCGCGCGCTTGGTTAGCGGCTCGCCATCTGGCAACCCACAAGTTTCTGAATCCCGCACACTTGCACGGTGGCGAGATTGGGTTGAGAATTGACATGTGGATTGAGATTCTCGCATTACATTTGCAGCAAGACCGGATAGCTTCTACCTCGCTGCGCTGAGGTTATATCGGCGGTTTACGTGCCAGGGAAGTGTTTCTGCAGATGTGAAAGAAGTCAAACCTTTTCCTGTGCAGCCAAACGAGTAGATTGAATGCCCAATCAAGAACTTTCAGCTCTGAATTAACTTCATTGCAAGGTTACGAAAGGTTGCCACAAACTCGGCTCGTACCCCAGTCTTAATTGCGCGAAGAAACTAGGAGACCTCTTAGTCAAGAACGACAACGCTCCCAGGTCCGTCTCTTGACCTCTCATCGGCGCCATCCATCTGCCCATAACCGACCCGCCCGACCCGCCCAACACCTCCGTCTCTCTGAAAACTGTCGGTGTAAGCCGGTGTGCCTTGGCGAGGCGTATAGTCATTGAAATCGAACCCTCCGGCGAAAGCACGCGAGGGAGAAGGCGGTGTAAGACGTGCTCCGTGCTGCATTGGCGATCCATGATGAGTGGGAGTAGACCATTGGGACTGCGCCGCAGAACCAAAAGACTGATACTCACCGTATTGGCTGGCGCCATACGACGAAGCCAATGGGGAGACAGAAGGGAGAGCGGAGTGAATAGTGCGTGGTGACACCGCGTCACTGCTTTCAATTTGTCTTGCGCCGTAGCCATCGTGTGACTCCTCTCTGAACCTCTTCCTACCAGTTTTGTCTTCTGCCTGGCCGCCCATTCCGTCCGTAACATTGGCGGTGGAGGAATTTGAGAAGGCAACGCCCTCATCACCTTTCTCAACCTTAACAACCAGCCTCTCCTTCTCTTCACTCGTCAGTAGATCCCCACCATTACCCATACCGCAACCATCCTCCTCCTTGATATTACCCAACTCCAACTCTTCATCATCAACATTCATCTCCTCATTAAACTGTGCCTGTTTGTCTGCCGTCGTCTTCTTTCCCTTCCCCTTATCGCGGTTGGCGTTGGAGGAAGACCCATGTGTAGGACCTTCCAGACGAGGAGTTTTGGTTTGACGGCCCTTAGGAAGCGGCTGTGGTGTGGCGGGCCCGCCGTTGGGGTGGATGCCGTGGGCGCGCATCATGCGTTCGTAACGTTTGGCTCTGTCAAGCTTGTGTTAGCATTTTATTCCTCTCCTTCTATCCTCATTCCTCCTCTTTGTGTGGTTGGTAGTATGATAATGGACCTCGCATGTGTAAAAGAGAATCAAGAGGGAGGAACGACTTACGCAGCGCCCTTACTCACGACATTACACTCATTGGCGACTTCGGTGAAGTCAACCTGTATCATAGAACCACACATTAGCCTCTATACCAAGTGGCTGCGATGAGAGATGTGGAGGCGATAGTAGGGAACGGTGAGGGAGACATACACGCCCGTTGTTGGACCAGCGGATACAGGAGATTAGGAAGCGGAATTGCTCCTCGTTTGTTGCTGGTGGCATGGTTGCGGTTGTGCTCAAGATTAAGCCCTAATTGCGGAAATGGCTTGATGTGCGGAGAATCGTAGTCTCGTGTTTCTTAGTGAGTAAAAGCTGAGTTGTCACTGTCGCAATAGTGGCTTGAGATTATGAGAAGCTACGAAGTAGTTCTTCGAGTAACCTGTGATGGAGTCAATACATGTTGTGCGAAATGGAAGCTCGGAGAGTCTCGTTGCCGTTGATGAAAATTTTTCCCTCGTAAGAGGTAAGGCGTGATGTGAATGCAATAAGTTGGTGTGCCGGGGGGAAGGCTTACCTTAACTGTTCTTAAACTCTTTCTGATATCTTCCTTCCAACTGAGTTCGGTATGGCTTCGAGGTATGCTGCTTCAGCTATCAATCTTCTGAAGTCGCAATGGTTATTAAACCCGAGTTGCTGCGACTCTGTCTGGATGTCCAGAAACAGAGAAGCAAGGGGATGTGCTAGTCCTAAATACCCCATGAGGAACCGCTAAATGAATACAACGGTGGGAGCCTGAGTCTGGCATGTCAGAGCAGGAGACAAGCATAAGGATTTAGCTGTGTGAAAGAAGTAGCTCCCTGAAAACACTTTGTGAGAGCTGGTTTGAAAGAAGAACGACTGTCTCATGCCGAGGTACATTGATTGCAGTTGATGAATGAAGGAGTAAAACATCATAGGATAAGAGTTGGGTGCAAGCATTTGGTTTAACGTTCTAGGTTGAGGAAAGGCTGCCGCAAGGTATGCTGTTTGGTGATATGCATTGTGGATGTACGTCGGCGATTCGCATGAGCTGCGCGATGTCGCATTGAGGATGAAGAATAAAAGATTTTACAATAATGCCATGCATCCATGGAAGTGTAATTTACTGGGCTTGTCGAATATCGAGTGTTGAGACTCAGTTGTGATCTATAATCTCGCAGACCAGAAAAGGGTATTGGAAGTATGTCGCCTGTGGGACCTCAATCCGAGTCGATGTTGTGGCGTTGAGTTGTGGATCATAATATCTACCAAAGGTTTTGGGTGAGGCCGGATCCTGATTTCTCCAAGTCCATTGAACCTGTCCTATTGTGCAGAATCCATTCCTGGTTCCCCAAGCTCGAAATCCTCTTCTATATAGCCCACCTTCTGCAAAAGCAGTCACAAGGTCATCCGACATGATTGCCTAGCTAGCTAGCTAGCTCCTATGCACTCCAATCCTCTGGTTGGGGGTTCACTTTCCAGCGTAACAGCTGAGCCTGCGCCTCGCAACCGCAGCAGATTGAAGAGAGCCCGAAAAAAACCTCGCGAGTGATTTCTTGAGCGCGAAACAGCGCTGTATCGGACAGATCTCAAGTTTTGCCTTTTTAATTCGGCCATTGCTGAGGCTTACAAGCAGCTGCTGAGGCGGGTTCTGTGTGGAAAAGTGTATTTAACATCTCAGCGATGCATACGGCAGCCAAACAGCGGAATCAACGATTGATGAGAAGTTGGTATATTGGTGGGTTTTATGGTGGAACCAGACACCCTGAATTTTATGATGCTATTCTCATATATTTTCGGATCATAGTATGATTAATAGGTGGTTCTAAAAGCGCTGAGGCAGCCATCATTGCCCTGGTGTTTCGGTGTGGTGAGGTCGGAATTTGGGACGTTTGATATTGTCTAAGCGCGGTGACTGGTCACGGGCACGGTAAGGTAGCTGGCCAATCTGACAGCACAGCGCGCTACGCACAGATCACAAACACCAACCTCGCATTATCTCGGCGGGAACTTCAATATCTTTTTGATTCTTTGGAGACACACTATCTATTGCGCTCCCTGTAACTTGATAGCCGCTTTCACAGCACAACTTTGAATCGGAAAACAGCAGCAATGCACTTATTGAAATCTACGTGGCCCCTCCCAAATATAAGTTCTTAAAGCTGATATTGACACCAGCAAAAGCAACAAGTCAATCAGGCAAACACCAATACGTATTTTATGATGAGATAATTTGCTTTCCTCCAGTGTATTTACGTGTTAGTGATTGAAATGTGGAGCATGCATATAAGCATGCAACAGGGATTTCTAGTTGCACGAATCACGTATAAAAAGGATCAAAGAAGTTTCATGCTGATGTTTTGAATTGAATTATAAAACGCCGAGCGGCGTGGCCACCAGTCGCAATCGGTGTTTGCTTTTCCACTCGTTCAAAAGTCATGCAACATCCCATTATCCATTAACTTTTCCCGTAACCAAGCATCAAAATTGAGAACCATATCCGTGTCCCTCTACCATCCAGCTCCCCAATGGACTAGCAAGAAGAACCAGGTCTCCGAAGGAGTCCACGCTCAATCGCCAACCATTCTAGGAACGCCAAATAGAGTGAGAGAGGAACTGCGTAGAGTATCGATCTAAGCAGTCTGCCCAAGCAAGGAAGGAAAAAGCTCTTACATCAGATACGATGATGAACTTTCTGCCAATGTCCAAGCTTTTTACTACTCAGACGGCCGAAAAGGTGAAGATATTTAGTTGCGAAGACGACCCTCCTTGCTGACAGCCTCAACATGGAGTTCATCCTCGCCACCCTCATTCTTAACCTGGGCATCGGTCTCAACGCGCTCCTCAAACTCCTCATAAACTTCATCCTCACTGTCACTACCCTTGTCCTGAGTAACCTGAGACATCGGTGGTGGCGGCGCCTCCATAACCTGACTAGCAATCTCCTCCTTTAAAAACTCCAAGCTACGCACCTCAGCCCTTCTCTCCTTCTCCTTTGGATCATCAGTGATCCCCGGGTCAGAGTTGGCAGCATCATCCGAGTTGGTAATCGTGGCCCTGCTGACGCGCTTGGAGTTGGAGCCAGGTGGACGGCCTGTGGGCTTGCGCTTGGCTGGGACGACATGCTTGACTGGAGAGGAGCCGGCCTCAAAGCCCTCGACGATGGAGCCACCGTTGGAAGCACGGAATGGGAGGCCGTGGCGGTTGCGCATCTGAGTCAGGCGGTTCTGGACGGAGCGTGGGTTCTTCTGGCCACGAGCCTCGGCGATTGCGACGATGTCGACCTGTATACCATATGTTAGCCTTGTCCTCAACCCCACTTTAGTTGTGCTGTACGCGCAGTTGTGTGGCAGATCGTGGTGAGAGAGGATGGGTTGTGAGTGCGTACCACGATAGCGCCACCAACAACAAATTTCAGGCAATCCTTCAGGAACTGCAAATCAGCTGGGGTCATCGCCTTTCCGTTGTCTTCATCTTCATCGGTTGGACCGTCGTAAGTAGCTCTCTTGGGTGGTGGGAGGGTTGGAGAGTTGGCTATGCGCTTTCTCTTGACTGCGCCGGTGTCGTTCTTGACTGGACTGGCCTCGCTCTTGGTTGGGAGGCTGGTACGCTTTGGTGGCATTTTGATTGTTTGTGTTTGATATTCGTGGAGTGAAGCTGCGAGTTTATGTCGTTTGTGGAAGTGGAATCTGATGAAAGGATGTTAGCTGTGTTTATGAGCAAGACGGTGTGACGCGGACTTCGTTTGTAGGGATGTTCGAGATCGAGTATGGCAAGGTGAGGAAAGTATGATTATGGAAGAAGAGTGGGTGCCGAGTATGATATAGGTATGTGCTTTGTGAAGGGGTGAAACGGACGGTGAAGTGTGAGTGAGGTCAAGTGATGTGGGGTAAAGGTGGACTGAGGTGGAAATGCCTCGATCGCCGGATGCGCTACCACAAACCTTGTGTACAAGAGAGTATGCAAAGTGATGTTTCGGATGAAGATGTAGTGGATTGAGATTTGTCGAGTGTGTATGATGTAAGAGCAATGGCCCCTCTTGTGTAGGTGTGGGAGAACAGATGTCTCGGTCTGTACGGTTGAGAGGTGGGGCTTCTACTGAGGACGAAGGAGTCCCGTCGAATGGGATGCTATAGAAAGCGGCTAAGACACGGATTGAGTCACAACACTTTGATATCTGGATTCTCGAGTCTATGGTGAGCTTTAGTGCTAATCGGTTTTTGACATTTGTCTTGTACTTTGATGTCGATATCGAACGGATAATTCATGGCACAAACTGGGCACAGCTCGGAAGAAAAAAAGAATATCTCTGTACATTCCGGAGCCATTCCTCCATGAGGATCCTAACTCAATAACAAAGGACGTAGATGCGGACTTGGGCACTGAACCTTTTTATCTCCAGGCGAAAACGACGTAACGAACATTCGGATTTTATGGGAGTTTGCGAATTTAAGTCGAATTTTTCATGGCATTGCTCCAAGTATTAAATATAATCATTTCCAGAATATTATTGCTGTTTCAGTTGAGCGAGCAAGAGTTGGAAATTGGGAATTTTCTTTTGCGGTTCAAATGTGCCAATTTCATGGGTCTGGGTGAACAAAATTTAATTGAATACTATTTACTGTGCACTGATTCTGTTCTCTCAACAAAACTCCGAAACTGAGGGTCAATTTAAGCTCCCGCCATGGCGCTGTTGTGGCAGGACACTAAGCCCTAGCGTCCCCTCCCCCACCACAACAAAACGGTCGCCGATTGGCCAAATCTGAGTGTCAACAACCACAACTCAGGCGCTCCCTTGATAAAACCACAACAAAAGTATAACACAAAGATAGCAAGCCGAGAAATTAGATACGAAAATCAGTATAGGTGACTGTTAGAATGACAAATTTGGAATTACTGTTTTTCCTTTATCTGTGACGGGCACAGTCATATCGCTGCCACTCGGCGTTTTCCGGCTTTGTCCACCATCTCGCAAAAAACTAGCAGTGTAAAAACTTGAAAATATGGTAAGAAACCTTAACATTTCAAAGTATGAAATTTCTCTCATATACCTGGATGTGATATGCACTCAGAGCCAGTTTTCGATATATCGCTCTGATGTTTCCGCCAGCTTCCAAGCCCAAAGCATTAGAGCTCGGGAATTCCAAGACCCTCCCTTTGTGTCAGTGACATTTGGCCCGGGCAATTCCCTCATCGTCAGGTTCCTTCTACCACAGGAGAGATAACTCCCTGTCCGAGCTCACGGCTGTCATTATTCTGCCAGCTTCCAAGCTCCATGCTGTCCAATCTCGGAGAGCCTGAAACATCTATTGATAAAGCTTCCTCGGAAAGGCAGTGCTTCACTGCCCACACATCGGTGGCTCAGTGTAATAAGCTCCAAAATCCGGATCTGACCTGGTGACATGCAAGTGTCGCGCTCCGCCCGATTCCAAGCTCTCATGCCCTAGCGTCAGATATTCCAAGTTCTGCTGGTGGACAACGCTCTTAGCCCACCAAAGCGTTCCCACAAGAGCAAAGGCTCCATAATCCGGATTTAGTTAGAACCATGCATGTGTCTCCCTTCCGCCAGCTTCCAGCTCCAAGCCTTAAGCCCAAGTTCCAGCCTCAAAAACCCCAAAGCCTCAGCTCTCGCTGCATTCTGCCATAGTCCCTGGCCTGAGGGGCCGGAAATCGCGAGATCTAAATACTACCAACTCCCCAAAAAACCATGAACGCTACTCTAACATGAAAATACAAATAGCTGGGCATAAAGTAGACAGTAGACAAAACAGCATACCAAACTTACCCCATCCTCTTTGACCTCCCCTGTGCTGCGCGCCTCGTAAACAAAGTCTTGCACAAGTTCTTGGTCCGCCACACGTACCCCTGCCAACCGCCTCTCTGCCGCGTTACACACGCACCGCATCCCCCTCGAGCTTACAGCCAGGAGCGGGTCTTGGCGAACTAGCGAGCTCCCACAACCCAATATCAAAATAACCACAGCTCCGAATTCCCTCTACATCCGGACACCATTAATTCAACACACACACCCTATTGCTGAGCAATATACTTTCTAAACCCTCCTCAACATCAGCTTGATATCGAGACTTTCCACATCACTTTGGGCTCTGGCAGTTCAAACTTTCCCCAATCCAACCACACAGTACCCAGCACCAGCACCCGTCCGCGATCACAACACCACCTAGTCCCCGCGATTATATCACCACCACACCTCGACCTGTTTGCTTGACACAACCAAGCAACATCAGACCGAGTTCGTTTTTTCCTTCATCGATTTCGAATATAAGTCGACTTCATCACCACAAACATCCCACACATAGCTATATCAAGATATAGCTATAAAACATACAACCCCAGTACAACAGAAACAACAATAAAACAATAAAAAGTAATTGAAGCTCCTAGCGGTCTCGACTTCACCTATAAAGTAAGCACAAACCCAGAATCTACGTTTCCTTCCGTTTGGCGACAAAACGGCGATGGCGAATTGAGCGTTGCGGCTTCAAGATGGGTGTCTGCTCGGTAGTTTCCGAGAACACTGGTGCACAAACATCATTAGCTAGATCCCAGACATCCCAAAGCAGCCGTTTGGAGTACGGGCACCAAGTGGCAGCTTAACTACCGTTTACTTCTAACACATCCGACATTCAGCAGCTAACAGACCCAGAAAACCAGAAAAATCGATCAACATGCCACCAAAGCGTCAATCCGGCAAAACCCCCCTCTCCCGCGCCGCAATGGCCAAGCCACGCAGCGGCGGCAAGTTCCTCAAGTCTACCGGCGCTCCAGCCGGCAAGACCTACCCTCCAGACAGCCACAACATGCCCGTTGGCACCTCCCGCCCAGTCATGAGTATATTCCCAGCCGCACAACCAAGAAAGACTTATGCTCCACAGAGCTACGTCCAGAGTCACGCTTACACCGGCGGCAAGTATGTCGCGGGCTACATGCCACCACCGGTCTTTGGTGGACGTATGGGCGGCGATATCAAGCAGTTTGAAGATGAGGATGAGGATGATAGCGGGGATATGGGTGATGGGTTATCGAGCGAGCACGAAGACTTTGATAGGTATGATCCAGATGAGCACGAGGAGGAGGAGCATATCAAGGATGAGGAGGAGCAGGATGACTATGCTCATGCCCGCACTGCCGCTGTCAATGAGGCCGCAGACTCTGATTTCGAGCCAGAGGAGGCTGTTGCCGATGCTGGTGAGGACGATGAGGATTACGATGATCACCGTCCAATGCATCGTGAGGTCAATGCTATCCGTGGCAGCGGCTCCGGAGGCGGCAGACGCGCTCCAGGTCCAGCCAAACTTCAGGGTTTCAAGCCAAAGCAGGCCGGCTTCATGGACAAGGATATGTATCGCAAGACGCCACGCAAGGACTCCAGTCGCTTCACGACTACTCAGGCCATGATCGATGCCGATGAGGAGATCCACCCAAAGGTCGCGGCATTCATGGGCAAGAAGATCGTCGGCAAGGGTAATGGCCGCAAGGGAGGACGTCAGCTCATCCGCTGGACTCCAGCTACTGATCAGCTTCTCTTGCTGTGTTTCCACCACGAACTCTGCCTCATCAAGGACGATCTCCCATACGAGGCTATCGCTCAGCGCATGTTCCCAGAGAAGTGTGCCACTGGCGGTGCAATCAAGGAGCGGTTTGCCAAGCTGCGCATCGAGGCCTTGAATCGCGGTTCCTGGGTCCCACCAATCCTTGGTAAGACCCCACAGGGCATGCGTCCAAATGTCCGTGGTGTTGTTCGCCAGGCTCCAGGTATCGAGAAGGGTAGATACATTCTCTGGAAGGAGGATGCCTCGAAGCTCATCGATCCAAAGGATATCAACAAAGGTTACAATGACGCCGTCGGCCGTGGCGATACCTACCCAGGTCGTGTCTGGATCAACCAGGACGCCAAGGATGAGTGGGTTGCCAAGAGAAAAGAGATGGAGGCTGAGGGCATGACTCCATTCAAGGATATCGCAGTCGACCACTACGAGGAGGCCTCCGACAATGTCGAGGATGCTGACGATGTCGAGGATGAGGCCGAGCGCATTGTCGATGTCCCAGCCCGCTTCTCCACCCCTAATAAGCGCAAAGCTATTGATGCTGTCGGCTTACAGGCCCCAGCTAGCAAAAGACAATCGACAGCTAAGGCCCAGCGTCTCGGCAAATCGCCCATCAACAGGAACGATCCTTTCCTTGAGGAGTCTCCAGCCAAGATCCGTGGTTCCCGCAAGGCTAAGCAGAAGGCTCTGAGGGCTCTCGACTTTGGCGCTAGACAGGAGAACGACCGCACCGTCGACCACATAGTTGATGGCTCGGGGGTGGCTTTCATTCCTCCTAAGAAACGCTGCATCGTTATCTTGCGCAATATCCCAAGGCGTTCTCTCGGCTGCTGGCCAGCTGGATTCAACAGCGGTGACACCAACGACGTTTACTACGCCGATGAGGTATATTCTACCGCCTTCACTGGTGAGTGTGGCTTCGAGGAGGAGGAGGCATTCGCCACAGAGAGAGCCAGAAAGCACGCCGTTCGAGCCGCTCGTGAGAGTCACCAGGCTACGGTTGATATCATGAGCGCTGACAAGGCTGCTCAGAATATGGCTAATGCGGGATTTACGGATCCAGATTCTCTAGTCAATGAGATGGACAAGGTTGGCGTCGCTCTTAGTATTCCGGGCTGTTTCCAGACCCCAGGGCCACATGCCGCCGATCCAGAGGAGATCCAGCAGCTCGCCAAACTCGCCAGGGACATTATGAACCACCAAATCCCAGACGAGTGCTTGTTATCACAGGTCTTGGATCAGTTTACAGGAACCACGTGGTCTATTCCAAGGTTGCGCGAGGCTTACCGCGTCAACATGGTCCCGACTTCCGAGGGCATGAAGCCAATTGACGAGGCACGTTGGTCCATGCTTGCCAAGTTGTTCCGCCGTGTCTACATGGAAGGTCCTTGGTACCAGGAGCAGCTTCAGGCACAGCAGCGCCAGCAGCTCATCGACCAAGGCATCGACCCAGACTTGGACAAGCAGGAGTACAGTACCACGGGCCAGCCAGAGAATCACCCCCAGGAGTCCCTAGAGATGGGTGCATCTGCAGGCAACTTCCAGGGCAGCGGTGTCCAGGACACCAACAATGAGGGCAACAACCAATACCCCTTCGATGATGTGGACAGCGATTTCACGTTCGATGTCAACCAGGCTGCGCACTACGCCTATAACAGCGTCCAGCAGAACCGTGTGGATGCCCAGGGCAACTTCATCGGCAACGATGATTTCACCATGGGTCAGGACAGCTCTCCAGCCAACGAGGACATCAACGCCCCACCAAATCTTGTTTACGGTGATGTTTCGATGAACTTGGACAGCATGCTCCACCAGGATATTGGTGTGTTCTACGCACCAATGCCAGGTCACATTCACAACTACGCCGGCCGCGTGGATGAGCTTGTGAACTTCGACGACCAGGATCCACAGGGTGAAATTGATGATCAGCCAAAGAACTTCGAATATTTGCAACCATCCATGGATCAGTCGCAGTGGCACGGTGAGAAGGTTGAGGAGCCCTAATCGTTTCATTACCGGGGTCCGGATTCGTTTGGTACTCGTAAGTTCCCTTTTCTGATTGTGAACTTAATCGGTGATAGGATGAAGCTAACTTGTGGTCGCAGATGGAGTATTCACTCTCTACTTGATCAGTTTCTTGATGCGTGCTTAATTGGGCATTGTAATATGCATGGGTAGCAGGAACATAACATTGTTACTTTCGAATCGCACTTTCTCATTTCAAAAGCGGTGTTCTCGGCAGTGTCCTGAGCGGCAGTCGTCTGATATCCTCGTCATCTTTTCTTTTTCAACTGGGGTTGGTGGGTGTTGAATTTCGGATGGTTTTTTTGAGCGCGATTTTCGACTGGGATTTCCTGAAGGGCGGGTTTGACAAATGGCGGCGATATAGTACTGCAATATCTGCGTCTTTGAGCGAAGACGATGAATCTCGTCTGAGAGAAGTCCGGTAGAAGATGTCGTAAGATGGCTTTGTAGTAGCTCAGTGCGCGAATGGATATCTGCAACCAATGTTAGTCTTCAATTGCAGCTGTGATGTGTGCTAGAATCTTCTCTGTGTAAGTTGTTGATTTTCCTACATTCGTGGTTTGTATGCTTCTTTGGTATTGCTGTATTAAGTCGGCAGGAGGAGGTTGATGGATGGTGGAGCGCATTGAAGATGATTATCGAAGATGAAGGAGGGTTGCTCTGCAAAGATTTCAGCTCAGATGCGACCGTTGTGGGCTCGGCGTTTGCAATTTGTCGAGCGCTAAGCATTTTGCTTAGTCGCTGATAAGAGTCTGATCATCTGCGTTGATGGAATGCATAGAGGAATGAAGGTCGCCGGCGTATGTCTGGTGTCTAAGTCTGAAATGCGATTCGGCTGCGGTTGTGCCGAAATTGAGGTATTTATTGCCCTACTATGAGCCAATTCTGCTGATAAATGTATCCTCTACTCATCATCTGTCGTGATGGCATGCATATGAAACTAAAGGTCGTCGGCGCCTGTGCCGTGTCTAAGTCCCAATTGCAATTTTCGTGAAGTCGTGGCAAAATTGGAGGTAATTCCCGACTTTTTATTGACATAGACATGCTTATAAGATGCTGTTGTGCTCCGATCATAATCATGATGAAACGACATGTACATGTTTAATACAAGATTGAAAATAGGTTACATGGTGGTAAGTTACAAGAGGATAAGAGAAGAGCAACCGGAGCATTGTAGTGTAATCAAGGCCGACGGCATATTTGGTGCGAGCCATTGGACTTAGGATTTTCAACGACCATAACAAAAGGGTTATGATGGTCAGCAGCCAACTATGTTCTCAACGTGTGCTGCCCTCGTTTGCAAGTTGAAGAGAAGTGCGAAACAAAGAGATGTTGTCCACGGATAAATTTATGCCGTTTCCGTAATGGCAATCAATTTATGATGGAAGCTTGAACAGTCAGCGGCCAGAAGTAGCGGGTATTGAGGGCAGTCAACATGGCATTTTGAAACATAAGTTTTGACCTTTGGCAAACATCGATACTCCAAGCTTTACAGCTTACCTTAGCTCAAAATTTAAAAGGAACATAGTCTAGTGGAAGCTGCTAAGACATCGATCTAGAAAAATCATGTCTCATCCTTCCTGCTTTCGAAAAGCTATAGTACGATGAAGGGTGCTCAATTGGCTGTCGCACCAAATCTGAGCCGGAAACATAAACTGTAGGCAAGGAGCCTTGTAGGAGTAAGGGAGCTCCGCCTTCTCAAGAGTTGATGAGTCTTGGGACTGTTTTCCAACAAGTCTCCAAGGAGATCGTTTCACACTTGCCAGCAGAATCAAACATCGAAACGTACAAGGCAGATCAAGCTGGAGATGTAGAGTAGAAATTATTGATTTCCAAGTAGTGTTACAAGCTTTTGTCTAATATACACCTACCGGGCACAAAAATGCAGCTGATTCCCATCCCTCGCTAATAAGACACGTGATATAGTACAATCTTCATCCTCCCCTTTATCCTTCTCTGTATCCTTGCATCCTTCATACAAGAGTCTCCTCTGTAAGATCAGGATAAGGTGGTTATATGGTCGTAATAGATGAATAGACGCTTTACATCATTCCACCCATTCCGCCCATTCCGCCCATACCACCACCCATGCCGCCCATTGGTGGAGCAGACTTGTCCTCGCCATCAACGATAGCGACCTCAGTCGTACCAAGAAGGGAAGCAACACCGGAAGCGTCAACAAGACCAGTGCGGACGACCTTGAATGGATCAAGGACACCAGCCTCAATCATATCAACATACTCTCCGGTAGCAGAGTCGAAACCCTTGTTGAAGTCACCCTTGAACTCATCCATAAGCTTTCCAACAATAACAGAGCCCTCAAGACCGGCGTTCTCAACAATGATACGAGCCGGCTTGGTGATGGCATTCTTGATGATGGAGACACCGAGCTGCTGGTCGAAGTTGGCCGATTTGACGTTGCCAAGAGCGTTGGCAGCGGCCTTGAGAAGAGCAGTTCCACCACCTGGGAGGATACCGAGCTCAACAGCAGCACGGGTGGCGTTAAGGGCATCGACGTAACGATCCTTCTTCTCACCGACCTCGACCTCAGAGGAGCCGCCGACCTTGATGACAGCAACACCGCCAGAGAGCTTAGCAAGACGCTCCTGAAGCTTCTCCTTCTCGTAGTCGGTGGTAGTTGGGTCAGCGATGACGCCGCGGATCTGCTCGCAGCGCTGGGAGATGGCGTCCTTGGAGCCCTCGCCGTTGAGGATGATGGTGTCCTCCTTGGTGATGGTGATGGAGCCGGTGGAGCCGAGCATGTCGGCGGTGGCCTTCTCGAGCTTGACATCGAGCTCGTCGGTGAAGACGGTGGCGTTGGTGAGGATACCGATATCGCCAAGGATGGACTTGCGGTTGTCGCCGAAGCCTGGGGCCTTGACGGCGGCGACCTGGAGCTGGCCACGGAGCTTGTTGAGAATGCAGACTGCGAGAGCCTCACCGTCAATGTCCTCGGCGATGATAACGAGTGGGCGGCGGAGCTGGGTGGAGGCCTCAAGGGCTGGAATGATGTCCTGGACGGCGGAGATCTTCTTCTCGGAGAGGAGGATCAATGGCTTCTCGAACTCGACCTTCTGGGCCTTGGTGTCGGTGATGAAGTATGGGGAGACGAATCCGCGGTCGAAGCGCATGCCCTCAGTGACAGAAAGCTCATCCTCCATGGTCTTGCCCTCCTTAACAGTGATAACACCCTCCTTTCCGACCTTCTCCATGGCGTTGGCGATCAAAGCTCCAATGTGCTTGTCACCGTTGGCGGAGATGGTGGCGACTTGGGCGATCTCAGAGGAAGTGGTGACATCGCGCTTGTTGGCCTGGAGATACTCGACGACGGCCTCGACGGCAGCCTGGGTTCCGCGGCGGAGATCCATTGGGTTGCATCCTGCTGCGACGTTCTTGACAGTCTCAGAGAAAATGGCACGGGCGAGGACGGTAGCGGAGGTGGTTCCGTCACCAGCGGTCTCGTTGGTCTTGGATGCGACGTCCTGGATAAGACGGGCACCGAGGTTCTCGAACTTATCCTGGAGGGTGATAGAGCGGGCGACAGTAACACCATCTGGAGTATATGTCAGTAATTGTGGAGATATGGCAGATCTTGGGTAGAATGCGCACCCTTGGTGATCTTTGGGGAGCCGTAGCTGGACTCAATCAAGACATTGCGTCCCTTTGGTCCGAGGGTGGTGGCGACGGCCTTTGCGAGAGTCTCAACACCGTTCAAGAGAGATGCGCGAGCATCAACACCGAACTTAAGCTCCTATATGATGTCAATATTCGTGCTCTATTTGTATGTCGCATTGCCCCATTGGAGCTATCAAAGCTCCTTTTTCCGCTGTCTCTGCTTCCGCTTACGTACCTTGTGCAATGATCTGAGCTGCTGGGTGCTCTTAACAGATGGAGCGAACCTGGCGCCCTTAAGGACGGACCTCGAAGTCAATGCGCGCTGCATTATGTTGTATATGTGATGGCTATCGAAGAGAAAGAAACAATGAAGAACTCTCGCTGAGGTATATTAGCAACTGAACGCGGTGTATTTGGCGGTTCAGAGGATTCGTCTAAAGGGAGGAATTATGAAGATGTGGTTATGGGAAATGGAAGAGAAGGATGGAGTTGTCAGTCAATTTAGCTTCGTCGACCGGTTGACGGGCCAAAATCCAAAAAGTTCCAGTCGCTTCTAAGCACCTTGGGCCGAGAACCGCGCTAGACGCGCTTTGGGATAAATTGATCCGTGCACACCGCTCGATCCGGGCCGCAATAATCCGGAGATTTCATCGACGACACTTCTAGAATGACAACACCATCAAGTCTAGATATACATATACCAACCCGATTTACTGGTATTAAACTGCTTGGTCCCCTTGTATTTATCATATACTCAGGTTTTTAGTCTACTACTACTGCTCTCTGCTTCAGCCTAAGACACACGATTGGCTGGTGCTCTGGCATCGGAACTGGTTTATCCGCCAGGGACAACATCTCTTGCTTCTTGATCTTCAGTTCTCCCGCAAACACCTCAAATCTTGTCTGCTAGGCTGTTGTTCCACGTCGTTATTGTTTTGGTTGTTGAATTCTTCAGTTTGCTTCTGCTCCGGTAGCATGTCATTGAGCTATGAGAGCCGCGTTTTGATTGAATTTTCAAATTGCCTATTTGGTGTTGACCTGTTTTCCAATCCTTTCGTTTTGGAATCTCAGTTTATTGTGAGATGGCGTCGAAAATGGGTGTGGATTGTATCCCTCCTCCCAACTCCTAGTGATTGAGTATGTTCGCAGTGCGACTTGGATGTTTTCTCATCTAGTGTCTTTTTATCGCTCGCAATGGCATCACAGCCATTATTCATCTGAATCCGTCTAAGACCTATTTGGGTTGAGTTGAAGCTCTTCCTGCGAGCAATTTTCCTTGGCGGCAGCGAGTACGCTGTCGTTGCCAACAAGTCCCTCTCAACACGAATTGCTCCGAGAAGGTGGTCGTCAAAAAGTTATCTTCCTCGGCACTTTTATCCTCAGTTTGAAGTACGCTCAAGCTACCATCACTGTGCTCCCAAGCTGTGCTCGTCCTCAGTCGCATCTTCGAGTAAAACACCAGCAATTGATTCTCGCCCTCAATCACTTCGTTTCCCAATCCATTCACATCAACTCTCACATCTCAGGTCTATAAGAAGGCCGACCTCGCCTACCACTAGACTCTTCTGAACCATACAACACCCATTCGTTCTCTTAGAAGTACGCTCAACTCCTGCTCAGACTAGCTTTAAGCTGCGCTCATCGTCAATTGCATCTTCGAGGACAAGACTAGCGATTGAATCACAGCCCATTTACTTCCTCTATCCACTCTTAGGTCTATAAGAAGACACTCATCCCCTAGATACAGACGCTCTGAATTATCCAACACTCATTACGAGATCTCGTTAAGTAAAGGCCTTGTTCAATAACAGGCCACATTCACTAGACCTAATTCGAAGTCCTTGAAACCTTCAAAGCCCTCAACATGCCTTCTACAAGCTATGATCCACAGAAGTGGCAGATTGAGGCGCTGCCTACGGAGGCCAATAAGATCTCAGAGTGGCCTTTCTGGGAGTCCAGTATCGGTGACACATACCTTGAGCTGATCAACAACCTGTTCAATGACAAGAAGATTGAACCATGGCTCTTTGCCAGGTTGCAGAAGAGGTTTATGGAGGCGTGGCGTAGAGTGTTTTATGAGTGCAAGGACATCACCGCTGAGATCAAGATGAAGGTATGACTCACTTCGCCATTCTCTCTCATGTGAGACTCAAGATACTGAAGTGTAACAGGGCTCACTCCACGAATACCGCCTTGCAGAGGACAAATACGGCTTCCTCTGTCGCGATGTCTCTATCACTTTCCCTGTTGGTACTGATCTGTCCCTATTGAATAATCTCCCTAGGACCAAGGTTAGAAGAGGGACGAAGGCGGATAGACCTATCGATCTCACCGCAGATGGGACACATGATCCAAAAGAGAAGGGAAAAGCCAAGGCCAAGGATAAGGTGCAGGCAGCCAGGGTAACAAAGGTGAAGAAAAGAAGAGAACCACTTGGACTGGCAGAGAACACGTTTCAGAAGCTGAGGAAGATGGTTAAGAGTGCACCAGCTGTCGAGCTGAATGATGGGCTGAAGATCCCCGAGAAGCCTGCAGGAGGTCCAAAGGCGTCCAGGAGGAAAAGAAAGGAGCCTCCTACGCTGATCTCGATAGACGACTCCAAGGTCGCCTTTAGTAAGCCAGTTGGATGGCGTCGTAAGCTCACCATTGCAGGACCAGTGTTGTCTCAGCCAGCCCCTTCAAAGTCTTCTATTACGAAAATGCTTACACCGCCGGCGATTTTGTCGACGCTAGAAGTGCCTGGCCCTGCTGTCGTAAAGCTAATATTACCTGCTCCATGTGCAGTCAAACCAATAAAGTTCAGGCTCCGCATCCCAGCTCGAGCGTCGAAGCCATCCGCTTCTTCATCTTCGACAGCTCAAAGCGGCCACTTCATCCTGCCAAAGCCAACTGCAGCTCTCTCCCCTCCAGATCTAACGAGTCCATTACGTATGCCACCTCTGAGTGTCCACGCCAGCGTGAAAAGATCGTTTCGAACACCAGACCCAGCTCTACAGCCTGCATGTCACGCTAGTCAGTGCCAAATTCCGAAACCGAGGCCAGAGTTCGCGTCTTCAATTCCCACAAGCCAGTTACGCATGCCAATTCTGCCCACACCGTCTCCGACAACATCGCAACCTGCCAACCAGGCCACTCGATTCAGCATGCCCTCATCATTTCCAATATCACATTCTGCCAGCCGGGCAAGCCCATTCCGCCTGACAAAATCAACTCAAGCGCTCTCTCCTCCCACGCCGACGAGCCAGTTCCGCATGCCTACATTGGCTCCAACACCACAACATGCTGAGCAGGCTAGTCAGTTTCTAATGCCGAAGCCAAAGCCCGAGTTTGAGCCTCCGACCCCAACGAGCCAGTTTAGGATTCCAACTCTGCCTAATCCTCCACCCTCTACAAGCACAAGCACAAGCACATTCAGAATGCCGGCTTTACTTTCCATCCCAATAAAGCCGTCTCCATTTCGTCAGACTACAGCCCATCTCCCAAACTGCAGCATACCCTCAACCTCATATTCACCTCTCTTCCCACCAATCGACCTCGCCGATCTCCCATTCCCGCCTCCTGGTATCCCAAAAACAACACTAAAACGGATACTCCCCCCTCCACCACCAAATCACAAACCAGCACCCCAGTTGCGCTCTGCATCACCCTCATCCTGTCACCCTTGGCTAGTTGGTCTTAATTTCTCCACGAAGCCGGTAACCTTCGTGGTTCCGCGCCTAAGGGTCGTGCTGTTGCAGAGCCCACTCTCGATACTCCACGAAGCGATGAAAGGGGAAGCGAAGAGGGGGGTTATGAGACAACATAGGGAGTTTGAGCGTCAGATTGAGGTGGAGAGGAGAATTAGGAAGGAGGTAATTAAGCGTGCGTCTCCTGTTAGAGGGAGGGGAAGGGGAAGAGGGGTAAATGGGAGGGGAGGTAGGGATGGGAGAGTAGCGAGTCAGGATAGGGTTAGGGAGAGTAGTAGTGATGAGGAGTGGGTACCGGAGAATGAGGATCGGGATGGCAATCTTGTTGGTGGAAGGAGGAAGGAGACTTTGGGGGTGGAGTGGGGTGTTGTGGGGGAGTGGAATCGGAGGGCGGAGGCTGGAGATAGGTAGGTGCTGTTTTGAGTTGAAACATAGTGTGGTGGGTGGCAACGTGAGTCGTAGTAAGTCGGGCTTCTGAGTGCATGAGACAGCATACCATCTCAATTGCAAATTGCTAAACTCAACAATCATGTCCGAGATCAGCTCTCAGGCTAACCGGTTGTCTCTAAAATATTTCAATTTGTATCTCAATTCGCGGATACTTCTATGCTATAGAAAGAATTTATGATTGAACCCAGTTTTTAGGGGTTATGTAACTGGGTAGCTTCAAAGGATTGAAAGTTAATGGGATAGGTTTGAGCTTGAGGCACGGTTATAACCGGGATAATTATGGTTATAGCGTGTTCCTTCCACCACTTGCCGCTCAACGTTTTTCTCATCCTGAATATCTTGTCCTTCTTGTATTGTCAGTGATCTTCCAAGCCTTACATGTGTTTTTGCCCTACTTTGCTTGCTGAGAAGATGGTTTGCCTCTTGAAGTTTTGCCACCTCCGAGGTCGTTAAAACAACCGAGTGCATCAACTTTTGTGTGCTCTTTCCTAGTTGATCAACCGTATTAATTATTAATGTAGGTGAGCTGTCTTGATGGTTTTGGATGCGGGTTTTATTGAAGTTGGACTGTGAAAGTGCTTCATAAGGATTTTGTGGTGTTTTTAATTTATAAAGTTCAGATCCAAGCAGCTGTACTGGTGGCGATGGAGTTTGTAAGGTAATATTAAGCTTAGACGTTGCACTTATTGGATTCAATGGAACAAGCCCTGATCCTCGAAACTCGCCTCGATTTTTTTTTCCGTCATAGTTGAATTGAATGTTGTTTTGAATGCGAGAAAGAAGTCGGTCTTGGTGATGTGAGCACGCATAATTCTCTCAATCTCTTGGCCATATGCGTGTTTGAGAGGGCCAAAACAACCAAAATCAAGCGGTTGAAGAAGATGAGAAGAGTGGGCTGGCGTGCAGAACGTAATGATGTTATTAGCTTTGCAGAATTGCTCAAATGCTGCAGAATGGTGACTCAAATAACCATCAACAATGAGCAGTCGATATACTCCAGTTGAGCGGTTTTTAGTGTTGTGATTGCAGTGTTGAAGCCAATCAAGACCAATAAAATTTGTTGTCCAACCGTTTTTACTAACAGATATAACCCAGCAAGTCGAAAAAGAACTGTCTTTGTACCATGCTGATAAACGATATTGTCCCGCTACAACGATGAATAGCGGTACTGCCCAACCTTGAGCATTGACACCTTGAACCACAGTCACCCATTCTCGATTCCCTTTCTGTGCTAATTTGGGCCGACCACGTCTTTCTAATTTTGTGGCTACCATACCGAGTGCAATGACTCCGAGTAAGAAACCTGTCTCATCAAAGTTGTACACATCATCTTCGAGTATTCCGTACTTTGCTATCGCATTCTGAACAAGCATAAACCATGATTGAATAAGTGTGGGATCTTCGCATAATGCTCTCGAGTAATCATATTTCTGACTGGATTTTGTCTTCAGTTGTGTGTGGCGTTTAATAAACCATGTTGTCCAATTTTTACCGATAAGGTGGCTATCTCGCGCAGCATGTAACAGATTTGCCATTTCTTCAACACCAGCCAGTCTAGGCGAAAATCCTCGGGAGTCCAGGTTAAATATATGTTCGAAAATACTTTCTTCTTCCAAATCAGTAAGTCTTCAAGATTTGGGCACGCTGTCGCATTGTGAAGGTGTGCCTTTCAATCGACGCACAAGCTTGGCGTGATTGACTGCGTAGGTTTTTGCGGCACGTCTAACACTTAATGATGCGTCTGTTTTTATTGCACTGTTAATAATATTTGACTTTCGTCACTTAAAATTTTCATGATGCGGTTGTGGAGATAATTGTTGTTATCTTTGCGACTACACGCTGACGCGTTTCTGTGTTCTACCCGCCCGGGTGTTCTATCCAACCCTGGTGTACGTTACAATAAGAAGAATGTTCGGAGATAACAAAATACAGAATAATCACAAGCATTGAGACATTGTTACCCATGTACATTTTACATTGCTATAATCAACTGTGACATGGCGGCTCCTGAGAGCGATTGTGTACTTCTGAACCATTTCTACCAAGATAATCCGACTATTTTCAAAACGCCGAGTCGACCTTTGCAGACCGTTCCTGTATCCAGCTCACCGAATCTTGCATCGAATTTAAGCCGATGCTCGCGTAGCAGAAACTAGCACAAATTATAAGTGTGTTAATCAGTAAAGATCCCGCACGATCCACACGATCCAGCAGTAATTATCTCCTCCGCGCCCATTATTCGACGAGTGTACTGAATGTCTGTTAGCTCGTGAGCCTGGATCGAAGAAGAAGCAAGAGCATACCATTTAGTACTTCTCGATAATGTTGGCAACAGCCTCAGCAATGGCGTGAGCCTCACGCTTAGCCTTTCCACAAAGGCCTGAAGCATCACAGGCAGCCTCAGCACCGCGCTTGGACTTGCCGCATGGCTTTCCAACGTAGCGGCACCATGGCTCAGCCTCTGGGGTAGCACCACGCTTGACCTTGCCGCATGGCTGGCCGACGTAGCGGCACCAGGCTTCGGCCTCAGCAACGGCCTCAGCGGCGCGCTTGGCCTTCCCGCAAGGCTGGCCGACATAGCGGCACCATGCCTCGGCGTCACGCTTGGCCTGCTCGGAGATGTCCTCAAAGGCGACGGCGGAGCGCTTGGCCTTACCGCATGGCTGTCCGAAGTAGCGGCACCAGGCCTCGGCCTCAGCACCTACAAGTATGCTAGCATTGATTTTGTAGATACAGGAGATAGAGGTGTTGCTTACCAGCAAGTGGAGCTGGCTCTGGCTGAGCATCACGGAGAGCGAGGGCCTTGTAATAGGCCTCGGCCTCAGCAGCTGGGAGGGCATCGGCGACGGCGTGGGCAAGCGCGTTGGCATCACGCTTAGCCTTGGCGCAGGGTCCTCCTGGAAGGAAGCAAGCAGCCTCGGCCTCACGCTTGGACTTGCCGCATGGCTGTCCGACGTAGCGGCACCATGGCTCAGACTCTGGAGTGCCATCGCGCTTGACCTTACCACACGGCTGGCCGACGTATCTGCACCAGGCCGCGGCGTCTGGGGTAGCGGCGGAGTTGACACTGTAGGCGAGGACGGCGACGACGATGGCGGTGGCGAACTGCATGTTGACGGTTGGTTTGGCTAAAGACTCGGAGAGTGCTTGAGTTAGTTATAAGATGAAGTGAATTGAGTGTGCGTGAGAGCAGGTTGAGGACGCAAGAGAAGAGGCCATGAAGATGCGGGACGAGGTGGCTATATAGCCATCGAGGACAGCTTCCTCCGCCTGGACAAGACAGACTGCCGTCACCTACTTACTGCTCACCTTATCCCCTAAAACCTACATCCCCGTGCCTCTGCGAGATGAGGCCCGTGGCGGCGTGCATGACTTTCCACAAAGAAGGCGTCAACACCATGCCAGAATATCGAGGTTAAAATCGTCCACCACGCGGCTCGTACTACCACGAAACCGTTTCTGGTAAAGAGAAGGCGTTCTTGACAAATAATTCATGCTAATATCGCTGTGGTTGAGGTCCAAAAAATGATATGTATCTTTGTCGTTCTGAGTTTCGATGTAAATGAGTGTCAATAGAAGCCGTATCCGACTCTCCCATTGGCAAATTCCAGGTACATCTGAACGCCCGATATGAGTCGTCGGAACAGCTTGGAGATGTCAGAAGAGTTCTAAGTGGGCTAGAGTGCATTAGCTCTTGGTGTTTTATCTCGATCGGCTGCTTTCTAACAGGATATCCTTTCCCCTGGTCGCCCGAATCAACCATATGCCTTGATGCTCTCGGTTCTCAATCGAACTGTTGAGTATCGACCCGGTCCCGACAGTATGTGCTACACGCTCGAGTCTCTGGCGTTGAAAGAATCCTGGGGAAGTTGTTCTGCCTCATCACATTCCTTAACTTGATGCGGCCGTGTCTGACCTCGGCGTGTTTCCCAAAATAGCATGCCAAGACCTGCCGCCCCGTGATCGTGAACAACCTTAATGTGCTTGATCAACAGATGACTTGTTCTCGGTGAGGGATAATGATGGTTAGATGGTCGTAATCTCTTTATTTTGGTTTCTCGGGGGCGAGTCCACGCCACGTAGAGGTTCAGCTTGAAAGTGGTCGTTCATTGCCTGAGTTCGCCCCCTCTCATCCCCGAGTTATTGGATTGGCGCATCTTAGAGGCAAGCGGTGGACCGGAAATGGTCTTCTGAATAGAAAACAGATCGGTGGATGATGGCTGCATGGTAGTACAATGGCCCAAGCCGAGTGGGTGTTGTGGAGAGAACGTGTTGGAGAGATAATAATTTCTTTGAGACTTGATCGACGATAACCCAAGCTATCCCACAAATGGAGCTCCCTTGTGCTATCGTCTTCGTCATCGCCTCTGATAGAGCTCTTCGTGCTATCGCTCTTCTCCTCTTCGATGTCTAAGGATTGACAATGTCGGTTCCTTAAAGGTTTTTTTGCACTGGCGTCCCGCAGCTGTCAACTCGCTCTGGCAACTGAGCTCTCGTCATCATCGTCTGTTCCCTGGAGAACCCTCTTTATTAACAGCTCTTCTTGAAGACGACTGAAGGCATCACGTCTTTCCCGTGAGTCTAACCAATACTCGGCATCCGTCAAGTCGCGCACGCAATTGAGCCCTCGTCCTCATCGTCTGCTCGGTGGACAGCTCGCCGTGATAACAGTCTCTGGGTCTTGACATCTTAGTGCCAGCAGTATCAGACTCCATTAGTTCCACCCACCAACATTTTCCGCCACCTGTCTCTATTTCCTATGCCGGAAATGGCTTGACCATCATGGACAGTCATCGTTGCCGAGCTCAAAACCTCTATCGAGCAGACCTCTCGAGTCAGCGACTCAGGTAAAACATCTTTGGAGCTCCAGCCGTGGAGCAGTCCATTTTCACGTTGGCGGTTTGAACCACTCTCTAAGCCTGCTCCGCAACGGCTCGTCAAGACCCAGTCGGTGAGCATGACGGATCGGTATGTCCTGCGTTGATGGGACTTCGCCAACAGTCTCGATGATAGGACGGCGACATCGATAGAGCTTTCAAATCACAAAGCCTCCCATCATCTGAGCCATTAATTCATGCCAGACATCGATGAGGCTTCAACCTGTCGGCATAGCTGTAAAGAACTTCGTCGTCGACGCGAACCAGCGCGAGAGGATGCAGAGTTCGTAATCAGTAGAGTTCAGGTAGTACATCGCTGTCTACGGCTGCGTTGCCCAGGTCATGGCAACCAGATGATTCCAGTTGAGGAGAGTTCAACATAAAGCCAACAAAATAAAGCTCTCCATACGTGCTTACAAACTTCGTGGTGTTGTCAAGCCGTTGGTGGACTGGTGGAGCCGAGAACGGACACTATGATCTTGGCACAAATCGATTAACGCTATAAGCGCCAACATCAAACGTCCTTTTGACGTTCTCCGTCACAACACCTACAAAGACCTACAAAGACCACTAACAATATAATTATCATTTCCAAAGAAAAGGATTATTGTAATGTACTATTTATTTGCGCGATCACAAACAGCCATACTATACTGACTCTGCCTCTCTCCTGCAGTATGGTATGCCCCTAAAAATGCCGAAGCTCCGCGCCCAAGATGTAAACCCAAGTGTGTCGTGATGAAGTTGTCGCAACGCCATGGATGCGTGATAATGTTCCGCATTTGTTCGAAAGATCAGGAATGATCTGGTCGTTGTAGAGGAGCGAGTAGCCGATGGATAGAATGACGAAATTTGAGCCTGCCCAGACATAGGTTAGCAATCGTCGATCACAAGCTCCCGCACTATGATAATTTACCAGATTTTCTCACAAATCAGCCATCTCTTGCCGCCAACACGTAGTAACGAACTTAATTGTACTGGCGACTACCCTGACGAGCCCACATCGGCACCGCCTCAGTCTGCTCACTCTCATCGGCATCCTCGAAAATGTCCTTCTCATACTTATCGAAGTCCTCCTCATCACCAGTCTCGGCCTGGGTCTGCTCCTGCAACTCCCTATCCCGCTGGAGACGACGAAACTCTTCAAGCGTGCCCTCAGGCATCTTGTCCTCATCTTCCTCCTCCCCAGAATCAAGAAGGTTGCCTATATACACATTCTCCTCGATCTCGACCTCGTCCTGCTCCTCCTCGCCCTCCTTATTCTTGATGTTGTCCAACTCAGAAAGGTCCTCCTCATCATTCTCATCCGCCACGATTTTAGTTTTTAGCTTAGCAGCGGCGGCATTCTTTAGTGGACCACCACGGCCGCGATCTATGCCAGTTGCGCGTGGCATGGCTGGAGCACGGGGCTTAGCAGGCGAAGCACGAGACTTAGAGACACGGCCCGTAAATGAACCGCGGGGGTTGTTGGTGTTGTTGGCTTTGCCCTGGCCGGTGCTCCAGCCGAGCTTGGTCTTGATCTGGCCGAAACGCACAGCGGCGACGGAGCCGGTCTTGAGGCCCATGACCTGGGCGACGCCGTCCCAGTCGACCTGTGTGCTGTTAGCTGCTCCCCGGAGAAAGTGTAGTGCTGATGAGTATGTGGCTTTGAAGGTGCGCGATTGCTGCAAAGATGATTTTATGTGCGAGGTAAGGCTATGGAGACGACTTACCCTCAGTGGGCTCTTGTTGTTCTCCATGACTGCGAACATGAAGACGGTCTCCTTTGCCGATGGGGTCTTGCTGACGGATGGAGGAGACATGGTGATGTCGTGAGCTGTCGATGTATAGTTTGCTTGTTCTGTATTGTTGTTTCGGATGGTTTTTAGGTTTCTTGTCGACGGTGGTCGAGTAGATGTGTCCCCAAAAGCCTAAACAAGTCTCTTGTGGTTGAGCGATGTTGTGGCTGCTGATGGATGTTGTGAGTGGTTAAAGGTTGAGAGTGGATGAAATAGTTTTACGCCTGCAGAGTGGCTCTGTTGGCGGCTAAGGCCTTTGAAGCTCTAGTGAAGTTGAGGGTTAGCAGTGTCGAGGTAGTGGATGAGCAAGGAAAAAAGGTGTTTGCTTATCAAAGCCAAGTAGATGTTTTAAAAGCAAGGCTGGCGGTTCTTGTTGATTGTGTGTCTGCCGGAGCACCTGGCATCTAAATATCCGCGCTTGTTACCATCGGCCACATTCTCGTTAAACGGGTTTGCGACCTACCACGCCAACTTTCATTTAGCGTTTCAGTTTGTGGCACCAATAACCCCACACTTTTCGGCGGGAGCATCTGGCGTCTAAACAGCCGCTCTTAACATCATCGCCCCCAGGCCGCTTACCTGCCATCAACACCTCTTGATGAAGGGCCGCTGCCATTATTGACACTTCAGCAACAGTTAGCTGCCATTGCCGAGGAGAAGACCAGCAACTACTTCCACAAAAGTGCTGTTGAAGAGATCAATTACCAGAAGGTGAGGTTGCTAAAAAAGCAGTTGGAAGGGGTGGCGGTTAGTTCAGGCGAAGCTAAAGACAAGGATGGTGATGTTGGCATGGATATTGAGATGGAGATTAGTGGCTAGTCTGCAAACTGGTTAGCTCTTTATTGAGATTTTTGTCATTGAAATGGATATTGAAATCACAACTAGCGGTAAGATCCACAACTGGGTAGCCTCTTCGTTGGAGTTCGGTTGTAAGGATAAATATTGAAACGCGAGTTGGAGGCTAGGTTGCAGAACTGGTTAGCTTTGATTGTATGTCTATGGTCAACTTTATTGAGATGGAGGTTGAGATCGAAATGGAATTCAAGAATGACAGCTGGGCCAAAAATCGATTAGCCGTTCAGCAAGACCTTAGCTGCTGAAACTGATATTGAAATAGAGACTGGCGGCCAGATCCAAACCTAGTTAGCGTTTCCATGAGAGCTGAGTCATCGAGGAAACTTCTCAGCCGAGACCACCAAGTTCACTTCTCCAACTCTACCTGCAAAGCAAAGAACTCCATAGCGATGTCTAATCTAAAATATTTGCCGCCTAACCGATAACGCCTCACACAGTCTTACCACCCAGTTCCACCCGTCCATGCTCCCAGCATCCTGTCTTCTGCTGCCAGCCCTAGATAAAAAACCCGCCAAGTCTAATAATAATGCCTCCTCGTCATACCCACGTCAAGCGCTTAGTCGCCCGTATCGTTCTCAAGTCTCCGCATCGGCCCTCTCGGCATCCACGCAGCGAGCTAGTACATATTGTCCCACGTCTGATACCCTCCGTAACCTCCAAACTGTCCCTGCTGCTGCGAGCTATGCGTGCGGAGCGGAGGATAGTTTGGATCCTCAAGCATAGCGCTATATCCATGACTAATCCCATTGCTGATGCCGAGAAATTGGCTGTTCATTGGTGGCATGTTGTTATAACTATTCTGCATAGCTTGCGGGAGGTCGTAGTTGTTGCTGGTTATGGTGTTCTGGGAATATAGTGGCTCAGGATTGGTGTTGTACCCGTGCGGAGAAGGTGGCAAGCTGTTGCATGACACAGAGGTTGTGCCGCTACTGGCTGGTGATTGTAAGGAGTTCTGCATAGCGTAACCATACTGGGTGTGAGGTGGGTGAGCTTGTGGTGATGGAGCTCCATAGCCATTGCTTTCCGTGTTCAGGTTCTGGAATTGGCCTTGAGCTTGGTTGTGATTGTGGTTGTCTTGGAGGGCCATGGTGCCATGATGGACGATCGGCGTGGTGTTGCTGTTGTGGTTGATTACCGGTATCGGCGCTCTCTGTTGTCCTATCTCGCTGATGCTGTTCATGACCCTAAGCGGACTACCCATTCTCACCGGACTACCAACTGCACTCTTGGCAAGCGACACCTTTCCCTGGATCGGAGAAATTGGCTGTCCTGAGGAAGGCAACTGGAAAGCCTCTGGTGTCCGAGGGAAGGCTTCAGACTGCTTTCGCTTTGCGCCCCAGGTCGAAGTCTCGCGTGGAGTGTTGACTGGCTTGCGCTGAGTGGCCGACGATTTTCTGACGCTTGGTAGCGACGTTATGCCAGTGTTAATTTGGTGTGGAGATGGGTAAGTAGATTGAGCGATGTTGTTGGCGGTATCAAGGGAGTTTGAAGGGATAGGTGGTTGGTAAAACGTCATGGTATTGAGCTCAGCAGAGTCGATGGACTCACCCGGTGCATCGGCTTCTCCGTCATCCACATCCGCAGTATTGGAGCAGGTATTTGCGTTGATTGTGCTGGTAAATGTATTGCTGAAGCCTGCTGTGCTGTCGATTGGCTCAGTTTTGATCCTCGGCTCCACAGATCCAGCAGCTGGCGTAACCTCTTGTGGCGCACTAGGAGTCGGCGCACTTGTAATCCCTCCTTCATCAGCACCTCCCATTGGCGCAACTGCCACCTCCTTCTTCCCATCCTCCGTCTTGATATTTCTCTCCACTCCAGCAGTCTCATTCAGCTCCGCCGTCTCTTTCTTGATTTTATCCCCGTCAGTATCTTCCTCCTTCTTCGCCCCTACCTCTGTCTTAGCCTTTTTCGGCGGTCTTCCCACACCTCTAGGTCTGCCTGGTCCTCGAGGCTCTCTCGGACGAGGCTGTACGCCTTCGACTTGATTTTTGTAGCGGGCGTAGCGCATGCGGGCGGCATGGCCGTTGGTTATGCCCATGTCGCGGGCGACTTCGTTCCAGTCGATCTGTGGATATTGGGGTTAGTTATGGTTCGTGGGTATGGTGTATGAGGATGTGAGGATCAGAGTGCTGGGGCGAATAGGAATGGGTTAATGGGTGGGAAGGACGGCATATATAGTTCATGGACTGGAGCGTGGTTAAGGGGAAGTGGGAAGGGATGTTCATTTTGGGGAAAAGTGGCCTGAGTGAAGTAGTACAAACCCCTCGGACGTCCAGTTGCTTTATGATGCAGTAGTTGAAGCGAGCCATCGTGCCTTCGGTTGGCTGAGCGCCTCTACGCAAGTTGGCTGCCATTTTGAGAATATTTTTATTGAGCCTGCTGTGATCGCGCTGGGCCTTGAAGGATGTTCTAATTGGTTGTCGCTTGGTGCTCAGATCGACGATCAAATTGAGCTGCGCCGTAGCTGTGAAGGGAATTTCAAAAGCTGGTTCAATGCCAATGGATGCTGATGAGTTGCTGTTGCTCAATCGAACGACTCTCTGAGGTCCCAGGCCCTACATATGTGCAGCACGGTGAAAGGAGAGGAAGATGCTGAAAAAATTCGCTCCCTCAATAGTCAAGCTGCCTGTTGAGTTTGCTGCTGGGCATGGCGAGCGGATGGCAGCTGCGAGCCACATGGATTTTTTGTTGGAACCTAAGGAGTCAACGGAGGCTTCTGTAGCGTGGCAGCAATTGGTCAATCGATTTTTGATGGCTTGAGATGGCTTGCATGCAAAGACGGGATGCTTGAGGGGGAGATGCACCAACAATCTAGATTGGAAACAGACAGTGAGGTTGCATGAATTGCGGAGAGAAAGGGGTAGGATTGTTGGAATTGGAAATACGAGAGATGCGAAGGATTGAGCGCAGGAAAGAGGTAGCGACTTAGACCTGGCAGTGGATGGTGTTGTCATTGGCTTTTGAGCTTCTCTTTGATCTGTCACGTCTATAGCTACAAACGAGCTCTCGCTGATGAAGTGTGTTTCTCTCAGGCGATATCGAAGTTCAGTAGAGTCGTTGAGATGAAGACTAAGTATTCGTATGAGTACGCCTCGAAAGACCCCAACGTCTCGGTCGTGATAGGGTGACAACGCCATCTGCAAGCCAGCTGGATCTGAGGAGCTCGTTTGATGGGCCGGATTCTCGCTTGAGGTGTCGAGTCTCCCATTTTGCATGTTTGCTGCACCATCCTGCGATGTGATGTGACCTGCTCCAAGCCATGGTGTCGCTATATGGGAAGTTTTGGACGCAGGCCTCAACGTCATGTCGGTTACCAGGGCAATGACCCTAACAAAGGTTTAATGGTATGCTGCAGAGAGGCAGCTGTTTGAAAACATTAACAGATGGCCGGATTTTCCGACTTAAACTGATTGTTGCTGTTGTTGGTACTGAGACGTCGTTCGCTTACGAGAAGGGGGATGGAAATGGATCGCGGCAGAATGATCCGTGCGCCGCGGCTGAGCTAAGCGCTTGTCGCTTCATTCTACGGCAGCAAACAAACCAATCAGATGAGCATGCAAATTTAGGAGCAGCCTCCGGCGTGCGCTTCACTCCCTATCAACAAAGAGTCCTCTATCAGGCTGTCTAAGGTCTCTAGCTATGCTTGCAGATCAGGCAAGCTGCCGAAGCATGAAAAGCGTCAGATGGAGGCGCTGCTGCCTCCACGGAAACACCGACGCTTTGAGTGAGGATTGGAGCCGCAGCTTCTGAGGACAGGTATGCAATGAGGCTCTAGAGAGCAGGTAAGACACCATGTAATGAGAAGTAGTCTAGGGTCTAAGTGGAATCATACACTACATTATCAACTAGTCAGTAAGCATGCTGCGCAATCATCTGTCTTGTATTAACTACTAACTCTCATCCAATGCCAATGAAACTGCGCTTATATACTACATGTTGTTGACTGCCTAGGAGGTAGTGTGCACAAGCCTTCGACTTTGTCAACTTTATTAGTTACTCCAAAGGCTTCGTCACTGACTTCCACGTTTGCCTACTTGCCAGCGCGTTATTTATACCTGTGCCATATCATGTGCACCTATATCTATGTGCGAAAAGCCCTTCTTATGACATGTATCTCTCTCGTGGCTATCTGCGCCCTTCTTGACTGTTCATTTCCCATTCGCAAGACCCATTGGATAACTGATAGGTACGGCTATTTGAGAAGATAAATGAGAATATTAGACAACTTGGCCACCTCAGGCTAACTGTTTAACAAAGGAAAACGGAAAATCCCGGAAACTTCAAAGAGATATATACGAACATAGCAGAAGTATGTGACTCTTGGCTTTCTGACTGTTCGTCTTTGCTTCTTGGACGACCTTTAGGCCAGCCAGTTCATACGCAGTGATTGTAGCTGAAAGATGAATGAATACGTAGACGAGACAAGAGTCTGAAGCCTTTCGCCCTGTATATTGTACGAATGAACATGTCGTGGACTTAAACAAGAGGAATATAACAACAATAAGATTCGTGGAACACTTGCTAACCGATTTGGGCTTCTGAGCATCGAATATCTCTTTTCCAAGGTCGACTCCAGAAATGACGGGACACTTCGCGCAAATCCTATTGTCCACAACCATCCGCTTAACGAGGACAAAGGGAAATATGGCTACCTTGTGCCTGTCTTGGGGCCTGCCTCCAAAAGTGCTTCAAGTCATGGTGGGAGTCGCTCGCGACGTCAATCGATTGGTAATTTTGCCGACCGAACCTTTTCAGACCTTGCAGTAGAGCCGTCCCATCATCTCTGCATCCAACTTTGTTCGGCGTTACAGCTGCTGCGCTCCCCGTCAGCTTCCGCGGGCGGAATAACCTAGAGTCTTGCTGCTTGGTAAGACTCTCTTGCACGGAAAAGACTGGTCAGACCCACACAAGCACTCCTCGCGGCACTCGTTGAACGTCGGCAGAAAGCGAGCTACTTGTCTAATCTTTGAAGGCCTTGACCTTTTCCGTCTCTCCCACATCTGAAGCGGCAAATATTGGCAATCATCAACCAAGGACCTCGGGACCTCCAACATCTTCTACATCGCTTTGATTTCCCAAAAATTTCGATCAGTACATCATTCTGTTCTACTTGTCGACATAATCGGCAACCGTATGGACTTCACCAGTAAGTGCTCGGACCTCGACTGAAACGCCTCATCTTTTGTCCTACCTTTGAACACACTTCATCCATTCACCACCACATCTCAAAATATCCAGCAGACTCAACCACAGATCTAAACTCACCTTCCAACAGCGAAGCCCAGATACAAGACCACTCGGTACCGCTGCTGCTACCGCTACGCAGCAGCGAATCCCATATTCAAATTCTGTGTGTGCCTAAAGTGGGACTTTTCAGCATCCAAACCCATCTTTATCACCACCTGCAACCACATCTGGTACATCTCCGCCAGCTCACTCACTGCGAAAGCTGACAAGATCGGTTTCGATCACGCCTCGACAATCGAGACACTCAAGTACATCAGTTGGGGTATCTCCAACATGGCAGCTACCAAGCAGCCAACCGTCACCGTTGGGCCTGACGAGTCTCCTTCCATCGAAAACCCGCTCTTGGACATCACTAAGGCTTCTGAGACAATCTCAGTTGCTGCCACCACTCCATCTACTTTTGACAACTCATCTGATACTGGCAGCATCGGGAGTTCTAATTTCACTATGCGCAACAACGTCACTGACTCCCAAGACGCTCGTTTCATGGAGTCTGCGGAGCGTGAGGTTATCAAGGCAGCCACTGACCCATCTCCTGCCACGGCTTCCACTCCAATCAGCAAGAAGACAGTCAAGATGGCCCGCCGCAAAGCCGCTGCTCTCCGCGCCGCTGACGAGAAGAGAGCCCACGCCCGCTCAGAGTTACAGGCCGAGTTCAGACGCCATGAGAGAGACGCAATGCGCGAGGACGAGTTGCAGGCCCAGTTACTCGCCAAGTGCGAGGCAGAGCAGAGGGCTCGCGACGACCCAATGGTTATGATCAGGTCCGATGATGGCAAAGTCGACATTGTCAGACGTTCCCAAGTCTGGGCTGTGGAGGTTAAGTATAAGAAGGACGGTGTTCAGCCGGATTTCAAGGACCTGGGTGTTCTTTCGGCAGAAGAAGGTAGACGTCTTGTTGCCAAAGCTACTGAGGTGAACATGATCGAGGACGTGGGTGGGCTTAGCTTGAGAGGCGGCGCTGGTGAGAAGGATGTCGCCGATGAGGGATACCTGGCTCCTGCTTTGTCCAGTGACTCGACACGTAAGTGGGAGGGTGGCGTCGCGGAGAAGCTCACGTATGCCTTTCTGTTACATGGTCGTCCTATCACCAGCCAGGAGTGGTCCAATATCTCTGAGAAATTGGTTAGACATGGTTTCGACCTTAGTGCTAAGCCTCCTCAGGAAGTTTTTTCCCAACCTCAATCCCGCTTGTCACATACTTACTTACACGACTCTTGTAGCTATAAGCATAAGTCAAACAAGAAGCATGTCATTGATGACGGTTTTGGAGGCTCCAGCTCTGCTGGTCCAGTCACTCCAAGCAAAAGTGATGCCTATAGTGCTAAGCGCCGTACCGACTGTGCAGCTAAGAAGCTCCAAAAGGAAAAGGCTGAGGTGGTGAAGGTTGCTGAGAAGAAATCCGATAAAAATGCTACCCCAACATCGAGCAAGAAGGCCAAGATTGAGTATGAGGATGAGGGCGGTGACTTTAGTCTTCGTGGAGGCGACGAGGAGCTTTCTGACGATGAGCTTTCCGAAGATGGTTTTCCAGATGATGAGAATTCCGACCTTTCTGGTAATGAGGAATATGACGACCAAGTCTTCATCTCCCAGGATGTTCTTGATTCTCTTGCCCTCGCTAGACATAAGCTCTTCGTGCTCGATACCGAAGGATTTGCAGCTCCAGCCAAGAAGTGGGAAGACGGCAGTGCCGAGCGTCTGATGTTTGCCATTCTCTTGAGGCACAATCCCATTCCAAGAAATCGTTGGGCCGAAGTCGCTTTGGAGATGAACGCAAAGTGTTACGCTTTGTCTGATAAAGCACTTCGCCAGCGCTACATAAGGGTTCAGAGGAGTCTGATTAACCCAATCAGCGCATCTGTGGACGTAGGTGAATATGGTTCGCCTGCCACTCCTGTCAAGAAGGCAAGGGCTCGTAAGGTGGCGATACCGAAGCTTAAGGTAAAGCAGACTGAATTTGACCAGGATGAGGGTAATTCAACTCCGAAGAAGAGGATAAGGGCTGAGGAGCAATCGAAATCATGCCAAAACAATGATGCCGATATCTTCAAATATGTAGATGAGGAGGATCAGAACCTTGGTCTTCGTGGCAGTGTTGGAGGCATCAACGAGGACGATGGAGCTTCAGGTCCATCATCTCAGGGAGCCAAGCTTGATCCCGCGAACGAAGATATCTTGATGTACATCCTCATCGCCAAAGAGGTTGGTCTTACTAAGGAGAAATGGTCCAACGTTGCTGCTCAGATGTCGAATTACGGTTTTAACATTACCTTCGGTGCCTTGCAGAAGCGCCATGAGAGGGCTCGCGGGAGATTCCTTCAGTCCGGTGGTGGTGATGCTGGTGGCCCGTTAACTCCTGCCGAGGAGTCAAACCCCCCAAGGAAGATTGCGACTCCAAAAAGCAAGAGAACCAAGTTGGAGATGACTGTCGATCAGGCTGACGATAGATCTGAGGGCGAGGGCAATCCGACGCCTACGCAAAAGGCTAAGTCTTCTCTGCCATCTACTCCACTCAAGCAGGAGGATGTCGACATCCATATCGAGGTTGTCATTTTCGAAGATGCTAACAAAGAAAAGCATTATTTCGGACTTCGTGGCGGTGTCGGTGAAGATGAAATAGGCCACGAGAATAGTATAAGCGACTGCGACCTTCATGATCGGATCAAGGACAACAGACACCGCATCGTGTTGATCTTTGCCATTTTGCTGCAAGGACGCGGTGAAGTGACTGATGGAGAGTACGAGCGCTTTTCTCGTGAGTTTAGCCGCTATGGTGGCATCGCTTCTGCTGATGAAGTGCGGTGCGTATACACCTCCAGGGACTATGATTATTTGCTAATGGTTGATAGTGCGTACCTTAGGCGCGCGAACAATTATGTGCTCCGGTTTCCAAAGATCTTACTTACTGAGCCAGCGCCTCCACCAGAGCCTCCCCTGATGAGCATTGGGAGGAGGGCCGGCACACCGATCCTATCAGTCGGTGCTGTTATTGTTCGTATGCCGAACCCTCCGATTGTGAAGCCATTGTCTCAGGACAGGACAAACCGCCCCGCCGCCGCGCATGTAGCTCCGGCTGCTGGTCCAGCCGAGAGTGAAGCGCATCTAGATCCACAGGCTAGGGCCCACTCCGTGCATCAGGCTGCTCCATGTGAGTACGATGGTGCCGACGAGTGGGAGTATGACCGCGGAAAAGGGAGCGGCGCCGATATCACCACCTTGATCTTATTCTATCTATTGAGTAACCGCGCAATAACTAGAGACCATTGGCAACAGGTTGCGGATGATCTTCAGAAGCATGGCTACATCATGACATGGAACGCTGTTAATCTCCGTTATCGAAAGTTTAAGAAGCAGGTTCTTGAGGGCAATCCAGTCGGTGGTCCAACTGCGCCCGTGAAGCGCCGTGTTTGTGCACCAAAGTCTGCTGCAAAGAAGGATCGGAAATTGGAGCTCATTGTTAAGGAGGAAGAAGACTCCAATGAGGATCCAAACCCGACGCCTAAGAAAAATTCCAATGTTGCCAAGCAGACTGTAACTGCCGACCATGAGGATGAAGTTATCTTCGAGGATGCCATTGAAGAGGCTTCTATTGGCATCCGTGGCGGCTATAGCGGCGAAGCAGCTGATGACGATAACCCACCATCCGGAAAAGCCAGCAAGGTTGGGCTTGATCAACTGATGTACGTTTCCCTCATGAAAGGCCGCAAGATCACCACGGGTGGTTGGGACCACGTCCCTGAGGGGCTTGCCGAGTGCGGGCACACCGCCACCCTAGGTGCTATGAAGGTTCGCCTTCACAGGGTTCAGCACAAGGCGCTTGATCGTTTGAAGTTGGGAGGTAATGCTCAGGCTGCCTTTACAACGCCTAAGAAGCGTCGTGCTCGTATCGTAAATACGACCCCAAAGAAGGCTGGGAAGTTTAAGATAGTTATCAAGGATGAGGAGGTGGGGAGCTACTCCGAGGAGGATGTCAATCCGACTCCTCAAAAGAAGGCAACGGTGCCTGAGCAGTTGAAATCAGTCCAGTATAACGACGAAGACATCTTCAAGGACGCTGAGAAAGAGGATTCCTCCCTTGGCCTTCGAGGTGGCGCTGGAGGTGACGATATTGCTGATGCTGAGTTTGAACTTGGTCATGCGCTCGACATTTTTTCTCCGTCGCACCGCGTTCCCGTGTTTAGTCTCAATGGGCCTGCACTCCAAGACGACGACGAGCCTGCAGCTGCCTCTTTCCACCGCAACGTTGGAAATACTAAGCTGAGTGGCCAGGGTGTTCTTTTGATGTACGTTTTGTTGCTGAAAGACCGCCCTATCACCCTGCAGGAGTGGATGGATATAGGTGCTGAGATGAGTCAGTATGGGTATGACGTTAGCGGACATACGCTTCGCGGTCGCCATAGTGCTAACAAAAAACTTCTTGAGGCGGATGGCTCTGTTGATGCTGGCCTTGCGGCTGAGATCGAGGCTGTCGAGTCGGCGCTGCTGAAGAGACGTCGTAGTAGCTCTTCCAAGGCCAAGCTAAAGGAGGCTACAAAAGCGAAGGCCGTTACTAAGGTTAAGAATGACTCTGAGGAGGATGCAAACTCAGCTCCAACTAAGAACTCAAGGGCTATCGTTGAGATCGAGCTAGATGATTGGCCATATGAAGACTTTCCTACTCCTGAGGGCGGTTATAAGTGGTCTGACTTCGGATTTGTAGATGAGGAGAATTCTGAAGACAAGCGCATTCGTCCAGCCTTCGGTGGCGATGCTGCAAACGACGACGAGGCTAGGGCCGCCTCTGCCTTCCGCCAGGGTGACAGAACGAGGAATCGGAAGGGCAATGAGGCTACTGTTCTCATGTACGTCGTTCCCTTGAAGAACTGCACTATCTTTCGCCAGGAGTGGGACGAGACTTCTACTGAAATGTCCGAGCTTGGTCTTGATATTACTGGAAACGCGCTTCTCCAGCGTCATAATGCTAACAGGAGGCTTCTCTCTGCCAAGGGTGCAGCTCCAGCTGATGCTCTCCTGACACCGAAGAAGCGCGGTGTGAATGGTGCAAAGGGTGCTCGAAAGAAGGAGAAGAAGCCGAATACTAAGGTTCAGGCTCGTGACGAGTACTCGGAGGAGGAGGATGCGAATCCAGTTCCGCGCAAGAAGTCGAAGGCTGCTCTTGAGACCGAGCCGGAGCCGGACTTTGCGGATAAGATGTCTGAGGGGGCGCCTGAGCAGTTCCATCGTCTCCAGCAGGAGAGAGTTACAGAGGCAGATTCAGCAGTAGGCTGATGAGAAAGACTTCGATAAGTATTATCCAGAGAAATCCGAAGATGCCAACGAGAAGGAATATAAGAGGGAGCATCAGGCCTACGGTAGGCTTCGTGGCGGCTTTGGTGGCGATGCTGCAAACGACTCCGAGAGTGATACTCCAGCTGGATCTTCTTCCGGTAGCCTTGCTCCGATCAAGAAGTGGGACTGTGATGCGGAATGTGTGATGTATACCTTTTTGTTGGGAATGACCACGATCACGTATGCGCAATGAACCAAGTTGTCTGCCGAGATGTCTGCCGAGTATGGGTATGCGCTCACTGACCGCTCTCTCCGCGTACACTATGCGGAGAACAAGAAACGCGTCGCTGCTATTCCTTCCTGTGATGGCGGTGCTTCGATTGATGTCGCTCTATCTACTCTTAAGAAGCGCGCTGGTGGCTCTAAGGCTATTCCAAAGTCGAAGTCCAAGCCTCAGAAGTCTTTGTCGCTCATGAAGGACGAAGACGCTGATGACTCCAGCGCCGATATCAATCTGACTCCTCCTTAAAACCCCAAGGCTTTCGAGCCGGTGGAGTCTGAGGTGCATGTATACGGTGATCTGTTCGATGTTGCCGAGGCGCAGGAGTGGGCACAAGAGTCTTCCTACTCCGACCGTCGCCGCGCCGGCGATTCAGAGAAAAACAAGGCACCAGCCAAGCCTCTCACAGACGTAGGTTCTCACTCCTCGCGCAAATGGGATGCAAATGGTGAGCTGATCCTGTACTCTCTCTTGACCGAAAACGCCGTATTCTCCAGAGAAAAATGGCAGGAGGTTTCTGGCGAAATGGTGCAGAAGTACGGGTACAAATTTACCGCCGGTGCTGTCTACAGCCGTTCCCATGGGCATAGGAAGCGTATTGAGGGTTTCTCTGCTGGTGACAATGCTCTAATCGCAACTGCAACGAAGCGAAAGCGTGGTCTGCGTCGCCAGAAGGCTGAGAGAGTCAGGCTGGGCAAGATCGCTAAGCTGAACCAAGTTGACAGGGAATATTCTGAGCAGGCCAAGGAAGAGAGACCGCATACGCGTTAAAAGTTCTCTGACTACACGGACTTGGGTAGCTTTCCAGAGGAAGAGCCACAGCCAGAGCCTAAGGTTGAGGCTGATGAAGGTTCTCTTCGCGGTGGTGCCGATTCCGATGAGGAGATGAATGACATCGCCGCTACGTGTGATAAAAGAAGTACTAACAAAGCCAGCCAAAAATTTCAGAAGGCCCGCAGAGATCTCCTCGCTAAAGCTTTCAGCACTCCAACCAATGCCGCTTCGACACCAACCAAGGCCAGAACCGCACCCTCATCCACACCTGCCAAATCCGCTTCTGTCCAGAAGAAGCGCGTCATCCCATCCCATCGTAGAGGCGAGAGTAAAACCGTGCCAAAGAAGGCTGAGCCTTCTTGATGAAGGAGGAGTCTGAGAACGAGAGCCTAGAGGACGCGGAGATGGGCAGCCCACCACATAAGAGGAGCGAGGTCGAGACTGAGAGGGAGAAGAGGGATATGGAGATGGAACTTATTGATGATGGGGACTCGGAGTGTGAGGCGACTTTGTGAGTAACCTTCCATGCAAGCATAGTTGTTTGAGGTTGAGACTAATGCGTGTTAGCTACTCTGATTAAATCGTTACTGGATATGGTTAGGCTTGGCGAAAAATAGACGGAAACAAGTTACAGTTTGCTTTTTTTGACTGCGGATTGCTGAAGCTAAGGTAACAGTGGGACCTATAGCAATGAAAACACTTCGACACCTGACCTCTGCTTTTTGTGATATGTGTATTCGTTTTATTTTTTGGTGTTGTACACTTTAGTGTTGAGAGTGAAGTAGAGGCATCAGTGCTGTCAACCACTGAGTGTTCAATAGTTCCGCGCTGGCGGTCAACGTCGTGATTTCGTCGTCGCTGTCCCCTTGCCGCCAGCACGCACAAAGCGACTCGACACAAATCCGCATTTCCGCCACTCGCCCTCCACAACCACTAAGCCTTATGCCAGACAATCGCATTTTCAACAACAATACGCTTGTCACCACCGCCACAATGCAAGTCTTCACCACCATCGCAGCCGCCATGCGCGCAATCATCGCCGCCATCTTCACCACTGTCACCGGCCTCCCGCGCCTCTTCTTCACCCTCCTCAAAAATCTCTCAGCCGCCATTCTGGACATCCTTACAGTAAGCGTCTCTCATTTGTCCGTTGAAACCGGTTAACACCAGCAGGTCTTCATCCACATACTCGGCCACACCTTCCCAGGACTTATGTTCCTCCACCACTCATACCACGACTTTCACCATATCATCGTCGCCTTGATGTTTAATCAGTTTATCAGTCTTACCGACGCAGTGCCAGTTCCTGCGCGCAAGGCCATCGTGCTCATTTTCAGAATTGCTGACATCCTCCACTACATCCTCCTCTACATCCTCGGCTGGATCGCTGGAGCAGTCGCCACCGGCATTGTCGCTACGTATAACTGGTTATGGATCGCTTTTATCAACACCAAAATCGGAATCACCATTGCAAACTGGTTTATGGAAGTGAAGGCCGTGGTTGAGTGGTACGTCGATCCGCCGTTTTTGCGCACGAGTGCGGGACATGGTCCACGCAGTCGTTGGTGCCGCCGCTATGATAGTAGAGGTGTAAAAATTATAGGCGATGAATACGAGGTTGATATGATTGAGGGTATCGAGCTAATTGAAGTGGAGAACGAGGTAATGCAACAGAATGAGGACCAGTACGAGCGAGGAGAGCGAGTGGGATGAAGAGAGCTTGATTGGCTTGGACCTGTGAGCAGATGGGAGCAGAGTAAGCAAGGAGCTCTACGAGGGATTTTGGGTTTATCAGAGAGACAACAAGGCATCGCTAATAGCTGACGAAGGTTATTGCGATGCCGTTGGCTCGCGGTTATTTTATGGGGTCAAGTGTCACGAAATACACTATGTGGGTTGAGTGCATGGATGGCATGTGTCATGCGACTTGGCATGCAGGCGGGAGGAACGATGTAACATCAAGTCACGAAGATATGCAGGAGACCAATATCAAATGGAAAAGTTCCAAGACTATCTTATTACTCGTATAAGTTTGAAGTCTGTCGTTGTGCGATTCATCGATTTTGTATTTATACACTTCAGATGCTCGCTACTTGTGAATCGCATCTAAACTAATATGCACCTGAAGAAAACCCGTTCGCAACCCCTATTTTTCACCGCAGAAACACCTCATCGCTCATCTCTCTTCAGTCATTATGCTCTCTATCCGGTGTTTGATCTCTCTAACTTCTCGAGAAGACTTTACCAACACCATCACCCCCCGCCCCAACAACCCACCTCCCATCATTGCTCCACGCCACACTCGTGACCCCCTCACCCCTCATAATTCTATGGCTATCCACAACCTGAGAGCAAGCTCTCTTCTCAAGGCTCCAGAAGCGCATCGAAGCATCATGGCCACCCGTCACCAGCTCTTGTGGCGAGTTCGGGATAGCCGGTGACAAGGAGAGCGAGGAGAGGGGGGAGGGATGCGCAAGCATGCTGTATGTGCATTGTCCTAAACGCTCCATTAGCTTCCATCCAACACCAGAAAGATATATATGAGTGAGGGGAAAAAGTATTAGGTCAGTACTCACCAGAGTTAGCATCAAAAAACCTCACAAAGCAATCCTCATGCCCCGTGATCACCGTCCCCTCAACCCCCATTCCAATCATCCCATTACCGCCTGTTGCACCAGAAACAACATCTCTCTCCTCAACACCTCCCCTCCCGGCATCAAACGTCATACTACTATCCAGCCCCGCAGTGGTTGCGACAACGGCGTTGATACTGGTGGCTTTCGTGCCGTCGTATGTTTCGGCAGAGGCCATACTTGCCATCTCCTCGCCGGAGAGAGTGGAGTAGACTACCACGGCGCTGTCGTCGTAGGACACTACGAAGCTCTCCCCGCTGGCTCCGAGAGGAACGATACTGGTAGGCGAGGCGTCGGAACCCTCTCTTGTGATGGAGTGTATCAGGGTGTAGCTCAATGGAGTGGTGCTGAGCGCGATTGAAGGAGTCGGTTGTGGGCTGTTTGGGAAGTTCGAACCACTCGACATGCTATTTCCGCGTTGTCTTCCTCCTCTGCGCCCTGCTGAACCAGTAGGACTTGGCAAGGCAGGAGGAGCAGACACCGACCAGACCTTAATCGTTCCATCTGCCGAACCACTGACTAACATTATACGGTCAGGTGAGCCATGAGGCGAGCCCGCACCAAAGATCCCACCACAAGTAGTAGGCAGGACACAAACCGCCCACACCGCGTCCGTATGCCCATCAATTGTGCCTTTAGGATCAACACGTCCCCTCTCCCAGGCACGGATTGATGCGTCCTGACCGCCGGAGAAAAGCCAGCCGTCACCCATTTGCCTTGCGCCTCCTCCCATACCCATACCAATCGTTGGATGGGTACTTGGGTGCCAGGCCGCCAGACAGAGAACTGCACCACTATGGCCACGATGCGTGAATGTTGGTGTGACGTCGAGGTCCTGCTGTTGGCTCGAAGGATTAGGTGTAATATTCCCACCCGGGATAACCCATCTTTTAACCACGCCGTCATCACCTGCAGTGCAGAGCTCTGGTTCGCCGGGCGAGCCGCCGCCGGTGAAGATCACGGCCCTGACAACGTCCAAGTGACCGCGAAGTGCAAAGCGGAGTTTGAAATTCCCTTCTTCACGCTTAGCTAGGAGGGCCTGTTCATCGGTTGTCCGTCTCGTGGCTGAACTGCGGCGGCGTTGGCCGGAGCGTTGAGGGGATTTAGGGGTTGTGAGAGGCAGGTCCGGGAGGGCGGTGGGGAAGAGGATTGTGTCTGGTCTTGTGGTGACAAGACCGGGATTGAATTCTTGAGGTTGAGTGAAAGATTGGGGTTGAGATTGGTTGGATTGAGATTGAGGTGGAGATGAGGAGTCCCCGAAATCCCAATCCTCGCTCTCACCACCCGAAGTCTCAGGGCCGGAGGTCGTGGAGCCGGAAGCCTCGGAGGATGCGGTAGCTACGCCCTCCTTTCTCTCGGCAATATCTGAGGAATCCACAAGGCGGCCATATTTATCAAAGACATGGTTAACCTGCGCAACAGGCTCCTCATTTATAGGTTGACGCTGCTGCTGTTCATTCAGCGCAGCAGTCTGCGCGTCAAATGCGCTTTGGTAGTTGGAAACAAACTCAGCCTGCTGTCCCTGTCTCGTCGTTTCGCGCACCATAGGCTGTGCACGCATCATCCCCTGCTGCTGCTGCTGCAACTGCGCTCGTCTCTCCATCGCCTCCCTCTCCGCAAGCCTCTCATCTTCTTCAATCAGTCTTGCCAAATCTGCGTTAGAGCCCGGTTGCGGTTTCTGCGCATACTGCTCGAAGACACCGTCTCTCTTGTCTTCGAGTTCTGGTCTGCGGATTTGGTCTTTGGGTGGTGGCGGGTTGGCAGGTGATACCATCAGGTAAGTGAATTCTCCCGAACAAGAGTCCAAGAATTTCTCGTAAGCGGATGTTTCTGGGTCTTCGTCTGTGCGTGGATCTTTGTCTCCAACATCCAGAAAGGAGTTATGCGGTTTATCTTGTCCACCGAATGATGGCCTTTCGCTGCCTCCTAGCTTTTTCTCATCGCCCTTCTTCTCGTCCGCGGCTGCCTTCTTATCCTCAGCTTCGTCCTCAGTGCTGATGCCATTGACCTGACGTCTGTTCTTGCGCCTCTCGACCGCCAAGGTCTTCTCAAGCATGTCGATATATCTTCTTTGGCCCTTAACGTGCGCGTCAGAGCGACGACCGCTGCCTTCTAGCGAAGCAATCCGGACTTTCATTTCTTGGCGCTCGATCTCCCAAGCGTTGCGGTCGCGTTCGTGGCGGTGCCATTCGGTTTGGAGGAAGCGCATTACTCCTGTGGCCATCAATTATTGGTTGTCCTCTTTAACAGAAAGTTGTCCCAGCTCATATGGGTTCTATGAAAGTGAAAGCTTACCCTGCAAGGTGTATTCAGTGCCCATGGGCTGGCTGCTCTGGGAGTTCCCATCTCCATTTCCACCACCGTTTCCGACCAATATCTGCTGGCCATTCCACGCCATATCTAGCTACTTGCGAGGGCCGAAGCTCCTCAGATATCGCCTGTGAGCGAAATTTGTTAATATGCTCGTAGAACAATTCAGCATTTGTCGTGGTTGTTTTAGGATTGCCGTCAAACTCTCACAGGGGTGAGGTTGGTGTTGCAGAACAAGGATGTGTGAATAGCAGTATGAGATCAAAGTGAAGATCAAAGGTCTATGCGAATGCAATGTAAAACAACGGGTATAGTACAAGAAATGCCAAAGCAGCAAGGTTGTCGCAAAAGGATTGTTTACACCTGTCAAAGTTGGCCCGTTATCGAGACGTTTGGCGGATAGGCCCAGCTAGGTTACGCGAAGCGCGGCGAGGCTGTGATGGGCGCTTAGTTGAGCCTTGGAAGCTAGGCCCAAAAGCTAGTTCAAGGTGAATGTGATCAGAATAATGGTTAAACCGCACAAATGAATTAAGATTCGGATTACCTATACAATTTAAAATCCCTGTGTAGGTAATCATAATTCAGGCTATGAAGTTACAAATCTGCTGTGAGCTACGTTGAAGCGAGATTAAGACACGTGATTGCAACCAGATGCTTTGTGCAGCCTTCACAAGTACAGCACGCCTGAGCAAGGCCAAGAACACTGTGAGAGGTAGGAAGGAAAGCAGGGCTCAATATGGCTGTAAGATGAAGCTGCTAGTGCTTGAAGTGTAATGACTATATCGGGTATAGCTCTGTAAGCTCGCTTCTATATCTGTGTTTATCTAAGCTGTCAGAAGTCAGATACATGATCTAATCAATCTGGCACGTGTCCTCCTGACTAGCGTGCTCGTCAATACTCGCCGTCCGCAGCCTTCGCGCTCCGTAGCTCCGATAAGTCTAGCTTCCGCTATCAGATTCTAAAGCCACTGTCGCCCGTAGGAACACTTTCTACTCCTGACAACCACCACAACGTCGCGATCGCATTCACTTACGACGCCCAGCACAATTACGATCTCATCTTGAACTAGTAGAATAATACCGGCAACATGGTTTCTCCACAGATGTACGTCGTTGTTGCGCGTCTTTGCCTGCGATGTTGCGGCTCAGTCGCAATGCAGAATAGATAGAACAGCATACTGACAATCAGCAGCACCAACTTGGTCATCATCCTCGTGATGATGCAAGTCTCCAAGAAAATCGACTTCGAGGACGCAGACACCCTGAACATTGTCCGCGCCGGCTACGTCCTCTCCAACATTTTGATCGCTGGAATCTACTTTTATGTTCAGATGCAGATCAATAAAAAGAAGGGTTTGTCTCGTCCACCAACTCCCCTCCTCCCTCGCTATCTGGCCTCGCAACCTGTTTGAGCGCTTACTGACGCTCGCGCCGCAGACCTCCGCACACTCAAATACGTTGAGCCGGCCGCAATGGGTTCCACCGAAGAGCCAAAGCTCATCACAACCACAATCCACGCCTACGACCTCTCCCAGCTCAAGGCTCTCTTCAAGTCCCAGGTCATGGGCATTGCGATGATGGCTGGCATGCACCTTTACATGAAGTACACTAACCCGCTTTTGATCCAGTCGATTATCCCGCTCAAGGGTGCGTTCGAGGGAAACCTGATTAAGATTCACCTTTGGGGTAAGCCGGCTGAGGGAGACCTGAAGAGACCGTTTAAGGCTGCGCCAGGAATTATGTCTGCGCTCCAGGGAGAGTCGGGAGCCGCTACCACCGACGCGAAGAAGGTCGAGTGAAAGCGCAATTTTGCTTTGCAGAGTTGCCTTGATTACTGTCGTTTGAGACGAATTATGCATAGGAGGAGTTCGGATGCTATGAACAGCGCATTTGGCGTTGATTGTACACTATCTAAAACATAGGAGAATAATGAGACATTTCGCGCTAGCTTTTCATCTTCATAAGGTACAGCCTGCAATCCGTGATACAACTTCCACTACTATCGTATTCTAACACCTTGCCACAACCATCCACCAAGTCAGCATAACCTTACTCAGCTAGAGCTCATTACTCGAGGTACACCAGCTGCCATACTTCGGCTTTCTCAGCTGTGGTCCCAAAGAGCATGATCTTGGTCAGCCACACATCAAGCCACATCTTTCAGCTGCCATCTTTGTTTCAACAACCATCCCCGTCATGACGCCACGCGGAGTTCAGCCTCGCGGACCTCACATCTCTTACAATATTATCGCTTATACTCTTTCCCTTCATAACGATACATAACCGAGAGATTCGGCATCATGCCAGACACAGAAGTTCCATCGAGAAGATCTTCCAGATCAGTAACAGCAGCAGAGAATAAATCATTAGACGCTGATCAGGTCCGGCGCATCGTAAGTTGATAATTTGCAAGGCTACCCTCACCTCATTCCTCTCATTTAGCTCCAGATCATATATGACGACTGTTCGGCGCCATTGAGCTAGAGAGAGCTGAGATAATCGAGTCGCATAGCACATACAGGCTAACGGTTGTTGCAGGAGGAGAATAGGCTTAAAGCAAAAGCCCTACGTGAAGAATACCTCAAGAAGCAACCAAGCTCTGGTAATGCTTTTGCTCAAGACCCAGGAAAGTTTATACCCACGAATACAGCTGCGGGACAAAAACGCCCTGCGAACGCTATCTCCGCCACACAATTTACTCAACAAACTACAGCGACATTGCGCAATGCTGGTGCGCAGCAAAGTCCTGCTAAGGCCGGCGAGCCGACTAAGATAGAGCCAGCGAGGAAATTCAGAAAATACATCGATCATGATCTCGCAGCAATGAAGGATACCAAGGGAGGTTTCTTATCACGAGAAGATGATCCATTTAATAGGGCTATGCGGTGGGATGACCTAGGTACGTGCACACCCTCAGCTGTCCTGCCTGGCTTCTCAGTTCTCCTTTTACCCTCTCCCATCTCTACTATATCCTGCATTCTCAAGCTCCAAACCTCATGATACTAACCAGCTCAGATGACGGCGGCGAAAAAAAGCCAGCACATATGTCCGAGAAGGAGTGGGAGCGCCTGCGTCTTCTCCGCGACTTACAGCGCCGAAAGGCAGGACCCTACGAGCCTGGGTTGTCGGTGCTCAACCAGGGTGCAGCCGCCGAGGTGATGGTCAGTGATAAGCATAAGGAGGAGAGGAAGAGGTGCGGAGAGTGTAAATCCCTCGAAATCGATTTTGTGTGGGACGAAGTCTTTAAGATCCAGATCTGCCGGGCATGTCAGGCGAAGTATCCCGAAAAGTACAGTCTTCTTACGAAGACCGAAGTAAAGGATGACTATCTTCTCACAGACGAAGAATGTAAAGACGAGGAGTTATTGCCTCACCTCACGAAGCCGAATCCGAGGGAGAAGAGGTGGCATGATATGTGGCTCTTTCTCAGGTGTCAAGTCGAAGCCTACGCCCTAGGCCCTAAGCGATGGGGATCTGCTGAGGCGTTAGATGTGGAGTTTGAGAGGAGGCAGGCGCAGACTAAAGAGAGGAAGGAGAAGAAATTCAAGAAGGGGTTACTTGAGTTGAAGAGGAAGACGAGGGGAGAGCAATACCGCCGGGCGGTGAATGGGAATGGGCCGAGAGGGTTTGGGGAGAAGGTGGAAGGGGGAAGGCATGAACATGAATGGGGCCTGCCGGTGACGAGGCCGGATGGAGCAAGTGTGAAGACTTGCGCTGAGTGTGGGATGGAGGTTGAGGAGTTGGAGTTCTAGATTGTTAGGGAGGTTTGTTGTAGCGATGATGCGATATACCACGAGTTCAGTGCTTTCTCAAGCTTGGACCTTGTGTTTTTAGAATTCGTGACGCCCAGATGTGAACTACCAAATTAAAAACCTAATGGACTATAAGCATGTAACCGATTGGTCATCGGCATCTAGATCTTCTGATTCCTTATAAGTCTATTTATCATTGTTCGTACTCTTATCTGCCAACTTTTTGTATGATCGTGCCATCGTTTATCATATTTTACAGCAAACTTCGCCTTCCACCATATACAATTAAAGCAATCAAAATGGGTAGCTCGTAACGTTTAGCAAAGTAATCACCAGGAATACTAACCCTGACACCTTATTAGTAAGTCAGGCCTTCCCTTTCAACACCTTAAGCCTCTCCTGCATCGCCTGGATCTCCGCCTCCAACTTCGCCACCGGGTTAACATTGGCCTTCTTCGGCGCTGGCCATCCTTGCTTTCCGCCACCTCTTGCAGAGAGCTTCCTGTTCCTCGTTGCCATCGGCGCAGGTGCAGGCGTTGGCTCAGGCCTATCCTCCATCACCGCATCCTCCACGTTCACCTCGGCCGGGACCTTCTTTTCAGTCTCCATCGGTAACCACCGCTTCTCCACACAATCATCACAGTGCCACTTCTCAACATCCTCCAGTTTACTCACAGCAGCACACTCCTGGTGGTAGTAAGGAGCAGCACACATCCACTTATGTGCCCTCGGCCACATATCATTACGGCACTTCACCCATCCACCGCTTGCCATCACCTCACGGCCACACTTGCACTCCAGCGGTGTTCGGAACTGTTGTGGTTTGGGGATCGAGATGCGCTTTCCGTATATCGGTGCATCCTTCAGTTCTTGAGGTTTTAGGTCTGAAACCGCAAGCTTGATCTGCAGAGGATGCGTATCTGGCCCAAGTTTAGGATCGGTCGTGCCACCCATACTCCTAAGAGCAGCCAAGAATTCAAGGAGCTGTTCCACAGCGAGTTTCTTAGAGACATGAGTCACATGGCACTCAATCTCAAACAAACGTCTCCACTCCCACCTCGCCACCAGCTCCTTGATATGCATGGACCTGAAAGCCATCAGGAACTTCCAGCGCCGGCCCGGTATATCAGCGACATCCACCTTCTTAGCCTTCAATCGCTCAAAGGCATCGTGAAAAGCTCTGTACTCGCCCGTTGCGCCCGCCAAAGATGTGTTGTGCATGATCCGTAGGGCATCGGAGCCGGATACTTCGATTGTATGGAGTGAGTCGTCGTTTTTGACTCTGCGCTTTGGGACGAAGACAGCGTCTTGGATGAAGAGGTTGATTGTCATGTTCAGGGTGTGAACGTCGTGGGTGTGGAGCATAGGGGTTGCGACGTTGATATACTGGGCCCGAGTGATATTGATGACTGGGTCTTCAAGAGGATTTGGACTTCTCTCCCAGAGCCACTTAAGGAGTGTCCAAAGATCATCGCGGCACTTAGCGTTCTTCTCGAGACTCTCAGCAGTCCACGCCGTATCCCTCTCAACCCTCTTATATGCCTCCTCCTCAACGTGTGGGGGGATGAACAGCGTCATCGTCTTCCTAAGGGCATCATTCGTGACCTTCGCATCCGCCGTCAACGTGCGAAGGAACCCCACAAGCTGCAATATCCTTGACTTCCTCTGGTGGAGCCAGAGCCAATTGTTAATGACCAGAGTCTTCAGCGCCTCAAACGAGATCTGTGAAGCGGTGCGTCTGGCAGGGTCTGCACGAACGAATTCGTCCCAAACGACCGCGAACTCCTGCTCGTCCTCAGCGAACTCGGTAGTCATGTGGAAATCGTCATTGTTGTTCTGTTGTTGCCATTGGGTATCGATTAGGTGGCTTGAGAGCAGCTCTCCTGGGATGAGCTCGGTGTGGGTTACATGGTCATGTAGCTTGCGACCATTGAGTGTCCCCGGCACGGCGAAAGGTTTTAGTGGTGGTGGTACTGACACGTTGTACCTGGGCTGGGCTGGCTTGACGACATCGGGCTCGACCGCAGCGACCTCGTTGGCGACAGGAGGCTGGACACCGGTGAGAGGCACGTCGACAGCATCTTCCGTCACGGCGTCCTCAGTGTCAGCAATCTCGGGGACAGCAACAGGAGGCTCAATGGTTGATTCGACTGCAGCATCCTCCATGACGGCATCCTCAAGATCGTCAGGCGTGACAATAGGATGAGAGCGAACAGGAGGTACAGGGGCAGGAGCAAGAGGCGGCACAACATATTCGTTATTGCGTTGGATCAGCTGGCTGTTCGCAGCACCCATAACTGTAGCATCCTCGACGAATGGGTCGTCACTGGTACCAGCCATGAGAACATCACGCAAATCGCGCGCTCCAGCAAAACCTGCACTCGCATCGTTATCCTTTTTTGCCATTCTCCCAGTCGGCTTCAAAAGGCCCTTTTCTAGCAGCTTATCCAATTCCGCGACAGTCTCATCCTTGTTTTTTATCTGCGCACAAACCTCTTTATTCACCTTCGTCGTCGTAAGCCTCATTGCATAAATCGCCCATCGAGCGAGCCTATGATCGACCCTCTGATCCTTCTCATAGTGAACAACGAGGTCTTTATGAGCTTCCAACATGTGTGCCTGGAGATCTGCGATCAAGGCACATGCCGAATTACAGATTATGCAATTGAAGTTGTCAAAAAACTTCTGCTTCTGGGAGAGGCTTGTGTGTTTGGTCGGAGGCTTCGTTCCCCAGTATGCGGTAACGATTTCACGAGCTGGCTTTAAGCGACTGCCTGTTGAAATGGCGGCTCGATTCAAGCTGTCGGAGCACGGGGTGTGTGAGACTGCTGGGTCCCCTTCCATCTGTCTTCTGCGGTGGACCGGCTGGGTTGGCTGTGGCGGAGGCTGCGATGGTGCCATAACCGGACTAGGAACTGGGGCAGTAGCTTTTTTGGAGGCGGCAGACTTGATGGACTCATCCTCGGTCTTGACCTCGATAGTGTCTGTTGTAGCTGGCGTTTCTGTAATCGTAGCTTCGCTCTCTATCCGCGCCGCTGCTTGCTCCTCTGGCTTCTGTGTCCGGTACAGCCAGCGCCAATGGCTTCTGACAGCTGGCCATCTCTCCTCGAAGATGACTTCGTCCTTGCCAATTGGCGTAACCCAAATGTTACACGTGTATGCCTCCGACTTAGTCGAGTACATCATGGTAACGAAGGAGCCACCGCGTTTACAGCCATCCTTCAAGTGCGCGCGTAAGTTTTTGAAGTGCGCGAACTTCGTATCGCAGAGGCGGCATTTGGTCTCCCATGTCACCTTGTCTCCACGGCCGGGTAAATGCCAACGGGCATTGATCTTTTTCGCAGCTTCTTGTAGTGCCGCTGATCTCGAGGAGGGCGCGCTGCTAGGAATGAGAGTCTCTGGTGTAGCGTGTTGAGGTGTGACAGGAGTGTTTGCCCGAGACGAATCTGCGGAAACTGTCCGACTACTATCGACCCTGCGCGCAAGCGCCGACTTCTTTGGCTCGGGCTCTGATGGATTCGGCATCTCTGGACGCCCCTTCGGTACTGGCGGTGGAGGTGGCTTCGCTGGGCTCGGGTGCCCATGCGACACCTTTGATGCCTCTGGTACCTCTGGAACAGGCGCCATTCCAGTGATAGACACCATCTGCTGTGTCTGTGGATCAACAGGCTGTGGGCGGTTATGCCTAACTGGCGCCTTCACTGTATTCGTCGGGGGAAGATCCGTCTTCCGCTTCTTCTTTGGGGGTGTGTGCGACGTAAGATCTGGTTCTTGTATTGGGATCTCAATCGATGAGTCCATTAAAGCGTCGTTGGCCTGAAATGATGCCAGTCTGGATGATGATGATGATGAGCAACTGGGTGATGGAAAGCTGGAGGGCGAGCGGGAGGCCCTAAAGTGCAAGCTCGGCAAACACCACTCAGGCCAGCGAACATGCACCGCCAACTCGTACTTGGTCGAAGCCTCCGTCAACTTAGGGCCCTGGTCTCCAACAGAAGTGAATACTTTCCACCTCTGGCGCGCATTGCTATCCATATCATACTCTGATCTGGCCCAGACCTTTACATCCTTAACCACTGTGGCCTTCCTGTGCTTGATGAGTTTCTGTCCCTCTTGTGACAGGTTATCGACTTGGTGTAGGTTTATGGGTGGCCAGAACATATTGGTTGGCTCGAACCAAATGTATATCATCCATTTTGTGGGAATCCTGTAAGTCGAGACGCCATTGGCGTCGGTTGTGCCGTTGATCTTGAACTTTGCCACGTCGAAAGGAAGCACAAAACTCGATCCTGTGCTGCCGGTCATCCTTTGGCTGCAGGCGAATTTCTCGTACTCAGTGTTCTTCAAAACCTTGATTTCGCCGTCTCTGGCCGCCATAATGGTCTGTCCTCCCATCTCCGCACCGCCATCTTCCTTGACCCTGCCGGTAAACCACGCCAAACGAAGGTGGCATTGTGCCTTAAAGGCCTGCTCGTACTGTGCAGATTTCAACACCCAGGTGTCTTCCTTGGTATTGATAAAGCACAAAGGCTCGATGGTGGGTTGCTTCTTGATGTCCTTGGTAGAAGCGCGAACTTCAGTGAAGCAGCCCTCCATCATGCCGATGGTTTGGGCGTTGCTTGCGATGTTCGTAGATTGATGAGCTCTTTTCTTCGTACTTGTAGATATGGTCGTCGTCGGTGGGATAGTGTTGGCGTTGGATTTGATGGATGACCCGGGCGGCGAAGGTCCTAAAAACTTGGCAAGGTCAGGCGCCGGCTGGCCAAGTTCAGAGCTGGAGTTTGACATTGACACGAATAATCCTCCGTCGTAGCCTGGAGCCACCTTACCAGTCCTTTCTAACACCTCATCAGAGTCTATGCTTACTTTGACAATCCGTTGCTTCTTCTTCTCGTTCCCCTTGTTGTGATTCTCTTTTGGCGTGACCCTGTGTGTGTTTCTCTTGTAGGTACGGGTGCTGTACAAGCCTCCGTTCGCACTGGCGAGTGCCTCTCTGCGTTCAGCCAGCTCAGCGGTTGGTGCACCAAGGCGGCTGTCATTCACTAGCTGTTGGCGGAGTGTTCTCTCATGTTGTGTGATTCCAGAGATGTTCTGTCCAGCCGCCACAGCAGCACGACGTTTAGAGGAGGCCGTGGCTAGGGTAGGCCTAGCACCAAAGCACCTGGGAGGCGCAGCCTGTTCAGACGGACTAAGGACAGGTGGATCTGCCCACACTGAATTTGCTCTCAGGTGCGCATCCGCAACACCAATAGAGCTCCTTCGGTTCGCCCTTATAATAGCTGGCATACTCTCAAAGAGAGTTGGGTGCTCTTCCAGCGCGGTAACCGCTTTGCCCTCACCAACGGCAGAAGCAGGAGCTTCAACGGTGACAGTCGATTTCAAAGTTTCGACGGCAACAGGCACTTCTTCCTCGGTGACGGCTTCGGCAGTTGTGGCGATTACGAGTGAACCAGTTTGTGGACTTAAAGTAGATGGCTCCGGGTTTTCCTTGTCGATGGTGCTCCTGTTGAGTTGGAATATTAAGTTGTTCTCCAGTGCTGCCTTTTTTGGATCATTCTCGTACGAAAGAGTGTGGTCGAGGTTGATGCGGTTTTTCCTGCTGTTCTTCTTGTTTCCCTTGTCCATTCTGGGTGGTGATTGCGTGTTCTTGGGCAACGTCTTTGTCTGGGTCAGGTGCTCGGATGCTACAGCTACTGAACCCGGTCAGCTCTGCCTTTTTGGTAAGGCACTTTGTAGACAGACTGGAGTGTATTCATGTTACACAGCAGGAACTCACCAGGTTTAAGAACTAGGGTAGCCATGTCGCTCAATATAAGAGCTCCAGTGGGTACGGTTGGACTGGGTTGGTGTTTCCGTGGCCGTCCATGTTTACTATTGGGAGGAGAAGCTGTTGAGTAAGCTGGGTGAGCACTGAGTTAGCCCAATGGTGCTCTTCATGGACAACGATCAAAAAGCTCTCAATAAAGATTGAAGCCTACCTTGTTGTGTTTGTGGTGTCGGACTTGTTTCTGGAGCTGGTGGTATAGCGGGCTGAGGGCTGAAGCTCAGAGCTGACGGATTCTTCCTGGGACGTCCGCGTTTGAGTTTTGGTGGACTCGCGGTTGAGGGAGCTGGTGAGTGAACGGCAAGATAGCTCCAGTCGCTCTTCGAGCACAGCGGCTTGAAAGTACACCACCCAAGTGAAACCTCACCCTGCTGCTGTGATGCAGAAGTATTTTCTACGGCTGGTGGTACAGAAGGTTCATCGTTAAGGCTTGCAGCCTGCGGATTCTTCTTGGGTCGTCCGCGTTGCCGTTTTGGCAGACTTGGCGGAGTCGTCGTCGGCCAAGCTAAGGAAACGACTAGTTAGCCCTCAGCGTCACTTTCAAGCACGAGGACACCAAAATACACTACCCATATTAATCTTACCTTGCTGCTCTAGTATGGGACTGAATCCTACAGGTGCTGATCTATCGTCCAGGTACGGAAGCACAAAAACACCTTTGACTTTCATAGCATCTAGCAGCTCTTCCGCAGTGCACGCAGGCGATTTATTTTGTTGCAGCTCTCTAGCCCCCTCAGACTCAATCTGTAATTGAGCCTCCACATTGTTGGACTTGATAACGACCTCAGTTCGATTCTTTAGGGCCATTTTCGGGGCGAGAATAGGATGATTTGCATTAAAAACAGCATACTACAAGCGCGCGTCAATTACTTGACGTTGAAGCATCGCGGCAATAGACGCGATGTTTACAAACAGCAAGAACGATTACAATGCAGCATTTATATGGCAAGTGCATCAGGAGGCAATTACGAGGGTCATTTTGGAAGGCGCAGTCAGCACTGAAGCGGCAGCAACATTTTAGTGTGTTGTAGGGGGGGTGGTGGTCTAGCGTTTGCCATATCACATTTGTGTAACCCAAAGGTGATGTCTGTGCTGGTTTGTAGGCGAGATGGAGTTGGATCCCGGTCTTGGCAAGATGTGCGGAAAACGGAGGATTTATGTCCAGGCTGAGTCGAAACTGGTTATAGCGAACAATTTAAATCTTGAACTATCGTTCGATATAAGGCGAGGTGGCGCAGGCAAAAGCTCCAGTTTTTGTCAAACCACCATTTCGTGTTGTTTTCTAACCATCTTTTTTTTTCAAATAAGGAGTGGTTTCAAGTAGAAAGAGGATCTTCCCCAATTGGCCACAAACCTTGGGGCTTTGAGGCCCTTTCCTGGCCAAGAATCATCTCTACATAGCGAACTCAGGCATAAACTGTGCTCAGTATGTTATATGTTTAGGTTCGCTGTAGAGCAATTTTTACCAGTAAAAAAAAAGAGCGAAGAAATTGATCGCTGAAGCGCGAGTTCGTTATACAGGGGGTACACTATACCCAGTATCGACTGTATACGTCACCTTGAGCGGCACAGGAGGAAATCCGAAGCTATGCAAGCTTGTTTAGTGCATGGAAGACTCGAATCGACCCAGCGCTGCGATACAAGCTTGCGGTTCTGGTCCTCATGTTGGAGCGTGTTACAGTTTCTTCTCTTCATGCTTTCGTCGAATACATAACTTTTGGCCATACTCAAACTCAGCAATACTACTTGCTCAATAGTGTTAGCAGGTTAAATTATAAATATCTTCCTGCTTCTAGCTTTTGAATCTAGCCGAGATGAAAAGACCCTAGTAAATTGTGCATTACATCAGACGACCTGAAAAGCGGAAAAGTTTTCACAAATCGTACGATTTTCTGAAGCGCTAACTTTGTTCCGATATAGCTCGCCTAATTACTTCAGCGCTAGCATACCAGCGCGTTTCGAACGATGCAAGCTACCCAATAGGGCCTATCCAGACGCAGCTCCCGTCCATACGGAAATTACGAAGACGAGCGAAGCGATCTCATGAATCGTAAGTTTCGAGAAGCTCATATGTTTCTCTGCCAGCAAGGAGTACTTACCCACTAGCATACTAAGCTCGCTTACGTATTTACGAGCTTTCTACGGACAATCACAGAGAGCTAAAGCGACCATAAACAGTCGAGTCAGTAGGCATCGAAGCTTATAGCACGACTACCATAACATCCGTGGCAGTAATTAGGCCGAGTCAAGGAACAAGTATCAGCAGCAAAGAGCCCATTCGAAGGACATGCTTCCGCCAGCAGGGATATCATGTCGCCAAGTACACTCCTGGTATCTCTCATGCACTCGAATCTATTTTCATCACATTCTGGAGCAAGGAACTCAAGGCATACTGCGAGGCTGACACCAATTCCGAACTCAATTCCGAGAGACAGCCGCCGCGGACAACGTTGCGGCCATCTCTGAACACACTCAAAACGGGCGCCGCGGATACAGACCTAAGAAGAACTTCGACTAAATAACCAGTTAACTTGTTCACCAGTGTATGGTATGCGATTACTCATTCTGTGCATACCACAAGTTAACCTGCTACAGTAGTCGCTGGAAAAAGCATCACAATGCTAGAAATTCGCAGTCTGAACCACCCTAGCTTTCACAAAACAAGTTAAACTGTTTCAATATCAAATCAAAAATCTCGGTGGAAAAGCTCAAACCTTCAGAATCGTGCTCACAGGCTTTACAGCTATTAAAAATTGATTGGGAAGCATTGTCCGTACAAAATAGAAGGCAAAACTCCAGTTTAGACGCTGTAAACCTGAATTATTGAGACTAGATTCAAGCAATCCCAACAAAACTGCATTTAAACCTAAGTAGTATGTGGAAATGCCGAGGTTTCCGAAAATGAGAGCAGCGTTCGTCTATTTAAGACTGAATTAAATGGTATATCGAGTCCTAATTTCAGCCAACTTGACAAGAAGTTCGCGTTTGTCGTCACTTAAAGGTAAAAGACAGCGAAAATTGAGTAAAAAGAATATTGAAGCGAATGAGTTTGCTTGTAGCTCAAAACCCCGATTGTAAATGCTTTGATGAGTAAAACAGGGCGCAAAATCGGGCTATTTCGCCCTAAGGATTGCAAATGGTGAGTAAACTCAACGTATTACCTTTCAAGCACATTATCATATTTTTTGCGTTAGAAAGGAAAGGCTCTCATAATTCAATAGCAGTAGTGATTTATTTTTGGCTCAAAATAGCCAGTATTTTAGATCATTCAGTTCCGATATAGCAAAGAATTTCAGTTTTTGGACCACCAAATATTTAAGAACACCAAAACCTCGCAGATCTAGCGTCTTACCGAAGTTCAATAACATGTACCCGCTATAATAATATAAAAATATATTTAAACGACGGTGTCACGCCGCGGCAAATGTATGGTCTCCCGTTCTCTTTGAACAATATTCACCCGGAAGTGCACACAAGCCCTTACCCAAGATACTCACAATTCTTTATCGACCCAAAGCGTGATGAATCGACAAACAAAATGCCCGACCACTCAATGCGCAATCTAAACTTCAGTCTTTGACCTGAGTCTCGATGTTTTGCGATCTCGGGACTAGGTGACTATGCGTATGATAGTTAACCGATTAAGCCTTATCGCGATATCATTTCCGAAAAACTCGATGGACTTGGAAAGGGCACAAAGAAATATCGCGATACGGGTTTTGGTGTTTCAGAGGTCGAGAGGGCTGTATTTAATAGTACTCGTAAGGGGCCATGAGGTGGGACGCGGCCTTGGCGACATTTGGTGGCCAACACCCAACCTCCTGGTTTATTGGCCTGTGATTTGTCGCATCCAACGAACACATCTTAAGCAACCTATTGTTATGAACTGAATAGCTAGAGCATGCAGAAAAGGGCAGAGAAATCATAACCTTCTCAAATGGTGGGAAAGAGTTATTTACACACCTTTGCTTTCGAGAACGATTTAACCCCATCCTACACACTGTTACTCGCAACTCCCCCCCAGAACTTCATTTCTTCGAGCTTTAATGATGGGAGCTATAAAGACTCTTGTTTAGCAGTTGCCACACAGCAGATCCATGCACAAATTGTGTGTTGTGGAATTCAAGAACTTATTGCGGCGGTTTGGCTGCCATGATTATACCTTGATCAGCTGCAAGAGCACTGTACATGATTCTTCTACGCTATCCCAGATTCTGACTACATATGTTAGCCGTTAAGCTCTTCTATCGAGTATTCAAGTTAGGCACCGACTGCGAACACCCTACCTTCAAATGATGGAAACCTTCAAGGCCAAAAAGGTGGGGTGAAGGCCGGCCAAAAGTAGTGAATATCGCTCAGTGTGTCATAGGAGTGGCCTCGAATACAATACTTACGCCTTTGATGTATTTATACGTTTTACTGCCCATTCCACTACTGAAACTCGCTGTATCCCATCGCGCTACTTGAGCAAGCAGAGTACCATGGTCATTCGGCCTCTTTTCATCCATATAACTTCTACACAGTGCTCACCACGTGACACCAAGGTATAATTTCAAGGTATTCATTTCAGTACTACTCGTACTCTACAGATCAGATATTATCTACAAATCAAACAACTCCTTTGGTAGCTGTAAAGCTCAGCGTCGCATCCTACCCAGTGAAAACTGGTGGGTGACTTCAGTAACGCCATCTCATCTAATCCCTGCAAGTTATGCCCCACCCATCGATATCATTTCGGTTTTATCATCACGGTTTTATCATGATGTTCTCCTCGCTCTGCTTTCAAGATATCTTTGAAAGCTTAAGCAGCTTTGACGTCTCCCGACTTCCACGTCTCCTCCGCCTTCGTCCCCGGCGCCAACCACGCCGCATGGCTATTCACCCTCTCTCCCCCTTTCCTCAGACTACCCGCCCTCTTCTTCCCACTCCCAGAATTGCTACGTTCCCTGGTGCCGTTTACGCGGCCGTTGATATACGGATTCGCAATCCCGCCATTCAGTGCGTAGCCATTCGCTGGTATGATTCCTAGCCCATACATCGGATTACCCTTATCATTAGGTATAGGTGCCGGATTTTCAGTCGGTAACAGTGGTTCCTCTTTGATGCCGGCCAAGGCGGCCCGTTTATCAATCTTGTCTTCTTTACACCGATCATAAAGATACAGCCCGAAACAGGTTAACAAGATGCCAAGCCCCTGAAGGCCGGTAATCTCGGCCCTCCAGATTACGACAGAAGCGAGGATGACGAATACTCTCTTAATCAGACTCGCCACACTATACGTAACGGGGCTGGTCTTGGCGAGCAAAATAAAGGCAATGACATTCTGCCCAAAATGTGTGATGCCGTTGAGTAGGAACCACCACACCAGCCAAGACATACTCATCGGCTCCAACTCCCCTTTCCCTGCCTTGATAGGTAACTTGCCGGTGGTTAGGAAATCCCAGATTAGGTCGTGGCCCTCAGCATAGAACCAGTATAAACTCGTGATTCCCGCAGCCTGTAATGTGGAGTAGAAGAGTAGGTTTAGCTTATCCAGGCTTTTGATTTTCTCGCCCCTGCCGCTTTCAGCGACTGTGGCGGCGTTGAAGAGTTTCTTGGACCAGATATTCTGGACCACGAAGACAATGCTGGCTGTGAAGGCGCAGAAAATACCGGGGAAGTCGCCGCGCAGCCCTTTGCCGCTGCAGGCGAGCATTACGCCAATGGTGAGCGGGATGAGGGAGATGTAGGTGGAGAGGGGGTAGCGGATGTCTTTCCAGAAGCGCAGGACGATGACGGAAATCAGAGGGCTGAGGCCTTTGATTGTGTGTACCAAGCTCACGCTTATCTGTTTGGTAGCGGAGCTGCTCAGGAGGTGGCCAATGATTTGGAAAAGTGCCATTGGGAGCGTGGTCCAGAAAATCTGCTTGGTGGGCCGACGAATGCCGTTTCGCAACTCCGGGATTGAGCGCAGGAAGTGCGAGTGTTTTGAGGAGAGGGAGACGAGGAGACAGCCGGAGCAGACAAAAACGAATTGGATCCAGGTTAGGGTTGCGGTGTAGCCGAAGGAGTTGAGGACCTTCTTAGAGGTATTATTAGATGCGGCGGAGAAGCCGTACCATACTATGCATAGGGCCTGGATTGGGAAGCGGTTAACGTAGGTCCGTAGTGAGTGGAGGAAGCGTCCAAAAAGGGAACGGCCAAGGGAGTGGAGATACTGCCTACTAGACAGCATGAGGGACATCCCGAGGGACTGAAGGGATGTCCAGAGCGCAAGGAGAGACATCCAAAGTAAGTAAAGGGAGAGTCGGAGTTGTAAAGTAATAATCTCGCGAGTGTAGTAAAGGGATTCCCATACAATCAAAGTTTTGGACACCGGCACTTTCAGCGCATCTGCGATCTCGTGTGCATTGGCACTTATGCTCCCTTTCCTGGTCCTGATGGTATTGAAAGCATCACTCAAGCTCTTCTGGCGACCATGCTTCCTTATCGGCGGCGCATAAGCATTCCCGCGCAGGTCGTTAGGTTGTATCTGTCCTCTCCATGTGCTGGGTAAAGGCGCACGCTCTGCCTTTCTATGCCATGCCTCCAATGGCGGTGTTGCTGTCTCAGGAGTTTGGTTAACACGGTTCGCGGAGAGGATGGTGTCTTCCGGTTGTCCCACAAAGGAGGTGTCGATTTCTGGAAACTTCTCCATCTGGCAGTCTTTGGTGCCAGTCGCTGTATTGCGTAAACAATCACGACGGTGGATGGTTGTCGTCGTTGATTCCGTGGAATGAGGCATGTCAGCTTCGGCCCCGTGTCGTGATAACTGATCGTGTATGCAATACGAGAGCGACCTTTAATAGGCCATTGCAACAGCTATTGTCGTGATATTTGTCTCGTTGTTGTTATGCTGAATATATCTGTTGCCGACGGTGTTGCGAATATCGCTTAATCGAAGATTCGCTTGTACGTCGCAATGTCGTCTTGTATTTGGTTGTCAATTTGATTGTCTGGTACGGCTGTTCCCCAATATTGTTGTCCCTGGCTAATCCGCCCGTTACGCTGCCAAGCCAGCTCAGATAACGTGCTTGGCGCACTAGTGCGCTAAGGCTGAGAAAGACGCGAGCCTCGCGCGTCTTGGACCCATCGATAACCGCGACAACACCACATTTATCTCAGCCGCGCGTCTAATTAAACTATACTTGAGAACAAGGCATCAAGTCAATTGACTTAATATTGAGGCTACTTCAAGACAACACACGCACACTGGGTGACATCGAGCTCAGAGTTCCCAGCCACCCATCATGGCGGGCCCAAAAATGACCAAGAACCAAATGAGGCGAGCCAAGCTCAAGGAGAAGAAGGCAGAGGTGCGCTCTACAGCCACTTTTCTACAATTCCGTCATACTGACAATCGACAGGCAAACAAAGCACCAACAACAGCACAGAATGACATCAAGGCCGAATCCCAAGTACCAGAGATCAAGTTCGAGACCAACGGTGACGCCCAGCCAGCACAACCGGACCCAGCACCACAAAATGACAGCGAAGACGTTTCCCAAGTCGAGATCTCCGCTATTGATATTTCCGAAGATGATCCGAATTACGAGATGTTCAAGCAGATATTTGACAAGTTCGGCGTCACTCAAGACACAACTGAAGAAGCGGACAAGGAGGCAGACAAGGACAAGGGCGAGGTGTTCTACTCCGACGACGAAGACATTCCTTCCGACCCCGAAAACGCCGCCAAGGAGGAGCAAAGACTGAGCAAGAAGGCCCGCAAGGCCGCCGCCAAGCTCTCAGTGGCAGAGTTGAAGGCACTGGTCAGCAAGCCCGAACTCGTAGAATGGACCGACACATCCGCGCCCGACCCACGGCTACTAGTGCACATCAAATCGCACCGCAACGTGGTTCCAGTCCCAAGTCACTGGTCGCTCAAGCGCGAATACCTCTCCTCCAAACGCGGCGTCGAAAAGCCTCCCTTCTCTCTTCCTCCTTTCATTGCCGCCACCGGCATATCCGAGATGCGGGACGCCGTGCTCGAGAAATCCGCCGACGCGTCGTTGAAGCAGAAGCAGCGTGAGCGCGTGCAGCCCAAGATGGGGAAACTAGATATCGATTATCAAAAACTCTATGAGGCTTTCTTTCGCCATCAGACGAAGCCGGAGTTGACGAGGTATGGGGAGGTGTATTACGAAGGCAAGGAGTGGGAGACGAACCTTAAACACCTGCGTCCGGGGGAGCTGAGCGATGAATTAAAGGAGGCGCTTAATATCCCGCCAGGGGCTCCGCCGCCGTGGTTGATTAATATGCAGCGGTTTGGCCCGCCGCCGAGTTATCCAAGCTTGAAGATTCCGGGACTGAATGCACCGCCTCCGGCTGGGTCGACTTGGGGTTTCCACCCCGGCGGGTACGGAAAGCCGCCGGTGGATGAGTTCAACCGCCCCTTATATGGCGGCGATATCTTCGGCTTCCTGGAACAAGCGGTGAACACCCAAGCCGGCGAGCCCATTGAACGCACACTCTGGGGCGAGCTGCAGGCACCAGAAGAAGAAGAGGAGTCCGAAGAAGAAGAATCGGAGGACGAAGAAGAAGAGAATGAGAACGATGTGAAGGGCCTCGAAACTCCTGGTGGTTTGGTGACGCCGGGTGGCATGGCGAGTGCGGTGCCGAGTGAATACCCTGAGGCTGATGGACGGGAATTTGATCTTAGGAAGGAGAGGAGGGGGACGGAGACGGAGGAGTATACTGGGCCGAGGAGTGCGTATACTGTTATTCCTGAGCGCCAGACGAGAGTTGAAGGATTCTTTGGCGGTGACAGAGCTTATGATGTCTCTGCAGCCACTGGACGGCCTCACGGCGTGCCAGTTCTGAGGGAGGATGGGGAGAGAAAGAGGAAGAAGGCGGGGGATGTGGAGATTAGTGTTGATCCGGAGCAGTTAGAGGGCAACGACGAGCTCCTAAGACAACGTTATGAGGCTGCTAGGAGAGAGCAGGGAGTAGCGGGAGTGAAGGGGTCAGGGAAGTGGGGGACGGAGGAGGACCTGAGTGAGATGATTGAGAGTGAGAGTCGGAAAAGGCAGAAGCGGGATGAGGAGAGGAGACGTGAAAAAAGGTAATTCTAGTGTAAGATTTTGCTGCCGAAATTGTAGATGTAGAAATTAACGACTGAATTCGAGTCATGATTCCTGTGTGCCCACCCACCTGGTATGCGGCGGAGTGTGAGAGGTGCGAACGAATAGTCGACAAAGTTGCAGAAAGTCGGACGCCAACCTTTTTGTATCCGAAGCTGGTGCCTATGCAAAGACCGGAGCAGAAAACGCCCATATCCTTGTTTCCGCATTGAAGATTCGAAACTCGGTAGGTGGTCCGTGTGGAGCTCAGTTCCTTCGAGAGTTTTTTGTACACGCAAACAACTACGTCGAGACGTCATGCGGAACGTCAAAACTTATAAATTTCGACGTCCAAAGCATTACTAGCAGATGCAGCCTGTTCCGCAAGCGATGTTGTATGCGTGTTCCGAGTCAGCAACATGGGCTGTTCTTTCTTGTGACTAAATGGTACCCAGGTGCGGCAAAAGTCGTGCTCGATATTACCGCAGTGTCTTCAAAAAAAGGGTTAGACGACAGATGTGCCTTGGCCTCGCAGCATCGCTAAAAAATATTTTTTGAGCGCTTGTGCGAAAACAACTGATAAAGCGATAAGTTATAGATTCAGATTCCGTGGGCTTCTTAAGAAAGGAAGAAAGAAAGAAAGAAAGAAAGGGAAACAAGGTAATTGGATGGTGTATGAGCCGTCATAACTACACCGTATTTCGAAGGGCTATACTCCTCGTGATCTGATGGTCCACGGAATGAGAGTAGTAGCCGAGCGCAGTAAATCGATGTGCGACAAGCCTCATCACCAAAATAAGCTAGTGCTAACCCTGTCAATAACTGTATAGGGTGCTAAATCATGCGTAGCGTCGTATTTGACTATCTGTGGCTGAGGCTCGAACATTGAAGTGGCTGGGGCCCATCAACAGCCACAATGCGGAACCCACCTCAGCCTCGGTAATTCTGACAAACAGCGCTATTTCCCCGCTACCCCAGATTCTTGGCCTGTCAGTAATCAATGCCGACTGTTCCTGAACACAAATATATATCATGAGAAAGACAGTGGCATTCCAATCTCGTCTTCCTGTTGCTAGATATTTTATTAGAAGCTCAATTCAGTCAATCAAGCCTTCAATTGCCATACGTTTGGCCAATTCATTATTCCATCGTGCATTCACAAGTTTTGTTCTACGAAAGAACCGCCCTACATCACACCGCCAGGAACCGATTGGCAGCCAAAGAATCGGCAACATGGCTCAAACTACCAAGTCCTCCGCACCATGGGAATCGATCGCAGCTAGGAAGCAAGAAGAGCAGAAGTCCCGCATACCAAAAGAATGGCTCCTCAATTCACTCCCACCATCCTCCCAGCTAGATGTCCGCAACATCCCCGCCACTTGCGGAATACTCAGCGACGTAGAGCTCAAGATCACTACGAATTATGATGCCACTTCTTTGTTGGAGGTTATTCGTGAGAGAAAATATACCTCTTACGAAGTAGCACTTGCTTTCTGTAAAAGAGCGGCTATTGCGCAGCAGTTGACGAATTGTCTCACCGAAATATTTTTTGACCGCGCATTGGCGAGGGCGAAGGAATTGGATGAGTATATGGAGACCCACGGTCGTGTTATGGGGCCACTTCATGGGCTACCAATTTCCCTCAAGGACTCCTTTGATGTTAAGGGATTGGACTCCAGCATAGGAATCGCAGCATTAACTTTTAAGCCCGCAACCGCCAACGCTCCCTTAGTCGAGATCCTCCTCAAAGCAGGAGCAGTCCTCCACGTCAAGACCAATATCCCCCAAACTCTCATGGCCTTGGATTCAATCAACAATTGTTTCGGCCGCGTCCTCAACCCAGCCAACCGCCTCCTCACAGCCGGGGGCAGTTCCGGTGGCGAAGGCGCCCTCATCGCCCTGCGTGGAAGTTTATTAGGCGTCGGGACTGATGTTGGTGGATCGATTCGAATTCCGGCGATGTGCAACGGCCTCTACGGCGTCAAGCCTTCCGTTGGTCGCCTGCCTTACTCCGGGCAGGTCTGCGCTATGCGCAAGGGCGGTGGGGGATTGGAACTTAAATCCTCGGCCGGTCCCCTCGCTACTTCCCTTCGTGACTGTGAACTCCTCCTCAAAGTCGTCGGAGACGCCCAACCCTGGGAATCCGAAGCCGACGTCGTACCCGGCTTCTACGACACCGCCGGCTCGTGTGGAGGCCAATGGGAAAAGCCCGTCTTCGGCATCCTCCGCACAGACAATATCTCCGCCCCTTTGCCACCCGTCGCCGCTGTGCTCGAAGAAACCGCCACCGCTCTCCGTGACGCTGGGTTGGACTGCCACGAAATTGACCCTACAATCTTCTCTCGCTGCCAGGGCCTCGCGAATAAATTCTTCTCCGCCTCCGGTAACAACGAGATGCTTGATCTCCTTGAGTCTACGGGTGAACCACTCATTCCATGGCTGGCATCCCGCATTAGTCGGCGCCCGGCTAAGGATGTTAAGTTTTTGGAGGATAGGCAGGTTGACAGGGAGCAGTTGGTCAAGGAGATGCTTAAGATCTTCAGGACAAAAGACGGACGCAGAATCGATGCTCTTATTTGCCCGGTCGCGCCACACCCTGTTCCGGAAGTGGACAGATGGAACGCGACGGGTTACACTGCCAGCTTCGTTCTCTTGGACTGGCCGGCAGGCGTCCTTCCAGTCAGATCGGTTGGACAGAAGGATATTGAGTTGGAGCTTCAGGGAGAAGCCAAGGGAAGCTGGGACAAGCGCAATCGGGAACTTTGGGATAGCAAGACGATGGATAGAAAAAAGTATCTGGGTAGTCCCTTGAGTATCCAGGTTGTGGCGCCGAGGTTGCAGGAGAGGAGACTGGTGGAGGGGATGAAGATCATCGAGAACGTCCTGGCCGACGAGGCCACCAAGGCTGAGGGAAGGAGCGCGAAGTTGTAGATAGGCCAAACCGTACGTAGCAGATAGGAATTTAGGTCGTTAAATGAGAATCTTAGAGGGCTGTGCACAGCCGCATGAGTGTGTCGTTGCAGCTTGTGTGCCTTCCCAGGGACGAAATGTGGGAACGGGAAGCTGAGAACGTGGAGGGACTGGGTGTCTCTAATTTCTGATTTCCGTCTGGCGCCTGGAAGCAACAATAAATCATGTACGCGACAAGGAAGCGGTAGAAGTGGAAAGATAGCACGATGCCGCCAAAGAAGAAGAATGAACTCAAAGCAGCAGCAGCTGCTACTCGTTCTGAAGCATCGGAGGTTCGTAACCTTCAATCTCTGAGCTAGCTCAAAAGAAGGTTGGCTAACAGCACGCGTCCACAGGTCTCTGACAAAGCTGCAGTAGACGCGTTGAAAGCTGAGCTCAAGGAGCTCAAAGCTCGTAACAAGATCTTCTCGCGCGTCGAGCCAGAGAACTCGGAATTGAGAGCTGAGAGTCTGATGTTAAAAGCACGTCTTGACGCAGAGGTTAGTACTTGCCCTTTACTGTTTAATGTTTTGATATCAACAACCTACAGTCCCTCAAAACTGCCACCCTCTCAACCTCCAACTCATCCCTCGAAACCCAAATCCGCACCCTCTCAACCTCACACACCTCTCTTCAAACCTCAAACCAAACGCTCAAATCCGAAAAGGCCGTTTTAGAGGCATGTTCCAAAATAACGGCAGAAAAGGCTAGTGTACTTCAACAACTAGTCGCCAGCCAGGCAATAACAATCTCTGAGCTCGAGGGCTTTTATGTCAGGTACACAGAAGATGGGACGATCAATCCAAAGACTAGGATTTGGGAATTGGAGGACAAGGTTATGGAGTTGGAGAATGAACTTGCGAATTTGCAGGCCGCTCGGGTTAAGCGTGATGAGGCGGCTGAGAACAACGAGAAGAGAAAGAGAATGGAGTTGGAGGTTAAGGTTGAGAAGCTTGAGGAAGAGGTGGCCGGCAGGGATAAGGTTATGGTAGAGATTAAGAAGAATATTACGGAGTGGCACGATAAGGTTAGAGAACTGAGGAAGTTTATTTGAGTAGCACGAGCTGTAATCGTAGTGCAAGCAAAGAGACGCTCGAATTAATGCAGTGCAATTGCTAAGCGACTATGTTACCTGTGACTAAGAAATGCAACGTAACTCTCCTCGGCCCACCTTAACAGACCGGGTGAGTTTTATTAGTCTTCCCCTGCAAATTATGACTCTGATCCTTATACTTACTACCCTCATCCGGCATCTTATGTCCGCCCTTTCTATGTCCCCTGTTCCTCTCCGTAACCCTCCCAGCCCTCTTCTTCACAAACTCCGTCAACTCCTTAAGTTGCTTCTCATCCATCTCCTCCAACAACCCCATACACAACTTAATATCAAGAATAAGCTGCTCACAGCGTGAGCGTGAAAAGTCTTCACGTACGACTACACGGAGCATCTTCAACTCCTCCGTATGCGGCGCCATAGTATAAGCCGGCACAATCCAACCCCTGCTCCTCAACTGATGCGCAAGCGCAAACTCATCATAATGCCTCTCAGTCTCGCCCTTCCCCGTCATCTTGTTTTTATTGTCTGGGAGACGGAAAGCGACGACCGGGAGGCCGCGGCCGGACTTTTCAGACATGATGACGAAGCCCATGTTCTCAAGGACGTCGGCCAGGTGGTCAGCGGTGCGTGTTAGATTCGTCATGATTGCACGGTACCCTCTCTTCCCAAGGCGAATCATCTGGTAATATTGGCCAATAATCTGGGATGCTCCTTTAGAGAAGTTAAGGGTGTACGAGCTTTGGTCGGCACCCAAGTAGTTGACTGTGAAGACGAGCTCCTTGGGTAGGAACTCTGGACTTCTAAAGACTACCCAGCCGACGCCGGGGTAGACGAGGCCATATTTGTGGCCACTGACGTTGATGCTGGCTACAAGAGGAACCTGAAGAGGGTCAGCTATGAGTGGGGGGGGGGGGGGTACCGGGATGAGAGCTGGCTCCGCTGGAAGGAGTGGTTGAGAGAGGAAGGGAGACTTACCTTGAAATCCCATTCCAAATCCGGGACCACGAACGGCGCTACGAAGCCACCAGAGGCGGCATCAACGTGGATTGGCGTATCCATGCCACGAGATTGGAGAATATCGTTTACGCCCTTGACATCCTCATACTGGCCGGTATAAGTCGTGCCAAGGATGAGACAGATACCGATAGTATTCTCATCCACCAAATCGACTGTCTCATTTGGGTCGACGACATAGCGGTTGCGCGTGCAGTAGACAAATTTCTCCTCGATTTCGAAGTAGCGCATCGCCTTCTCCCACACGACCTGGACAGCGGAGGACATAACCATATTCGGCTTGCTCCAATCCTTCCCCTCAGCCTGGCGCTTAAGCTGCCACCTCTTCTTCATCGCAAGCACAGCCAACATCACAGCTTCAGAGGAGCCAACTGTGCTAGTGCCTATAGCCTGGTCGTCTTCACCAACCGGTGCATTAAACAGTCTCCCAATCATGGACACACACCTATTACTAATCTCCGCCGTCTGCGGATACTCCTCATAATCAATAAAATTCTTCGCAAAAGCCTCTGTCATGAGCTTCTCCGCTTCATCCTCCATATACGTGGTCACAAAACTCGCCAAGTTGAGCATCGGGTTCCCGTCGAGACTGGTTTCGTCTTTAATCATGCGGTAAGCGACCTCCCGTGGCATTTCGTTCTCGGGCATGGTGTGTTTTGGGAGGTCGTGTTGCGCGAAGGAGGAGGCGTAGACCGTGGTTGTGAAGGTGTCGGATTCGGGTGCATTCTGACGAGACAAGCTGAGCTTGTCGATTGCTGAATCGAGGGGCGTTGGTGAGTGAGGTGTCTTGGGTTGGGATGTTGAGAGCTTAGAATTAGAGGTAGGAAATGTTGGCCACGAACCGGCTTCGTCCTGGGTGGCTTTGATTGTGTCGTCGGACGTGATGGAGTGGAGGTGAACCATTTTGGCGCTTTGGTTAAGAAGCTAGGAAGAAGTGGTTCGAAGGTGAATTAGAAGAGTGTCGAGTTGAAGCTTTAGCTCTATAGATTAGAGTTGTGAAGCTGAGATACAACTGCAGCTTTAGATGTTGTTCGTTCTAGGATATGACAAGCTTGTTGAGACTTGTCGATATCAGTTGAGTATAAGTGAAGATTGAAGGTTGACAGATGAAGGGAGAGAAAGGTAGACGAGAAAAGAAGAAACGTCGTGTAAGGTACTGACGTAAGACACTTTTGACGCGTGCGTGGCTCTCTGCTCTGACATCACCAGTGTCAGTTACCCAACCCCCCAACATGTTCATGATCTTTGGTTGAAGCTTAGCTCCATGCGGCTTGGCGGGGTGGCCGCCGCTATGACGGAACGGCGACTTAGAATGACTGAAATGGTTCGCCCAGGACGCCAAGATCTGCCAAGGATGTGTCAAAGGCTTAATTTTCTTGGTCTCAAAACATAGCCATCCGGGAAAAGACGGGGGAAGCGATGGGAAATTATTTCCATAGCTTGCTAAGCACTTTACTAGTTCGCTAGGTGTCGTCAGAGTTTCGTATAGGCGGCTGGCGTAGGGATAGCCGAGCGACAGTTGTTCACCTTATTTCAGTGTCAATGCACTGAGTATATAAATAGTGCTCGGCCTCTGCCCATGGTTCTGCAGAGGGTGTAACCACTATTCACAGCTCGCCCAGAAAGTTGGACAGTGGCGTGAGTTGAGCATAAAAGTGCTCGAATGCAGAGTTTTGAAAGCAACCTGCATGCAGGTGCCTTTAGCCAGCAATGTCCGAACCGAGATAAGCACAGCCACCTGTGGCGTGGTTTGAAAAACTGTGGCGTATGTGGCCCCTTGGCATGCACTGTAGCTCTCATTATTTACTCTCTATTGGAGATGCATTGCTCGATCGGGAAATTGGCGGTTGATTCGGTGATGCGGAATATGTCTCACGGCAAAGAGGACCAGCGCATTTCTGTAACCACTCTATTCCCAATCTCTATCTCTAGTGACCAGAATACCCTCCAAATTATAGTATACAGCGCATGCAAACGCATCTATCATCTGTCTATGCTTTACAGGGTCCGTCGGGACCATGGACCATTGCTCGCTAAAGAACCAATTTTGAACGCAACCTGGGCACTGAAGCCCATGGCCGCTTAACCACCAATCGAGTCACTCCACATTTCTGCTTCATAACTTGGCCACACCTCTCCCGACGCCTCGGCACGAGGCGCTTGCTTGTAGCAAAGGAGACGCTTACTTAGCAGCAATCTCAACACCACCAACAGCACCGAAGGTCTTCTTCAAATCACCATAGATACCGAACTGGCCCATGGTGATCAAACCAACCATAGCCAAACGGGCACCAATACCAGTGTATGAGCCCTTAAGACCGAGCTCCTTACCGATCTTGATCAAGCGGGAGGTGGTGCCCTCTCCTGGGGCGCCCTTGGACTTGTTGATCTTGGAGAGCATGGTGTCGGCTGGCTGAGAGACGAGGGCGGCGGCGAAACCGGCAATGAGACCGGAGCCGAGGTTGACGCCAGTCTGTTGGGAGTCTGAGAGGGTGGACTTGTCGACCTTGGAGTAGATGGTCTCGACGCACTTCTCGAAGACGACGAACTTCGCCATGGTGTATGGGACCCTGCGAATCGCGTTAGTGACTGTTTTGCAGTGTTTGAAATGTGGCTTCGTAGTTGGAGCGCGGAAATGAGGCATAGTGCTTGAATTGCGCGACGATCCGCCATCTTCGCGCTTTTTCGTCAAAACTGATTGGTGATGGTAACTTACTGCTTGAAAAGAAGTGGTCCGAAACCAGCGTAGAAAGATCCGACACCCTCAGTCTTAAGCATCTTAGAGAAACCACCAATCAGGCCATTGGCATAGGTTGGCTCAGAAACAAGTCTGATACGGGTAGCCTCAAGTGGGCAAAGGGCGACATCAGCAAAGAACTCAGCAGCAGCGGAGGAAGCAAGGTAAACGGCAGTGCGGTTGTTGGTGGCGTTCTCGAGGCCGATGAGTCCAATAGCCTGCTGCTTGAAGAACTCGTATCCTCCGAACTTGAAGGCGCCCTGGAGGAAGTAACCTGCGGCGGTTGGGCCGAAACCGGTCAATAAGGCGGAAGCACCCTCCTTGGCGATGACAGTGCGGAAGCCGCCGATGAGGCCGCGGTTGTAGGTGACTGGGTCGAGCTGGATGCGGGTCTTGACGCTGTTGACGATGTTAGCTGCGGTGTTCTTTGTTTACTCCGGCAGCGCCGGCACTGTGTTTAGAAAGGGTCGCCAGCGACAGTGAGCGCGCGACAGTGTCAATCGGTTGAAGACATGAAGCGCCATCACATGCGACCCTTATGGAAGTGATTCGAGACAACATACACATCGACTGGGGTAAGAGCACCGTGGGTGACGGAGCAGCAGATAGCACCAGCGAGCGCGAATCTGGAGTAGAGCGCGACAGGGCTGAGCTTCTTCTCAGCTGGTGGGAGGATAACCTTGACGTCGGACATATTTGCGGCGTTGAAAGGATTTGAATTGATGGGGTGGAGATGGTGGTTTGGAACTGGTCCTTTTCGTGGTCGGAAGAGGAAGAGAGAGGAGAGTCGAGTTGAGTATTTGGGCCTGAGGATTGTGAAAATTTGGGCGCTCGGGTGGAATCGGGCTTAGTGGGTGCGTAGGCTTGGCAGCGGTCAATGGGTAGGGAATACCAAGGCAGTGGCAGGGAAACCATTAGTAACGAGTTAATTAACAACCGCTTTTGGCAAGCGATAACCACAAAACCATATTGATAATCTTATTTGATGTCTACTCTATAATATCTCGTTTGATTTAGCTGATCTGGCCACCACAACACTGTCAATCGCAATGAATCCCAGCACCGACCAGTTCCTGTCCCCCAGCAGTCATGTCTTAGGCTAACAAGTGACGTCCGGCTGTCCGGCGTACCAGCCACTCTTATCAAGCCCAAGCCCAGTGCCAGTGGATCAGACGGCATCTTACTGTCGTCCCCGACGACAGGGACCTATCAATTATGTCAATGATGTAAATAGAGACAGTTCTGACAGTTAGAAACCGAAGTTTGACTCGAGACATAAAACTTTGACATTGGCATTAGCACATACTCGGTCTTGCCTGACTTTTAGGGAACGACTCCAACCTCGCAGCGTGCCTGTAACCAGGATTTATGGCCTATCATATTCGAGCCTCCGACACAAGGTCGATGGCGAGTACAAGAGCACGAAGTGGCCGTATGGATGAAGTTTCATTTTTGTCGCCATGGTATTTCCTGCCAACCTTTTCTTTTGCAATCAAGCAGCTTTCCCAAAATGTTCAGTTCCCTCAACCTCCCCCACCCACTTCACCTTATTATCCGTTAAAATCTCAATATCCTGCTTCCTGTCCGCCTCCTCATCATCTACACACCCACTCCAAATAAGCACCAACCCTGGCCTCCCACTACTCTTCCTATCCAACGTACTCCCACATTCACCACAAAAGTAATTCGTCGTAATATTTCCGGAGTCGACAGTCTTCATGTAGGTCTTCAAACCCGCAACAGGGTCCTGAGGCGGCGTGTCCTGCCGACCAGAGAAGATGATTGAGTGATTTGGATGGAAGAGGAGGGAGAGGATGCGAGGCGGCTGGTTTGCGTCAAGAGGTTGTCGGGGGGAACGAGGAGGTAGGAGGAGCCGGTGAGGGTGCCGGAGATTTTGCGAGAGTGTGCAGTGGCATATTTTCTGGCAAGACGTTAATTCGTTGGTCGAGCCACTGAATCGATATGTGTAGGTAGGAGAAGGGAAGTAGGAGGAATTGGGGAGGGCGTACGGATTTGATGACTTCTGATGAGAAGAAGAGCTTAACACTGCCGCAGAAACAGGAGGGTTGTCTCATGCCTGGTGGTGGTCCCTGGCTGGCTTCTTGGGATTGTGCCATAGCGAGAACACCACCTGGGAGCTCCGCACCTGCTGGGGTAGAACTGGCGCGCACTAACATGCTGTGATATTAGATATTGTAAAGTCGTCCTTGCCGTGGGTTATTTTCTTGTGTCTTTTCGAGATTGAAGATAGAGGTGATGCGAGGGTCCTTAACATTTCGTTTGCGGCAGGCACGTTCTAACGTCAGCGGCGCCCGTCTAGTGGTACACGAACTTCGAAGAAAATGTTTCCGTTGCAATTCCATGCGGTGTGTATTAGGGAGAAGGGGCCACAAGATCGACATATGACAAAGTTCTTGTTGTATCCTCGTGTTACCCGCGCATGCGGTGGGATGTGAAGCTATGCGATCTGAGACATATGACGAGGACGGGTGAGCTAAGATCGGAAGGTTGCTGGCTCTGCGATCGACTAAGAAGCGAGTATCATTACGGAGATTGTGACTTTAACTGGTTGACTCGATCGAATAGAGTTGTTATGATTGAGTAGGGTAGGACTTCGGTGGTGGATTATTAAAGCTAAGGTTGGCTATCAAGTTTCTAAGACGGTATTAGGGTCGAAGAACAGACAAACTTTGTCAAAACATTCAGGTTACTGAGTTAGAAAATATGATGAGTAATGAATCATGGTGTTTCACTGGAGGGTATTCTTTTCATGGCCGTCAATTATGATAGTGGCTGCGACGCAAGCTTCGAGAAACCCGGCCGTCGATATACCCATACTCGGCCGCCAAACTCTCAAAAGTTATAACAGACGTTGGGTTGAGCATCAGCTTCCGCAACTCTCAGAAAAATGCAAAACATGCAAAAAAGCACTTAGCCTCACAGGATTGGAGCTTGGTACTATGCCTGTATGCACTTGGGATTGGGATGGAGATGGGGATGGGGATGGGGATGGGGATGGGGATGGGGATGGGGATGAGGATGGGG
>WCAA01000064.1:0-135285 GCA_010623925.1 Antarctomyces pellizariae
AAACTCAAGATAATAAATGCCTCAGGCACCTAGGGGTGTCAGTCTACCCACGCCCAAGAAGTGCCAAGATGATGACTTATTGACCAGCCTGTTGATTGACGGTTTGCTCGCAGAGCAAACGACAAACATGTCACCCTGCAAGGTAGCCAATGCGCCCATTATGGAAATCCCCCCACGGCAACATGAAGAGATTGATGTCGACAGAGCAGTTGTGCTACAAGACATGGCAAGGATCGAAGATGATGATGCTGTCAACGAGGTGAGGGCGACGCCGCCGTCAGAGGAGGAGAACACAATATCGACCCAACCAGAAAGCGATGCAGGCGCAAGAGTTGAGCGCACGCCGACGGACAATGCCACAAACAATATGGATGCCATTGATCATGCCACTCTACTCGAAAACCTCGCAAACTATGAGCACATTCCGTTGATGCATGCGCCGAATTCAAATTATGGCGAACAAGACCGATCGCATTCAGCCAACCACTTCGAGAACGACCACTTCGCTAGCCTGTTACAAGCAGCGGCAACAGCGGGACAGAACCAAGAGAACGAGCGACCGAGCCACTATGATCCTCACTTCCGAAGGCAATCCAATGATTGGGATCACTCGCGCGAGACCTTCCCAGGCCGTCGGAGCTCACTACCACAGGCACAGAAGCGCAAACATTCGGAAACCGGCTCAACGCCATATTCGGATGCTCGCCAGACACGCCAACAAAAGAACTTTGACACCGACGATGCTCAAATAGCACGAGAAAGAGAGATATGGCCTAACTCCGAAGGCGAAGGCGAAGCGCAGCCTGCAGCTGAAGAGCCAGCTCGTACATATACACCGCTCTCTCCTTCATCGGCTCGGGCTGTAGGTGTGCATTCTGCTGCTGCACTCTTCCGCAAGCCGACGGCGGCGAGCAAGAAGTATACGAGGCCACCAATGTCAAAGCTCTTCACTAGTCTTGAGATTTCACCTGAGCAGTTTCTGCGCCTTCAAGCTGCCGCAAAAGCTTACATGCTTGATCCGCAGCATCCAGAAAGATATCATTGTGTTGGGAGCAAGGGAAGAGTGGACACTGATATGGTGAAACTTAAGCTCTTCGGATGCGTCGAGGCTTTCCTGGAAGATGAGGGATGGGGTCAGAGATGCTGGGGCGCGAATGCTGACCGAGAGAGTGAGCAAGGCCAGCAGGGCAGAAATCGGAGACTGAGGTGGCCGGAGGGAAGAAATAAGATCATTACTAGTGTGACGCCGTTGATGAGACGGATGGTCACGAATGAGCGGCAGAGGAGGTATGCGAATGAGACGAGAAGCAAGGGGAAAGACGGGAAGGGGACGAAGACGTCGTCGTCCAACACGCAAATACAGGATAAGGAAAATGTGCAGCTGCCTCCAGAGATTGACCCGAAGCTTGCGGATTACCATTACAGTCTCGCAGGAGCTGAGTATGAGCAAACTACACCAGCTTCTTCAGAGCCGCAACCGCAAGCTCTTACTACACCAGAAGCGAGGTCAACCTATCGCTTCGTTTTTGTTTCGGCTGATGAGCGGAATGAAGTCATGCACAGCGTAACTATTGCTCATGGTACTCAGCCTTCTTATACTAGTTTGCTACAGCACATACAATCGCAGACTCCCGCAGGTGTGGAGGTTCAGGCTGTGCGAGCCCATCTGCCCAATGGTCTGCAGTTGATCCAGATTCTAGAACAGTGGAATGAGGCTCTGAAGTGTATGGAGCAGACTGTATGGATGGAGGAATCCATGAAAATAATCGTTGAGGTGAAACTAGAAGCTAGTGTCGACGAAAGGCAGAACTAGATAACGGGAACCCTTTGTGCTTACTTAGCATACTATGCATTGAGGAACATTCAACACAAATCAACTGCGGTTACCGTCTTCATTGAAGCCTTGCCTAGACGATCTTTTTTGTCGTGATTGCTGCTATGTGTACTTCATGGCATCGAAATGCATGGCAGCACGAACACTTTATGGTTTTAATGGAGCCGCACCCAATAGGCCGAGGTTTCTGAAAACTTATTTTCATTTTCGACATATCCTTTCATCTTTCACAAAAATTTCCCGTGAACCTGTTTTTAAGCAATGCAAGTACAGCTAACCAGTTAACCACCCTCAATCACTCACCTCGATACAGTCTTTAACTTATCCTCTTCCTCAACATACTTACTATACCACTCACACAGCAGCACGCTGCGCTTATCTTTGACATTGATGAACGTGTACTCTGCCTATCTCGGATCACCACCACCCTCGAGTTTCAGCGTGGTGTAGATCAAGTTAGGCTCTGTCCAAGCTGGGCGCATACCACGAGACTCAAGCATCTCCCACCTAAAGACTGTTAGTAAATGGTAATTGGTGAGCAGAGGCGGTACCCGCCACTTGAGGAAGAATTGCGGATTCATCTCAGGCGCCTTGTAGCCAAAGAGATGGATCTCAACGAGGAATTGGCCGATTGTAAATTCTTCACTCACGAAGGCGTTGGAGAGGGAATGCATGCTTTTGAACTCTGAGTACTCAATATCCATCTTCAAGATGTCGCTTAGGTAAAAGTTAGCTAAGGTTTGTCTTTCTGTCCGTGCAAACTCACATGTAATAATGGCCGTTCATCTTCATTAAGTCTTGGATGCTGTAGAACGGAGGATCATGCGCTGGATCTGTCTTCCCAGCAATGCCGGCCTTCGTGAAATGAGCTCTCAACTTATGCTCCGGCCTCAACTGCTTGCCAAAGTCGGTGACTGAGAAATCGTACGCCTAGATCTCGCAGTGAGAGCGTTCAATCGTCTCATCCTCGTACGATGACTCGAACTGCACACCGAAACTGTAGATCACACATGAACGCTCTTGTGGCAATGCTTCATACTAGGACATGCCACAGACCCATTTTCCTCCGTCGCCGAGTTTGCCGATGCGCTCCATTTCGAATGGGCATCCGAGGGAGGCAGGGACGAAGTCCCAGATCGAGTATGGGTTCTTGAAGTAGCTAACTGAGTCGCCAGCAGCAAACCCGTTGGTGGCGTTAGCTGCTGTACCTTCGCCTTTGGGTTAACAGTATGGCCACATTGGCATCTGCTTAAAGTTTGGCCATTCTTTCATCAACCCATGTCGTTGGCGCGCCGTCTTTGCTCAGCTCTTCTCCGCCAGACGGAGGGCCTCTGTGAGTGTCGGCCTTCCGCTCAATCGCTCCAGTTTGCTTGTTGTGGGCGTCGATTTCTCACCAGTCATAGCCCATTCGCTCCTAAAGCTGGCTTGGTGGGTGGGTTAGACTCCGAAGAGGAAGATGACCGCGCCGACGAACCAGATGAACTTGTATGGTCTTGTTAGGCCCATGTTGAAGGCTGCTGTTACGCTGGTACTGTTGAAAGAGTCACGATGGCGTGGTGAGAGTTACGTGCAGACGCGTTCCGTGTGAAGTGTTGAGGTGGTGCTTCGGAGCTTATGGAGTACAAGCGGCCACCTTGAGGAATGTAATATGGAAGACTCGTATCACCGCTTGGTTTCACGGGCAAGCAATGAGTGAAATTAGTGAGCAAAAGCCAAGGGCTGTGGAGTTTTTGAAGGCAGAAAGGATGAGAGGCAGAAAATAAGGGAATCTCAACTCAGCAAGGAGTGACAAAAGGAGCGCGTCGACTGAGGCCAACGATACCACGTCCCAGCCGTTCGAAGGCAGAGAGGAGAATGCTCGAGCAGGACTTCATGTCGTTTGAGGTCTAGTACAGGGCTGAGCTTCAAGGTTCATGAGAGTGTCGTGCAGAGAATCGAGGACGATCGCATAGACTTGGCATGTTGTTCCTTGCATAGTCAGTGCGCTGCGTAACAATTCGGGGTAAACCGCCCTCGTAGCCGGGGTTCCCCAATTAGAGCCAAACCCTTCTAGGTTTCTGGTTCGATCTTCAGCCCGCTTCTTTTTGTTTTCAGCGGCGAAAACTATGAAGAAGTTTACGATGGTAATGAAATTGCTGGATAGCTGGTGACCAAACGACATAAATAGTACCAACGTCTTTGCGATTCTCAAGTTCTCTAACTAACTCTAGGCGACGATGGCACCTTGGAGGATAAGTGTGCGGTGAGGACATTCCTCATGAAATCTTGCCTGGCATACAAGCCCTTAACAGGACACAAGCACTTGCCAACATCTCTGTGGTGTCTCTTCGGCTCTTAGATAGGTGATGTGGTCGTATTGCCACTACATAGTGTTAAACAATCTGCAAACAGAGGACGCGACTCAAACGAGTCAGGACAGAGCTGCGAAGGGCGGGTCAGCTATATCCCTATATAGCTTGCAACTCGGCTGATGCGCACATTCAATGGAGCGCAAAAGCTTCTTCAAAGGATTTGACTAGTTAAAAATTCCTCAAAAACGGAATGCGTTGAAAGCTCAACTGTCAGTTGTGAAATACCACCTGTGCCACCCAGAGGTACGCCTGGTAATTGAGGAAGCGAGGGAAGCGGCATGTTACCCGCCTCGCCTCAACCACATCTTTCTCAACCTCCTACACTTCTCACTGTTGGATTGCTTAAAATCCCCAGCCTCAAACGCGTCACGATAATGATGTATCCGAAACAAAAATAGGCGTCACCTTACAATTCTAGTCATACTTTCTATGTGAACTCCTTTGCATAAGTAAAGTGTCGTTGGCGTTGCGCCACCTCAAGTTCCGTGAGCAGAAGCATCACCAGTATTGACTAGCAAGCAGTTTGATTTATGTAAAATTTGTTCATCTATACTCACAGCCTTGAGAACGCCAGCATGCTACCATATACTCCCACTTTCGCAGCGATGGCCTTCATTTGCAGCGTCTTAGGCTACCGCCAACACCGCCAGCGAGCAGCACCACGAGACGTCGACGAAGAGAGCGATCTGCGAACCAAAAGCGTTGATGCCGAGGCAGCCGCTTCTCAATTTAAGCGCATCTTCTTACCAGTTTACCTCCTGGTTATGGGCTCAGACTGGCTTCAGGTGTGTAATACACCACGTGGTTCAGGATATCCTGGCTGATTCAGTGAAGGGTCCATACATCTACACTCTTTACAAGGACGAGAAGCAGCTCGATGAGAAAATAGTCGCTGCCCTCTTTCTTACCGGGTTTGGATCTGCAGCTCTCAGCGCAACGTTTGTCGGGTCTCTGGCAGATCGGTATGGCCGCCGCTTTGCCTGCCTCGCATTCTGTGTGATTTATTCACTTTCGTGCTTGTCTACTTTACGCAATGATCTCGTGGTCCTCTTTGGCGGTCGCATGCTCGGCGGTCTTGCTACGACCATGATGTATTCCGTCGTTGAGAGCTGGATGGTGACAGAGCACAGCAATCGGAGGCTGGATCAATCGTCCTTGAGCTTGAGTTCTATGTTCGGCCTTATGACTACCTTAAACTCGGCTGTGGCGATTGCTGCCGGTATTGCTGGCCAGCTGGTAGTGATGTATACGAAGACGAAGATGGCACCTTTCATGGTGGCCGTTGTGACTCTGAGCATGGCGGCGTGGCTCATGCTGACGAAATGGGTAAGTAGGAGCTTCGAACCCTGGCGGCATTATCGAATGTATACTAATAGCATGACAGAATGAGAACTACGGCGACAGTGCCAGCCCAAGCTTAGCAAACTCTCGCACAATAACCAGAAGCACCCTCTCCATCCTCCGCAAAGACAAACGCATCATCGTCCTAGGCTTCATCTCCGCCGCCTTCGAAGGCTCCATGTACATGTTCGTCTTCTTTTGGTCCTCCGCCCTCAACGCCGCGCACACCATCTCCATCGGCGACAGCGAAGACCTCCCCTTCGGCATCATCTTCGCCAGCTTCATGTGCTCCATGATGCTCGGTAGTCTCGGTTTCAGCATCGCCTCAAAGCTGGTGAAGAGAAGCTATTTCTCCACCACTAGTATGCTCACGATTACCATTGGGGCGGCTGGGAGCTTCTTGATGATGCCTATATTCGTGAAGTCAGAGGTTTTGACGCTGTTATGCTTCTGTGCTTATGAGCTGTGCGTGGGCGTCTATTATCCTAGCATGGGCGCCCACAAGGGAAAGATCATTGATGACGGTGTGAGGGCACAGATCTATGGCATCTTGCGTATTCCTCTCAATATCTTTGTCGTCACTGTTCTCGCCTTAACCAAGGAGGGAGACGCTCACCGGGATCGCGTTATGTTGTTGTGCGGTGGATTTCTCTTGGTTGCGTCGATGTCGGCGGCCTACTTCCTGGATGATAGAATTGTACAGGAAGATCACGCAGAAGGATAAGTTTAGAAGATTTAAATTTCAGAAATCAAGTTTTGTTTGCGCCTATGCTTGATTCTGCTGCGAGATCGGTCCCCTCAACCTCTCTTCTCCCGTGTCAGAATCAGGTTGCCGAACTGATATTTGGGTTTGGAGGGTTAGAAAGCTTAAAACCCTTGAGCTTCGGGAAAAGAGGGCCGTCGTCTCCCCACTGTAACGACTTCATAATCGACCTCACAATATTATCATCATCCATAAATCAAGTAATCAAGAACCATTATAACTATTATTGCTTATTGTTTATGGTCTTATCGTTTGATTCGTGACAACTCGATGTCCACCATTGGTAAACCCGAAGTTCTCGTGGCGGCTTCGGATTCTCGTATCTTGTTAGCCTCTTAAAATGCCGATTTGAAAGTGTTCCTTACCTAGATTAAGCATTGTTTCCTGTGTGGCCTTCTTCGAGTCACCTGCTTCCTTGTAGCGTTGTGACTCACCTCCTATTGTGGCATGGAAATTTCCGAATATCATCTTCTTATGGCACGACACGCCCCTAATGTTGCCAGTGGCGTTGGTCTGCTATCTCCAAATTGGACGATATTCCAATACTATTGTTCTTTATATAGAGAATGCTGGCTGGGAGAAACCGGTCAGCTGGCGAGTCAGGGCAGGGGGCTGGTCTCTTGCATGAGCACTTGACCATAAATTTTGACCATAAACTGAAGCACGAATTGAGATATAAAAACATGATCACTGGGAAGACCAATTGAAGAAACCCGGTTCTGTGCGTGGGCGTCTATTATTCTAGCACGGGCGCCCACAAAAGGAAGTCGATGATGGCGTAAGGGCACATTACTAGCTCACTTCTTCGCCTTCAACAGACCCCTAAAGAAGTCGAAAGAATTGCTGTCTGTCTGCAACTCGAGCACCCTTCCAGTGGGCCGGTCCTCCCAACCAAGTTCTTCGACACGCAACAGACCCCAATCCCTCGTGATGCCCAAGATCCTCGCACGCACGCCGCCTTCAGCCTCCAGAGTAACTATCTGATCCGTATGGAGCCACAGCTTATAGTACTGTTTCTCCAATTGCGCGTCGAACCCCGTGTTACAAAAGCGTTTATATATGCCCTCAAAAGATGTCAAAATTCTTGCCAACAGCTTCTCGATACTATATGGAGCCTGCTTCTCCGGACGAAGCGCGTTTAGGGAGGTCGTTGGCGCACTGTTGTTGCAATTGATACCAGCACCACAAACGAGATGGTAACTTCCATTCGAGTACGAAGAGTTGATCAGAATTCCACCGATCTTGACGTACTCATTCTTCCCAGGCTTCGTTGGATCTAGAGCGTAAATGTCGTTCGGCCACTTCAGCTTCACTGGCATGTCCGCATAGCCACGACCATATGAGCGAATACCTTCTGCGATGGCGATTGCCATGAGATACTGGACGAAGACTACAGGCGCCTTCTGCGATAGCTCCAGAGAGTGGCGCATGCAGGTGCTGAACATGAGCACACCCATGGGCGACACCCATACATTGGAACCACGACCTCTGCCGGCGACCTGAACCGTGGCAGTAGCTGTAAAGCCGTTCGGAAGGTGGTTAAGTAGCCGCTGGTTCTTTTCCAGAATGGTGTTTGTGCTGGTCACCGTCTCCCCGTACATGAGAGTATTGCCAAATTCCGTTGCGCGACTTCCTGCCTCGTGCTGGTACTCAAGCAGCGACTCATAGAAGAGATTATGATCGAAGTGCGGCGTGACCGACGTGCTTGGGCAGTCCTCGTGGAAAACCATATTCTTGATGACCTTGCTATAGTCGCTCGCGTCGCTAGCAAGCTGATCAGCCTTCGTCACATCTGCCACATGCGCATCAGAAGACGGAAGGGAAGCAGAGAGTGAGTCAAGAGACAAAGAGTCTTGTTTGATAAGCAGAAAGGTATCGTTCTCGCCTTTGAGCAAATTCTGCCCATCCTCTCCTCTTATCCCGTCCTTCTTGAGGTCGTGGAGAAGAGTAGCGGCACCATCTCGATACATGGAAGTTACGTGAAGAGCTGATAAAGTTGGTATGGCAGGTACCTCTTCTGTGATGATCAGTCTCATCTTTGAGAGACAAGCTCTCATGAATGCTGTGCGTTTCTGCTCATCCTTCTCGACGGCCTCCACGACCTTGGCATAGTGTGGTCCTCCATTCCTCTTGTCGAGATTCACGGCAGCAAATCTACAATGGTGAGCCAGGATTCATAAATAAGTGAAGAAGGATTACTGACTCCGGATGAGCTCCGCTCAGAATAGCACATCCATCGCCCACTTTACAGTAGACTACAGCAGCTCTGGTACCTGCTTTGCCACTGTCGACATCCAGAGCTTCGCCATACCTCGCTAACACCTCAACACCATGCGACTCATACTTCTCGGCGTCTACGAAAACACCTCCGCCGTTGTAGTAAGATCTGAAATTAGCCACGGCTGACGAAGAGAGCTCATCCATCTGCACTAACAACTCCACGGCACAAGCTCCAGCTTCACTTCCATAGACGAAACCCTTGAATGCCAATCCTCTGGAAGTACCAGGAAAGAATGCAAGTTCACGCTTGCCGACGACTTCCATATTCGGATCACCGACTTCAAATTCACACTTTTGGCTGCCGTAGTAGGCGCCAGCACATAGGCCGAGGTAAGCGCCGCCACGTCTGACGTACTGACTGATGCGATCATTGCCTTTGCCGTTGAGTTGTCGGCAGTATCCTAGATCTGCACCACCTGGAAAGACGAGAAGAGCACAGGAAGAGGTCCATGGCTCGTTTACGATGACCTTCTCATTTACTGAGATGACTGCATAGTTTGGTGAGAGCAGGCGTCTCAAGGTAAAGAGCGCATGGCGGACTGAACCTTCAGTAGTGCCGGTGCCTGCAAAATCAATTAGACACAAGAGATATGTAGTTAGAGTTGCAATACTTGCCGGCATAGACCAACACGTTAACTTTTCTTGGAGTCATGTTGATGTTGAGTTGTGATTATTGGACTTCGGTGCCGAGATAATGTCGATACGAGGCCGTACTGAGGGCTTGGCAAGCCAACAAGGTGGCGCCGGCAATTCCGTGACAGTGACTACTCAACAAACAATCAAAATGTCGAAGTCAGAAACCAACGCTAACAAGGCGGCGAATACCGCGGTCGATGATGATGAGCCAGATGAGTGGTAAATACAGGATCAAAAGCTATCGAGTCGTTCCAGTCTGACTGTTTTAGGGACAAGAGGATCTTCAGCACGGGTTGTGCCGGTGAGATTGGTTGCAGGAGATGGTTGAGCTCAACCACTAACTGTTGGCAGACGAAAACATGAAGATGACAGACTGCTTTTACGAGAAGAAGGACTGGCGCCAATGCAAGAAGGAGGTGAGTTCTTGCGTCGCCTATAAGCGACAGGGAATGCGAGGCTAAACACATGACGATGCAGGTACAAGCATTCAAGGAGTGCTGGAAAAGGCAGAAGAACGATGAGAGGACTTCAACTAGGGATGCTTGAACGACTAATTCAATCAAGTGCTTGGGAGCTACAACAACTGTATTATCATTGTACGAGTAGATATAAGAATGAAAGCATACTCATTTGCAAACCTGTTCCCTAGGTCGTGAGAAACCTTATCGTGGTGTTGAACTATTATCGCTTATCGCTTATATTCCCAGTTTCCTGAGCACGAACATTGGCCTCGTCGCAAGGCTTCATTCCCATCACAACCACACGAAATGGCGACAGCAGGAAGAGCAGCAAGATGCCGCATTAATTTATCTTTAATATTGACTCTCGCGCAACCATCCCGCTCAAAAGGCGCTCTGCAACTCAGCAGAAACATCGCGACCGCCCCCCCTCCGAAAGCTGCTGCCACAACTCCGACCGCGAGGCGTCCAGCTCCAGCTGCGAGGCCGCCAGTGAACCGCAGGCCGGTTAGCGGAAGCCAGACCTCGAAGCCAAACGTCGCGCCAGCTGCCAATAGCAATGGCAACAGGAATCAGAATGCTGCTAAGTCAGCAACAGCGCCGTCTGCGCCGCCACCGTTTCGGCCAGCACAGAAACAATCTATAGACGACCAGTCGCCCGTAAAAGACATGTCAAACGGGCTGGGCGATGAGCCTCTAGTACTGGATGAGGGTGCCCGCCAAGTTGATTGGGCGCGCTCGTTCCACGGTCTGTCTGCTCAGCCGTTTTCGAAAGAGGCCGCAGCCATTCTGCTGGGTGAGATTGAGCCTGACGATGTGGAGGTCAAGCCGGATGGAATCATATACCTGCCAGAGATCAAGTACAGGAGGATATTGAATAAGGCGTTTGGTCCGGGCGGATGGGGTTTGGCTCCGAGAGGGGAGACAATTGTAACACCGAAGAGTGTTACGCGAGAGTATGCTTTGGTTGCTCATGGAAGGTAGGCCATACCTTCTCATCCTGACTGCTGGGAGATAGATACTAACCGGTTTATAGGCTCGTCTCCGTTGCACGCGGTGAGCAGCAGTACTTCTCTGCCGAGGGCATTCCGACAGCGACTGAAGGCTGCAAGTCAAACGCGTTGATGCGCTGCTGCAAGGACTTGGGTGTTGCCAGTGAGCTCTGGGACCCAAGGTTTATCAGAAAGTTCATGAAGACGCACGCTAAACAAATATGGGTCGAGCATGTCCCAACGAAGAAGAAGAAGCAGATCTGGCTGAGAATTGATGATGAGCCAAAGTATCCATTTAAGGAGACCAAGTTCTAAATCCTCCTCGAGGCCCCGCAAGCAACTGTAAGACATCTACTGCAGAATGTAAGATTAGGTGAGAGATAATATACCAAGACTCAGCTCCGTTGCATGCCACCACTTACTGCGTAACACGAAGATGATCTGACATGCAAAGACTTCTCATCTCCCAATCTCAGCCTCAGCGACCGTAACCACCAAACCTCACCACACTCCCAACTAACCCAATCGTTTCATCACCATCCCTCTCTCCGTATGCTCCTCCTCAACCTCGTCTCTCAACCCCGCAACCTCAAACAGAACCCCCAACTCTACCAACTCCTCCGTATCAATTAGCTTAACATTCTCTCTGAAAATCTTGTAGGTCACAGGACCAGTCTTCTTATGTTCCTCCATCCAGGCCTTGATCTCCTCTCCGACCCTAATACTCTTGATCTCCTCCTTGAGCTGAAGGAATTACTCTTTACCCTTGACAAGCAGGCTGTTGACTGCTGCGATGGCGATGAGTTCTTCTGAGGGACGTTAGTATGGATCTTGAGGATAGGATGTGGTGGGAGGAGGTACCGTTGGTATGTTTGCGATCATTGGTGGTCACACCCGCCTTGCGACGAGCCTTGCGTTGCTTAATTCGCATGCCTCCCACTTTTCAGCTGAACTTCCGGCTTCTTGACAGCTTCATCAGGGATCACATATTTGGCCTCTTTTGGAGTCGAAGTCGTGTCGGAAGGCATGTTGAGGTCGAGATCGTTCAATATTTGTTGGAATCTGCGGTCACCCCTCTTGCTAGCGGCAGCAGCGTCTGCATCGAAGCATGGCGTTAGAGTGAGGTTGAACACGGCTGTCCTTTGAGATGCGGGGGAGTTCATGGCGTCAGCGACAAGTTCAGCGCTTGTAGCTGGGTTGGAGGCTGAGCCTGAGGTGAGGTTAATATTTTCCTTGCGGTTCAGCATCTTGATGGTGATATGCTGTTGCAGGTTGAATAGGGCTGAGTGTGGTGTTGTTTTGTTGTGGTTGTAGATGTTCAGTGGTTGAACAGATGCAAGAAAGAATAGCGAACTGGTAACGACATGGATGTTTGTTGATCTTCAAGGAATCAAGTGGTAGTGAAGTTCGCCGCAAGAGAAAATTGACCAGACGAGCAGAGCCTTTGATCTGACGGGGAGTATACTGCCATATAGAATTTTTGAACGCCTGGCTCACCTGAACTGCCTGTATCACAAACTCCATTTCATTAGCTTTTAGGTGAAGATATTCCATCCTCATTAACGGCGAACAGAGGGAAAGCTTAACGGCTTCGCAGCAAAGATTATGCCAAAGTTATTCAGCGAATTTTATCCAAAACCTATTGTGTATATTAACTACTTGCCTGCTTCACATTTCACGCCTTACTCTTCCCCGTACCTCACTTCCCTCCACATCTCACTTCCACCTGCAACCCATTCCCATTACGACTCACATTCACTCATCCAAATCATCCACTCTCCAGCTCGTCAACCCCTTAATCGCGGACCCAACCTCTCTCTCTTCCGTTATTACCACGAGAAAGCATCGAAATGGACCGGATTCTGACGACAAGCCTGAACGGCTTGCTGAGGAAACGAAAACTGTTTCTTCCTCGCTGGCAATTTACGTGCCGCACAACCCACCCACGTCTCAACAAATAGGAAACGTGCAGAGGCACAGTGGTCAGAGCTTAAGGCATGGTAGGTAGAGGTTTCTTCCAGTTTTTCCTCAATCTTCTTCATCTTCGTTTCTGTCCATTTTCGTTCTCAGTACTCTTTCTCGGAATCATGTAGAGCCACGGGAAGACATCTGGTGTTGTGGAGGCTTCAAAGGAAAATGATGATGGGATGCCAAGTCTCATGTCTCTCTGATCTCTCGAGGGACGGTAATATTATGGCGATGAGGAAGTTCTAGGTGGTACGGAGAACGCACTGCAAGATACAACTCCAATGTTGGTGGATAGAAGGACAGGATATCGAAGATTGCGGATCCGTCAAGGATGACTTTCAGGAGAAGGATGTCAATGCGGCTGAGGCCTTGATCAAAATTGAAGACGAAGACGAGGATACCCACGGCGACGAATTCAGTAGAGGATATTGGGGAGACATGCGGATGCAGGACATGTTGAAGTCATAAAGTTAGATTGTTGGGCGATGAGGGTGAGGGCAAGAAAGGCAAAAAAAGTTGGATCTGGAGCAGCGGAAAGAGGAAGGTGTCTTGCAGGACGACATCAAGGTGGAAAACGATGAGGACGGAAAATAGATTGGCAGTCCAGAATACACCAACACAACAAATGGGCGGGCGAGGCTCAAAAATGGTAATTCATGAGAAAACTTGCTGTTGGTGTATGGGACCCGGCCGCGGCTAAGCGGTTGCAAAATCAGAAATACCACACACGCGAGGGGATAGATCGAGAATCGGCACCCTAAAAACCGAATGCCAAAGGTATCAGGCTCGTCAATAGGCAGGCGCATGATTGCAGGAAGGGTGGCTCCCTCTCCCTATGAGACGTAATCGCGCTGTGTACCATGAAACTGACGCATAGTGCTTAGTACTCAGAGCTGACAAAAGCCGTTTAAACAGTTTCTCCATTTATGCCGTTCCAGCTATATCGCAAGGCGATGGCCATGAGGACCACCATCGTCCAAGAATATGACAGCGGCTACCTGCAGATTGCCTCGGCCCAAGAAGCGCTTCTGCAGACAACACAGTGCATAAAGAAAGCTTAACACAACAAATTGACAGCGCTCCAAACGTTCCCCCGATTCTACAACATACGACTGTTTATGCAGATCCTGCTCGAGGTAGCAGCGTCGGTTCCGATGCTTTGAAAACTTCCGCAGAACATATGTGGTGACTGTGCCAGATGTGGTCCGATAATGGCGCTCATGATGCGCATCGTAGTCGAGGTGCTACGGCATGTGTCAAATTTTCGTGATACATATCTCCGATAACCGCTCGTGATTACGATTCTCGGTCACTTCCTGCGACGTTACAGGTCCTGATAGAGCGGTACAAAACTTGAGTGTATACCATTCTTATAGCGGCGGTTATTGCTTAGATCGTCTTTTAAAGCACCGGTCCCATCTGGCGTGGCGACTCGGGGCGTTTGTACCCATTCGAGTGCTTCTCTTGCTTGGATACGAGCTGTCTGCGAGATACAAGTGCCCAAGCAGCACTCCACTCGCTTGTGTGACAGCGGGCAGTTGCACGAGCTGTTCCGAGGATGTCCATTTTACCATGGGATTAGGAGCTTGTATCGCCTCACGCCACGTTTCTCCTCCAGTGCTATGCTCTGCCATCTCTGGGTCATCCACATACATCACACTCCTCATTTCTCCATCTCGAGCTTAAACTTCCGTGCCTAGACGCGCAGTTAGCATCCACTACCCAGATTCCGTCGGAAGTACGCTTCTTCCCGCAGTTTGGGAAACTTACCCAAGCAGTAAACTCATCCTCCTTGCCCTCCCAGTTGGTAAGCATTAGGTCACAGGCCTTTACCCCGCTGTCAAAGCACTCTTTCATGGCTTCGTCAATGGCGTCACTATCAAGCTCGTAAAAAGCGTTGGCTAGCTCGTCAGCTGTGTCGGGAAGGGGTTTCAACGAGTCCACAATGGCGTCGACACGCTGTGCTATGTTCTCCTCAGCAGATATCGCGGCAATAGCAGCCGGCGAGTCGTTCAGTGATGGCACTGGTGGAGCTGGAAATGAGACCTTAGACAGAGTCTTCAAACGACGTTTTATAGCGGCATTATAGAGCAAGACCATAAGCTTCTGGCGGCGAATCGAGGACTGAAGTCTAGGGCGGATCTTTTCAGGATCGCCATGTGGGATATGTAAGGATTCACCAAAGAAGTCATCTATATCGTATTGTGCCGTGTTCTCGTTGTGCTCGTCATCATCACTGGCAGCATCGTCTCCTTCCTGGTCGTCGCTCTCCTCCTCGCCCCACTCGTGCAGCTCCTCAATGGCATCCTTTAACGTATCCCTGTACTGCTCTGCCTTCTTTACAATCAATCCTGCAATCCCTTGATCCTTCAACTCAATAAGACTGTCGCATGCCTGCCAGACAACACCCGTGGCTGCCAAACTGCCCTTTCCTGCAGTGGCACCTGTGCCATTCTTCTGGTCGGCGTTCAGCACCTTGCCATCTAGTGGCACCTCCGTCAGCAGGTTGCCAAACTCGCTGAGCACCTTTTGTACACGCCACAAGAGCTCAGTCTGCGCAATTTTTGTGTAGCGAGTTGAGTCACAGAGCTCGACAGCTGTCGCGAGAACCGGAAGAGGACCAGCAGCTAAGTCGCGGAGGACTTTGATTATGGCGGTGGGGGTGAAAGGATCGTTGATTATGAGCAGTGAAAGCTTCGTCGAGTGGGCACGAATGAGCTTGGCAGCATCATGGGCGAGATCGAGAGCGTTGATGTCGCTGGTCTTAGCGGTTTTGACGGTTTGAGCACTTGGTGGGGTCTTGAGGCCGGCTTCAAGCTGGGAAATAAGGGCTAACACAACTGCCACAATGTTATGGAGACTTTCTAAATTTTTCTTTTCTTTCAGTGACGACGCCATCGCTGTAGGTGAGTGCAAAAATGTGTTGTGGTGAATTCAATGGTGAATTGTTTACATTGGCGAGGTTGGTGACAGGATTTGGGACATGCCAAGACATAGCAAAATGTTAGCGGCTTCCCGCGCGTCTCCCAAGCCAGCACATCCAACGGACGCGACGGGCATCGGTACACGACCCGGACATCCATCACTACGACTTACCTATCTCCACCGCGGAAGAAGCAGGATACATGATATAGGACGTATTGTTATACCCAAAGGCAAATCATGGCTCCTGGCCGCTTGACTAAGTCCGATGGCCCTACCCCGCCGGCGAAAACGCTTGTCCTCGACAACGGCGCATATACCCTCAAGGCGGGATTCGCAGGACCTGGCATCGAAGTAGATCCTAAAGAATGTCGTATGATACCAAATTGCATGGCCCGAGACCGCAACCGCAAGGTGTACACTGGCTCAGAGCTGGAGAAATGCAAGGACTTTGGCGAGATCCAATTCCGACGTCCAGTTGAGAAAGGATACACTGTGAATTGGGAGGCCGAGAAGGAAATTTGGGAACATGAATTCTTTGACAAGAAGGCGGGACTCTTCTGTGACCCTACCGAAACTGGACTCATACTCACCGAGGCATCTAATGCGTTGCCTGTGTTGCAAAGCCATTGTGATCAGGTCGTGTTCGAGGAGTTCGGCTTCGCGCGGTACTACAGGGCAATAGGTATTTATTCTTAGATACATCAGACTTGATTTCTATTCTAACGTTTCTGCAAAAAGGGCCGACGCTAAATGCTTACAACGACGTCCAATCCATATTCAAAGCTCCACCACGCGATGCATCTACTCCTCTGGCGCCTGCTGAAGTTCTTCTGGTGATAGATTCGGGATACTCTCACACGACAGTAACACCAGTGCTGCAAGGCAGACCGGTGCACCCGGCCATTCGACGCTTAGATGTCGGTGGAAAGCTGATGACAAACTACCTGATGAGGCAGCTATCTGCTCGGCAGTATGACATGACCAACGAGACATATGTGATCAACGAAATCAAGGAAGCAGCATGCTATGTAACCCAGAACTTTGACAGAGACCTCGAAGCCACGTGGAAAGGAACGATAGGCGAAAAGAGGAAGAGCTACACCACGGGTGGCGGCATTGCAAAGGACTATGTTTTGCCCGAATATCAGAATGTAGCGAAGGGCTCTCTAAGAGACCACGATCCAGGACTCGCTAATAAGAAGAGGAAAATCGCTGCAGGACATGCCGTTGAGAACCCGGAAGAGATCATGACATTGAGGAATGAGCGCTTTAATGTGCCTGAGCTACTCTTTAATCCCATGGACATTGGTTTGCGGCAGCCTGGTCTCGCCCAGATTGTGATGCAGAGTCTTTCAGTCTTGCCAGTCGGCCTTTGGCCTGGCATGCTGGCCAATATCATCGTTGTCGGCGGTAATAGCTTGATTGAGGGCTTTATACCTCGACTGCAAGCCGAAATTAAGGCTCTTGCACCATCCGAATGTGTATTTCGCTTGGCTAGACCAAGCGAGCCCACCGATCCAAGCCCTATCGTGAGCACTTGGAATGGCGGTGCAAATTTAGCGCATGATGAAACTACTCTGGCCAAGTTGTCTGTCACAAAGCAAGAGTACGATGAATTCGGCGCCTCGTGGGTGGCCAGAAAATTTGGCAGTTTACCCGCCAGGTGATGAGAGCAAAGAGTGATGTACATGCTTCGTGTATATGCAAAATCTACATGCACTCGCGTTTCAGTCGCGAAAGTTATCTAGAACACCGCCGTTGCGCTGCAAGATGCACTATTATCCAACAATGATCAGTCCCGTCTATCTAACGCCTTTACCAATGCTTACGCGCACTACATGCCACGACGCCACGCGATCTCACAAAACAAAGTACCATACACAAACTAAGTCAACCCATCACCGCAACGCAGCCTTAAAAAAATTATTCAACCACGACATAGCGATCCTATTTCATCCCACACCTGGCGAGGCATTCCAGCGTTCCTGGCACGGCACCAGTACCAACTGGTGGAATGTCTGAACCAGCCTCTGTAGTGTTGAAGAACAATGGGTTGTTTCCAAACGCAGCTCTTATCTACGGACTATCAGTATCGACTACTTGGGGAGCTCTTAAGCAGTTTTGCTCACCATATCGGACGGCAGGTTGAAAAGTTGATTGGCAAGCTGAAGGGTGCCTGGATCTTCGTTGTTCAATGTTGAGATGAGAGTGGCGTTGCCGCAGCCCATGTTTTGCATGGTATGGAGGGAGCCAACTGGGAATATGGTCATCTGACCGGGCGTGAGAACGGTCTCGATGGACTTAACGCCATTTTCTTGTATCATCCAAGTCTTTGTCGTTCCTTCCACCGCCGTCACCCAGTTTGCGGCTCTCGGGTGCATATGAGGCGAGAGCATGGCACAGGGACCAAGACTCAGCATTGCTATTGTCAAGCCGTTGCCGACTGCTGCAGGGAAAGATGCAACATTTGCGTTAACGACAGAGCCAGGAGAATACGTATAGTCCTTCTGCTTTCTAAAATCAAACACCCAATCTTTGTGACTAGGTAGAAGATTTGCGCGGTCTCGTGCTGTTGCGGCCATTCTCAGCTTGGCGACCAGCTCTGGGTTGACGGTGTCGGTTTTGGGTGCGGTTCCATAGGCATGGACGGTAGACGAAGCCAGTGCCATAGCGAACAGTCTAACAAGATGCTTCATCGTGGATAGGAATGAGGATCTTTGATGGAAGAAGTCTTGAAGGAGCTCTATGTGAGCGGTGAGCAAGTCGTGCGATGTTGCTGGGAAATTTGTTGCTTGGGATAGGTGATCCGCTATTGAGGTGGTGGTTGACTCTGCTGAAGTTTGTTCGATGATCTCGTAATGTACAGTTTGCGTGGCTCTTATAACCAAGGTGCCGGTCAGGATAGGACTCCAACCATGTAGAAGCATGAGTGCTCTTTCAGATCTCACCACATTCCGGAAAGTTTTCTAAGTTGAGATGGGGAGCGAGTTTCGAGCTGGAGGCTGATGATGTTAAAACGCGGTCAAGAGCTAAAATCAGAGTTACGTTTAGTCTGGGATGTCGAGACGAGAAGTACCTCCCATTTCGACTAATAGTCTTGTCTTACAAGAATCAGCACCTGCTCTACAAATGGGGCGCCCTCCGTCATAACCATCTTGACAAGCTTCACGCTAACGTTGCGTTCCCTGTGCTCCCACATGGCACGATGGGATTGTCTTGACCACACGGCGAAAAGACCGAGAATGGAGCTTTTACCTTCCAGTATTCCCCGCAAATTACGATATACGGAAGCCATTCTTGTCAGACATGGATTCGTCAGGCATACATGCACATAGGTCCTTTTTGGTATTTATGCATATGCATATCTTATTGCTGCGCCTACTCTTCGATAGTGGGCTATGCTGCGGCTATTTTTGTGGCTGCTGCGGCTAGCGTTTTCAAGCACGTCAGGCAGAAATTGGACAAGGTGCGGTAAGCGCAGCAACTCATGGTCGTTGGACGCTTAGATCCGAATCTTCTATGCAGCAGCCACGTTCTTCAGCAACGTGGACCCTACAAATCCTCGCTTCAAAGCTTTGCATATTGATATGGACCCCGGTTTAGCCTCTATTATAGCACCGCCATTTAACTGAGGCACAACGCCTTTGTGAAAGCGTATCAGATTCGCCAGGGGTTTAAAATTTGAACTTTTCCACCACCTCTTCTTTAAGTCATTTAATCTGGAACATCAGCCTAAAGAATCGGAAGCAGCATGTTTAGAGAACCACAAAATATCTACTTGTGGACAACATCGCGATGACTAGACTCAAGATGAAAGCTTTAGGTTCCCGTACCTCCGGCGTAAAAGCCTAACCGTAACACACTCGCCCTGGTGAGCGCATGAAAAGACTCCGCCGAGTCGCACAGACTTGGAGGCGACACGCATTCCACACCAAACCTGTTCGCCAATGTCTGTTCACCGCGCTGTGGTCATCCTCACATCATGGCGAAGCACAGGTGTTGGATTACGCCGCAGAATAGCTGACGCTGCATAGTGGGGACAGCTGTTGACCCAAGGAGCCGTATTCATACATGCAGCTGAGAGCTGACGCCGAATGCACGACATGTTTACGATCATTCAAGCCAGGCTTTTCTTGGAATGAATCCTCCAACGGCACCAATGATATACGCTTGTGAGGAGTCGCGTGAAGAACGTGCCTCGCACAGCTTCTAAACGCTGTGGCGGCTAGACTCGGCTGAAAGTAGCTCAGATGATGAGAAATTATATAACTCACTTCTCTCGGCTGTTACAAGCGACTACATCAACGTTATTGGTAGTCATCATCATCTCATGTGAATATTGTAAGCATTCCTCTTCTTTCTGCCCACGAAGCCTTGATTTCGACTCTGTGAGTGGCCTCTCCGCAAATGCCGGGCGGGCACTGAGCGACGTATGGAAGACTGCAAATCAGATGCTTCGCGTAGCATTCGTCTCAAGCTGGGCAGCACGGGATTGAGACTCGGCCAAATACAGCCGTGGGGTGTGAGGCTGGAAGGCACCACAACCATATCTCGATAAGGTTGCTTCCGCTTTAGCAAATGAGGGCCGCGCCAACGAGCTCACCTGGAGAGAAAGCAATTAGCCTGAGCGACACTGGTTTCAGTGCTGCCAGGCACCAAACACAAGCAATCGATGCCGTTGTCGACTCTCAGATCGTGTACGCGCCTCTGGCACCCAATACCCCGTCGCTGGTTTTCTTGGGTAGTGGCTATATACGGACTCCGTGGCGACGAGATGATTGTTCATCCTTCTCCTATTCGTCCCAACAATCTCATCCTCCGTCGTAGTCAGGGAAGAAGTAGTTCAACTCGTGGCAATGAGAAACATATCGGTCCTCATCAGCTTTAGACTTCGAACAGTCAAGGAGGTGTGGTGGCTCGTGTCAGTCATAGGTCCAATTTGGGGAGACACGACTCATTTGTGGCTTGCGCCGCTGGTTGTCAACTACCGCATTGAGGAAGCTGCTGGAGGCAATAAGGGACGACCACGTGCCTCCGCACTTCTCGAACGTCATGTGAGTCAGTACTATAATTAAATGCGCTACATGCCCAGTCGTACAGGATTTGAGCGCCGTTTGTGCGACGGGGGCATTGATGCGCAGAACATTCTCTAGATACTTCGGCGGTTCCAGAGCAGTGCCCTGTTTGTCACTCAACCAGATCTCGATTGTGCTCATTGCCATGTACGTGGTAGTTTCAAAGCTGTTTATCACCGCTCCATGCAGGGCCGGATCTAAGAAGCTGCACCGATCAAAATATGGCGGCAATATCTTCGTCGCTGGCGCTTCTACTCGAGTCGTATCCTTGGCACGGCTAAAGGCATGATCGTTTTTGAGCATATCGGAGATTATCCACAAACGAATGTGGTATGAGGTAACCACGACTATACCGCTCCTTCCGTATGTGCGCATGCGAAGGAACACAACTAGTCAAAGCTTCAACTATACAACTAGCTATTGTCAAGAATCTATGTTACGGAACTACCTCCGCTAAGGATTGTGTAGTGGCTCTAAGTCCGAATTCAGGTCATGACATACGCAGCTTCCATCTTTGATCTTCATTATTTCATTATGTCGTCGTCTTGAAGCCTCTCCAGTACAGCTCCAACGCCTGCAGCCTCGCCAGACCACTCCTGGATGATTTTGAGTCGCTTATTTAGTGACGTCGTCTCTCACTTTGACCCAGGACTAAAATGCCACACATCCCCATAGATTAGCCATCAATTCAACTGAAATTCCTCTGCCCAGCATATCTCATGTAACCAAGCGCCTCTTTTCCCCACTCTTCATCAGACTCAATGCTCGGGTTAGCAATCCTTAAGGCAGTGCTTGGCCTACTCGAAGATGTCTCCGGCCTCTCCAATGACTGTCTTTGACTTGGAAGAGTGTACAAATCACCATTATTCTGCTCGGCTGACTGTTGATTCATATACCCTGCTGGTTTTGGCCCTGGGGCAGGTGGCAGAGGAGAAGGCTGTCTGTCGGGATAATTGATCCCTCCTGGCGGCGATAGCGGCGAGCGTAAACTATCTGCATATTCGCTGTTGTGCTTATCGCTCCTGCCTGAAAAGTCAAGGTTCAGCTGGCCGAGCGATGCGGCCGTCCTGGCTAGCGAATGTGCCTGAGTAGGCGTATCGTCAGTTCCTGCATCGTCATTCCCGGTGACGATGCTCTCTGCAGGCATCTCCACGTAGCCGGCAGGTGCTGGTGGTGGCGAATATCTGGTGTAGCTGGATTTTCTGCCCCTAGGCATATCGGAGATACTCTCGACATTTCTAAGGCTGCTGCGCTCAATCACGCTACCGTTGCGGGCACTTGGTGCGCCAGAATGACGCGGCTCACTTCCTTCGTTAACATCCGCTAAGCCACCATCGGCATCACGAATGCTAAATTGGGCCATTGTGCGCATCTTGCGAGACACCCATGATCCAAGAATCTTGCCACGCTGCTTCTCGCCAAGACGCGACCGTGGAAAATCACCCTTGTTAACGAAAGCGACGATATCGGCTATGGTCTGATGCTCATTGAGGATTGCGTTTACGATGACGGGCACCAAAGAAGCCAAATACGCTTTTCTTGCGACTTCAACCAACACAACTATAAGCCCTCCAGCTTGGAATACGGCGCTAGTTCTTGTTAGCTGAGGAACATTAAGGGTGAGGGTAGTATGACTTACCAACCACCTGATACGATGCTTCTATGGCAATTCTCAACCGAGTCCTCGATGTCCATCGGAAAGTGGCTAAGACCGTTTATCTCAAAGGTCTCACCAATGCTGCCAAGCACGAAAAGGACTTGCATCTCAACTTGGGCACCATTCGGCCCAATTGGTCTGCTTACCTGGTGCAAAAAGCCGAGGTCTCCTGTACGTACGTATTGTACGCTTGGATCGCCGTCCACTGTCCGTCCATTGAAGCGCTGAGCATCAAAGACATCCCGAGACATGTAGAAAGCTTTGACGCAAGCCTCAGACACGACCCAGATCTCGCCATACTCGCCTTCGTGGCACAGCATACGACTCTCTGGATTAACAATGGCAATCTGGGTTGAGACTGGAACCATACCAGAGTCTTGCACCATTAGAGCCTTAGGACCAGTATCTGGATCGACCGGGTAGATCAAGCCTCTGCGCAGGGCTTTCGTATCAAGCCACAACTCTATTGGCTCGATACACATGTATGATCGAGAGGCGATCATGGGGTTCAATACGTGCGAGTAAACAGTGTTAATCGCCGTTCTATCCAAGCCAGTGGCAGCGAAGTGCAGGCGAACCTTCTGAAACACGTCCACTCTCGGCCTTCCTTCGGCGGAAATCATCATATTCTTAAGCTCGTGGAGAGCAAAGCCCTTGCCTGGTAGCATCGCCATAGCGTGGTCTAACATCTGTGGAGTTGCGTAGGTGTCTTTGATCTTGTATCGAGACAAAGCGAGGAATAATGATCCAGGATTTTGAGCAAACTCGACGGGAGATATCAGATAGGTTGGAGCGCCAACAAAGATACCCATTAAGCAGGTATGAATGAAGCCCAATCCACTGGTAGAACGAACGCATCCCAGAACAGGCCGGGAGCTTGTCATTTGGCAAGTCTCCTTTTGCACTTTGCATACCCCCATAATTGTATCATGCCCTAACTGCACCGACATACGGCGTTGGTCCGGAGTCCAGTAAATCCAGATCAGAGCAGGGTAGCTAGACTGGACCCAAGCTGGTTGCATTGTGAGGCCTAAATCGCGACACCCATTATTCTGCTTTGGTGGCTTGGTAGTGTTGCATATCGGTGGCATGTTGATCTTCAGGACTCCTGCGGACTGTTTGAGATGCTGCGACACGACCTTGAGCTTGAGGAGATGGTCTACATCCTGGTTCACGATAATGGCCCTGATGTGATAGTCCGAGATCATATGGAGAATTGCAGGAGAATCTTCGCTTAAACGGTTCTGGTCGAGTGGCGCCATAGGAATAGCCGTCACGCCTAGGCAGAAGCAAGCATGGACTGCAAACACGAAGTCTTCCGAGTGCGTGTACATGAGCATCAGACAATCGCCCGCCTTGACTTTCACCTTGTTCTTGAGATACATGGCAACAGCTGCAACCTTGGTGTCGAACTTCTTCCATGATATACCCTTGCCTTCCTTACCTCTTCCATCAATTGTGCAGTAGGAAAGCTCTTCCGCTTGTCTCGCAACACGCCATTGCGACAAATCAACGATACTCGAAAAGTTGTTCAATGGCGTCGAGGTCCTGTCATCGATGACAACCTCTCTTGGATCGAAGCCAGAGTACTGCTTCTCGCCAGGTCCTGGCATGAGAATGTCCTCCCGATTCTGTGTCGCAATGTCGGACCAAATCCCGCCTGTCGGATCGACGCCAATAGGTAGGTTCAACACTGCTCGCTCCACGCCAAATTTGACATGAACACAGGCCAAGCTGCCAGCATCGAATTCTTTCCGGCACATCATGTTTCCGATCTCATTGCGCCCGTTTTTCCAGACCTTTGGCAAAGAGTTCGGTGCCATGATCATTACACAATAAACTCGCAGATGGTGGTCTTGCATAAGTACTTCTATGGTTTTCTCGCACAGAGAGTCTAGCAAAGCTGTGTCGAGTTGGCGTGGTGGCGCTCCAGAGCTGGCAGGCGCCGTCGAAGCGCTGTTGGATTCAAGAACGACAACTGGTAGGTGCTCATCGTTGACAAAGACGTCGAACGCGGAACAGTCGTAGACCTTTGGCACATTTTTCATGATACTCACAATGATGTGTTGGACGAAAAAGTAGCGAAACTCGTCGACTTCGTTGTCATGCTCCACCCATTCAACTTTTTGGCGTAGGCGATCCTCATATAGTCCCAATACAAACACTTTGCCCTCAATGACTGTTCCAAGTAAGCCGGTTCTCAAAAACTCTGGTTCGATAACCATCGGCGTTGGGTCCCCTTGCGCAAATTTGTAGGGTCGCGCATGGAATATCTGCTCGGTGTGCTTCGGTAAAGCCCAGAAACCTCCAGAGAGTGATGGCGAATCCACCCAAATCTCGCCGATCGCATGTGGAGATGCAAGCAAGCCAGTCTCCGGATCGACGACAGCAAGAGTAGCGTCAGGGATTGGATATCCGAAAGCGCCAACCCTTACTGTTCCAGCTTCGTTGCCGCGCTTTCTTGCCTCATTGCCAATGGCAACTACCAGAACCTCATTAGTCTTCAATGCTTCACGGTCCAGCAACACTTCTCCAAGTTCTGTTCTCTCCACTTGTTCTTTAGGCGTAGTCCTTCCGGCGCCTCCTCCTATGAGACTACCGAATCCGTTTTGAGCCGAGCTTCTGCCTTTTTCTTCCGTTTTCTCTTTTTCCTTTTCGTCGATTGAGGAGGTTTCCGAACCCAGCTCCAGCTTCAGAGGACATCCGAGCCTCTCCTCTCCTCCAAGCCAATCACGCATACTAATAACCATACCGCCATGCTCTGGCAAGCACAGCATTGGGCATAAAAGTTCTCTCGCTCTGTTGTTTCTCATGGGTTTCAACCATCGATCCGCAAGCACCTCATTGAACTCGCAGTCAATTGTCAATGTGTCAATGAGACAGAGCTTGAGGTGCTGGAAGTTCGGCTCCGTGCCCTTCTTGAAGTTACGGGTTGTCATCGGGTCCTGTTGGTAGTTGTAGGCGGCGCGCTTCAAGCCAGGGTAATCTGCTAACATCAGGGTCGCCTTGTACTTGGTGATTATGTGGGCGTAAAGGCCAGGCGTCTCAACTGCGGCTCTTTCCATCCAAACGTTTGTGTGTCCACCGTACACGGTTAGGAGAACACCCATAATCATGCCGATTCCATATCGTGCATCTAGGTAGGAGAGCATTATTTCTCCCTTGTTTCCACTGCCCGCAGCCAATAATCGACCGCTTTTATCGCGAAGTGATGGATTCATCGTATCGCCAGTATTTGCCGGCACTGTTGCTATGACAGCACTTAAGCACGCCATCTGATGCATGATCGTCCTATGGCTCATCACAACTCCACGCAAATCTCCCGTAGGAGCTCGCGAGAATTCAATATATGCCAGATCAGGCACTGATAATGCGGGTACCTCTTCCTTCTTTTTAGGATGCCAGCTGCCAAACTCGTTTGTCTTCCACCATTCAACTCCACGAGGCCATTGCAGCTTCGCCTGCGTAATGTCTCGCTGGAAGGCTTTCAAGTTGTTATCAGTCGTCAGCGCCAAATGGGCTTGAGTTGAGGTAAGTATCGTATTGAGCTTTGGGTAGTCGTCAAGGTCGTTGATTGGAACTGCTACTACTCCAGCAATGAAGCATCCCAGAAGCGCAATCGCAAAGTCAATGACCTCAGACTCGCGATAAATGAGAGCAACCCTATCACCTCGGTATAGAGAACTCTTGTCGCGAATGACTTGTGCGACCTTTTCCGCGCGGCTGGCTAGCTTTTCCCATGTTATAGACGCTATCTCCTTGCCCTTGCTATCAAGCACCCAGTATGCCGGAAGTCTACCGGAGGTCCGACTGCGGTGTCTTAAAACAGCCGCAATATTGTCAAACTTCGACATTGGCGTATTACTATCGTGAGGATCGTAAACAGCAAATGGGACGTCTCTTGGCTCTAAGGGCATCTGATAGTCGAGAGCATCTGGTGATGGTAGATCGCTAGTGGTGAGCATAGGTGGGGCCATGCCCGCTGTTGGCGAGAAGGCGTCAGTTGCCGAGTATCTCTGAGGTCCACCCTCGTATCCAGTTCCTGACTGCTGATCATATGCTTGTTGGCCTGCAAAGTCATGGAAGTACTGTTGAGAATCCAACATCGTGCCTGCGCGGCTATCATCATACACCATCGTTCCTCCTTGAGAAGGTCCATACAACATTGTTCCCGCCTGACTCTGCACATAATCAGGGTTGTGCTCCTGAAACCCTTCTTGCATATCCGGGTTATATGCATAATTCGCGCCGGACGCCATTGTCATCGTCTGATCGCTTTGGTTGGCAGGATACGAAGAAGTGCCAATTTCGTCTATGTAGAGAGAGTTTTTCTTAGGAAAGTGCGGCGGTGATGGATCTGGATAATCTCCCGCTGCTGGAGCTGGAGGCTCGCGAATGGCCGGAATTGATGTATTTGGCGCCAAATCCGCATTATAAGCTTGGTATTGCGGTTTCGGAGGCACAGACGACTGCATTGAATAACGTGCTGGCGACTGCGGAGCGGCATTGGAGGATTGCCAGTATCCTTCAGGATGGGCTGACTGCGTCAAACTATCATTCTGTCCTGCTTGGAAAGATGTTGGTCGTGAACTGGTGAAAGAGGGATGTAACGTGTTGTCTGGCGTGTGAATCCGAAGACCGGGTCTTCCGTCTTGAGTTGAAGGTGCCAGAAACTGGTTGAACAAAATGGTGCGGCGCTTTTGATATCTAACAATGGCTATCAGTTATTCCTGCATTCTCAAATAATGCCTTCATGGTAGCGATTCGGCTCATCGCACTGCAGCAACTTGGAACAGCAATCTGGAGCTACGCACCCTTTTTGTGTGATGTCTCCATCCTAGCAAATGTTAGCATAGAGTTCGTGGGCGAATGCAATGTACAAGAAAGGAATTGGGATCACTCTCTTAAAGCTTGGGAAGGCATACCTCCAGCTCTTGCTCGAGCTCCTCTAGCCGTGCCCGAAGTTCCGGATTCTCTGCACCCTCCATATTGAGCTATGCGAATACTGGTACGGTTACTCGGTGATGCGGGCGCTCGTGAGAGCGCAACAACCAGCTGAACGTGCACTTTAGACGGCGTCAACCACGCCGCGGTGAGAGCGAGCGCGAAAGAGAAAGAGCGTACGATGCCGACGCGCGTGAGAATAAAGATGGCAGACTGGATTTTCAATATGTCTCGCTATAAAAGAATGAATGTATGCAGCGGGTTACTGTCTTCATGCTGTGTGGAAAAGCTCAGTAGTTAGACCTCGGGGCGCCAAAACTCGCTGCCTCCACGACCGCTCGTGCGGCCAACTGGTTATGATGTCGTTTCCAGCCTAGGAATTAAGGTTGTAATGCATAAACGGGGCTGGGCTAAACTCGGTTGGCATATGCGGGGACCACCACAACAACCCCGGATTCCACATTGTGACGTCTGGGGCCCTGAGGCCTGAAACACCAGAAATACATATGAGTGCAGCCGTATACTATAGAATAGATTGCAATTACTCGTACCGAGTACGAAGAGCTCAATTTTGAGATACGAAGTAATGGGCTTCACTATCTCTAGATGTCGAATGTTTAGTGAACCACAAATGGCCACCCCAGCTGCGCCGTTGTTCTCAGAGAAGGTAGAGATCAAATACAGGAGTCAATTTCAATGATGCTCATTCCGAATGGGTATATTAACGACAGTATAGACGGTGTTCGTTCGAAATCAGATTCTCAAGGGCTTTCACGCCAAAAAATTTACTCCAGAACTCCTCCCAAATGCTGATACGTAGCTCAAGGCTCAAATAGCCATCATCTGCGGCAATCCATCTGTCCACACACGTTCCCATGTCCTATTTACGCGGCGTAAAACCAGTATCTGTGACTTGTTAGTACCACTGTCTTCCATCAGAAGGATCGTTATGAAGGGAACTTACTCAGCAGCATACTGCACTTCAAAAGCCGCCGGCATCCCCGTGCACGTTTTAGGTGGATTACCACCTGCAGTGTTCAATCTGTAGACCTCCTGCAAGTTGCCAGTATAGTCCTTAGCACTAAGCTTCAACCACGGAACGGCTCCATCGCCCTTGCCACCCTGACCGGGGCTTGCGTATTTGGGGGCTGGTACAGCAGCGTCCTTCTTACACGCAATAGTGCCCATCTTATCTTTCGTGGTGTCGAGGTTGAAGAATGGGACAGAATCTGGAGTAAAGAAGTGATCGCCTGAGATGAGGAGATTGGCTGGATTTGGGCGAGCCTTTTGTGGTGATGCTACGAAGGCCGTTGGGAGATTGAACTGCAGAGCAAAGTTGGTGAGGGTAGAGAGCGCATCTGCATTGTTGGCTGCGAGGCAGCTGGCGTTGTACAGTGTCGCCACGGCACCGTTTGCAACGGGAACGGCAGTGGCATTGGCAGTGTCGCAGGTATAGTTTTGGGTGCCGCGGCCGATGGCAACATGCTTCAGTACAAGACCTGGTGATGGGCTGGGTAATGGCTCGGAGGCTGGGCCAAGATGTTAGTCCATCTGATAAGTGATACTGCTATGCCTGAAGCTTACTGAGAGGTTGCACTGCGTTACTCAGATCACAAGTCGGGGCCACACCCGCTATCTTCTGTTGTCCCACACACTTGACTAATGACTTGAAGTATGTGGTGATAGCGCCGGTATCTTGGTTCGCTACTGGCAACCAGGCGTCATAAGTTGGAGCAGCGATGGCGACTTGTGCCAGCGCGGCGAGCCATATTGAGAAACGCATTTTATATGTGTTGTTGTAAGTCGTAGCTGCTCTGTTTGGTGGAAGAGTTGCTCGTCTTTGTTTTCTCTGAAGAAGAACCGAAACCCCGAGTCTCCACGATGTTACTTATGAAATAACAGGAAATACGCTAAGGAAAAACGACGAAGGGCTTTCGAAGAGGGTAAGAGTAGATGATATGGATGAGGAGTGAAAGAACAGCTACTATTAATGAGGGGAGTTTATATGCTATCTTATATTCGAAACAGCGCTAAGCGCCTGCGGTCTTCGACATAAATATCTGGCGCCAATGTACTATACTAAGCCAGTTTTCAGTGGCACTGTGGCCCCGAGATTATCCAGGATCTATAAACAGTGGGACAAGCACTGGAGAGTACGTCGCAATGTGCGGAGTACTGCAGAACTGAGGTGGACAGCCGTCGAATCTTGGACGACGTTTGATGAATGGCCAATGTGAATCTGGTTGGGGCTCAAGGAGTCCACATGAAACTCCACGATTGGCTGACATTTTAAGATGGGCGCTTGCATGGTGGTTGTCATTGTGGTGGCTGGCTATTCGTGTGCTATGATTGGTTGATTTGAAGAATGACTTGCAGACTTAGCGGCGGAATGTAGCCCACCTAAGGGCCAACTTTAAAAGGCTTGGCATAATTTAGCCGCCCTGGCCACGATGTGGTGGCCATCATTGCCCGGCGTAAGACCCTCAGCGCGTCTGAGTATTTGGCAAGACTGAGGGTTTAACGATGACTCTGAAAGAGATGCTAAATCGATCTATCTTGACAGAGGAATGGGCTATGCTTCCCACTGCGTTTACTTTAACGTGATGGATTTCGACTGCGTTTTTGTGAGAACTGAAGCTTTTTCGCACATCAACAGTATTACGTTCTGCTGTGCCTTGCTTCTATGCGCTTAATGGCCAATGAATCTGTACTATGCAATAGCCGCGCATGTAGCACACCATCGCCGGCCATGGCTTGTGGCTTGTGGCTTCTTAACGGTTAGCTATCTTTAGACGATTCCTAAAGTGTGGAGAAGCGCGTGTGCGGCAGAGTCGACTTGAGCCATCAAACCTCATCCTGTGTTTGCCAGTACGTATCCTGCCACGAATTGTCGGTATTAGAGAGTTAACGTAGTGCATGTATACTTCCTCATGTTGCACGCCTTGGTGATTCGCTGTTGTCGAGGAGTCTGCACCTAGTATCTACTCGAGGCGTTATTTTTGTCGATGTAACCAATGAAGAATAGAAAGACAGGGCTTCGTAAATAATGAAACAGGACTTAGCTTTTTCGAAGCAAAGCTCTCAAGCGATGTTTTGAGTCTTCCTAGGGTCAAATTATACGCCTAGACCCATACTGAACAAAGCTGAAGCTTGGTCAACAAACCTCTTACCACAGAATACTATCAGCTACCATCAGCGGTTACACGAGAATCGTCTATTACTGGAGCGCGGTAGCATCGTTTGTCTTAAGTCGTGGTGCAGCTCGCCATCACCTAGCTCCAGGCATTCTAACGTTGGGCGTGAAGTGCCTTGTAGTCGTGTGGTGACCAGTTAAACCGGCGGTTTAACCTAAGCGGGAGATTTGGGAAATCAAACCTAACCTTGAGGTTAGAACCGGTTAATAACCGAGCTAGCCAAGACTCAATCATTCGTGCTCAAAATGGTTTAGTTTACTTACTACTCACATGACAGAGTTCTAAAAATTGATATTACTAGGCGTAATTGATTACACCATTAGACAATCTAAGCCCAAAGGGTGAGTAACGCTTCGGCTGTCACTAGCTGTGTCATTGCACTTGAAGCAGCTAAATTAGATTTTAGCGAGATCACGTGCAAATGTAACCGTCATTAACCTAACCGTGAAGGTTATAACCTTCAGACTTGGGCTAACCGTGTAATCTAACTTCGACATGCCCAAGATCAAACTGGTTCCGAACCGCCCAACGCTGAGGCACCCTATCATGATGGTCTAATATGACGACTCCAATTGTTATGATGTCGAAGCTTGGCGGAGACCGACATTACCAGTATTCTCTTGTTTTGGAACTGGTTGTAGGGCTCGAGAATGAGATGTTTTGAAATGGCCATTTCGGCGGTGTCATTCGGATCTGATAACGATTCAACAGTGGGCCACTCCAGCTTCGGAAAGTCTAGGGGACGTTCGGGACCCGTTGCATGGCGCGCCTTTAAAGTTGGCTCGGCGTCCACCTTCTTGTAAAACACCATAGAAATGCTGATACAGTGGGTTTTGGACTGCACATAACATAAAATTCTTGGAGTTCTTGGTTCTCGCATCAGAACCAGGTGTTCTAGACACTGAGAGGGTGTGGGCGGAGCACCGCGCGGCATGCCACCACCCCCCCCATTTGCCATTGATAACAGGTACCGTACACTAAGAGGTCGCCGACGATGCGATGCCAAGTCAGATAGGTCAATGAGCTTGGGAAGAGTCAGCAATCGCAGCTGAGGTGCTCGCGATACCTTTCCTCCTATACCTCAAGTCTACGCCCATCCATTCTGTTTCTAAATGTGATTGAGCTCTACAACTCTTGTACCTGCAATAAAAGCAATCCTATACGCACACTACTACAGTACAACGCGCCTCACGGATCGACTGCAACGACGAAGGCCTCAACAGAGGGAGCTCTCCAACTTAACTGTCACAATCCGTCGCTACAGCTGCGAGAAATTTTAAATCGCAGCGATGGACCACGATCTAAGCCATAGCATTACGATGCATCCACATCCGTTCCATCTCCACGACCACCGGCCAGAGTCGACGCGGTCAGGCCACGGCGGATACCGCACGCCTGTCGCATCTCCTCAGGCAAAGGCTTCCGCCGTTGAGGTCGAGCCAGCAGGAAATATTCACGACCCTGTCGCCCGCCATGTGTTGCATCCAGATGTCGAAGGCCAAAAGCCACCGAGCTACACGGCAGAGAACGACCCATACGACCTCGGTTCGCGATACAAGAGTGCATTTGAGATTGAAGCCATACGTGCCAACACGAGCAGGAAGAGGGACGGATGTGGGCCTTTGACGCTCACCAAGAACGCCTCCCACGCAAGGAATATTCAGTGCTTCTACCAGGCGCAGAACGAGAACATCGAGCGACTTCTCAAGCCTGTTGATTCGCATCGCGAGGAGGCCAGGCAAGCAGACTCCGATAATCATCTCAAGTTTCAAATAGCTGTGTGGGGATCATTCATCGCCAACGTGGCTCTTGCTGGTTTGCAGCTCTACGGTGCTATCTCCTCTGGATCTCTGTCCCTCTTTACAACCATGGCCGATGCTATCTTTGATCCTCTCAGCAACGTCACTCTTATCCTCACGAACAGAGCTGTCTCACGCGTGAACCCAAGAAAGTTCCCATCAGGAAAAGCCCGATTGGAGACGGTCGGCAATATCGCTTTCTGCTTCATTATGTGTGCGGTCTCATTTATCATCATCGCCTTCTCTGCCAAAGATCTTGCCGACGGCCAGGTAGAAGAGACAAACAACTTCCACCTTCCAGCTATCATCGCTGTTGCCATTGCCTTCGTCACCAAGTTCTCTCTCTTCCTTTACTGTTGGGCACTGAAGGATCAGTACTCCCAGATCGGCATTCTCTGGCAAGACCATCGCAACGACCTTGTTATCAACGGCTTCGGTATCTTAACCTCAGTCGGTGGCAGTAAGCTGAAATGGTACATCGATCCGATCGGCGCCATCGTTCTCTCGCTTCTCATCTCTGCTATCTGGCTCCGAACTGCCTTCTCCGAGTTCATGCTCTTGGTCGGTGTCAGTGGACCAGTTGACATGCACCAGCTTCTCACCTACACCTGCTTGACGCATAACCCTGATATCATCGCCATCGACACTGTTAGATGCTATCACAGCGGACCGAGGCTCATTGCTGAGGTTGATGTTGTCATGAGCCCTGCGATGAGCTTAAGGGAGACTCATGATATTGCTGAGGAGCTGCAAATCAAGATTGAGAGCTTACCTGATATTGAGCGAGCTTATGTGCATGTAGATTATGAGACGACTCATAAGCCTGAGCATGCTTTCAAGAAGGACTTGTAATGCTTAGGCTAGACTTTGTGTTGTTGGGTCACGAAAGATCAGTTGGTGGATATGGCGTTCGGAATGGTGCAGAAACAATACTGGAGAGCTGCATTAACTACTCGACTCAACCTGCGAAAGATCACAAATAACAATGAACTGAAACCTCCTGACACCGACTTGAAGGATGCGTATGTCCTCGTGTTTTCTTGCTCACCAGCTAACATAAGTACCTCTTTCAAGCTCACCTTCCCACATCGCCGCATAGAAGTGAGCGAAGTAGCTGAGTACCAAGCATGTGCATTCTGTTGGCAGGTGAGAAATTTCGTGAGCTTCTATCTGTGCATGCCACATATAAGGCTTGGTAGCGTAAGAGCAACTTCCTCGTCTCACGAAACGATACCGCACGCTGAGAAGAAGGCCACAGGAGTAGGTTACCTAAGAGACTAACAGCGAAGGAGGTTTTGGCCTTGCAAGCTGAGACGGTGACGCCGTAATAATTCTATATGCGAAGTCGAAGATGGCGAGTTCTCATTGACTGCATCTTCAGGGGGTTAGGGCGGATCATCAAAATTCGACTTAAATGAGATCTGGGACTCCACTTAGACAACAGAGGGGGCGCTATTGGAGGAGGGCAAAGATGCCAGATTACAAAATAAATGACGTTCTAAGTACAACTTGGCATAATTATATGTGCACCTAACTAGGCTCAGAGGAAACATTCGCATTCACAGTATGCAATAACTCTAGAGAATGTGTGACTGAGCGCTGCAAAGCTACATGTGTCGCGCTTGCGTCAGTCGAGGGCTTTGAGTCGAAGCCGCTGCGGGATTCTAAATTAAGAAGAGTATGTCCTCGGAGCCCGGCAAACTATGAAGTAACGTGGCACAAGCTAGACATGACCGGCAAGATAGGGAACAAAACAGAAGTCGGAGAATTAACCCAAGTTTGGCCATTGTCAAACATGCCAGGAGGAGGATAAGCTTACTGTCCACTGCACCAAGCTCGTTGTATCATCCTGAATTCCGATGTGGCTTCCTTATGCTCCAAGAATACCCGCTCACGGCTTGACCAGATACGTTGCAGTCCGCTCATTCAAGTCCACATTATCACTCACCATCCACAAATAAAGCCCTAATAGCACAAGTACCATCAGCCACCACAGGGTGGCATCAAGCCAGCCATGGTGTTCAGAATCACGGCTGTGCGCTGCAGACTCGCTGATAACGCCATACAGCTCACTATTGGCCCTCAACCATTCAATCAGCGCACTGGTTTCGCCGAAAGCCTCCACAATTCAACGTGAAACCCAATATCAGACCAGCAAGTCCCCTAAAACAGCCATGACACTTAAAACCCCACTAGCGAAGACTCATTAGCACAAACCGCCAGCGTTAACTCGGTCGTGTAAACTCATTAGCATAAATTAACACCGTCTCGGCAACTTTTCGTTCGCACGCCTACTCGCCACATAGGCACATATATGGACTCCAACACCAAATTCCACCACGCGCAAATACTCGCGCTCATCCCTTACAGCCTCAAAGGTGAAAATTTGCTACATTCTCCTTCGCGGAATGTGCAACAAAGTCTATGCATGCACTCTATCCTACCCAGTGCTAAGGACAGCAAAATCGGCTGTACAAAGTCGGCATTAGCGGGAGTTAAAGCAAGCTACCACTGTTGGCTTTGGTGAGTGATAGCTGCCCAAAACAGCTAAGTTTCGCAGCCACATTTGTCCCCACAGTGCACAGCCAGCCACATCTCAATATCTTCGGCAACGCCGGGGGCGCTCCAAGGCCACAGTTTAGTGCCGAAGTGTCAAGCACGCTGGGTTTCGATACCCTATTGTGAAGGAAGGTTGTCGGGAGGAAAGATCGAGTAAGTGTCCAGAAGGAATACAGGTTGCTAAGGGTCTTTAGTGCTGTGCATGGCCAGAATTGCGACGACAAAGCACAGTCAACAACTTAAAGACATTAGTCACTGTTCAAGCGCCGTCATTATTATCTATATACACTTCTCATCCCAATCAATGCCAGCTTGCACACAGCCAAGGTGCTGCCCAAACGCCATTGTATCATCCGTGGTATCTTCCTTTCAAATGCCCATCCCAAATGCTCCTCTATGCTATGCCCCATACCTATTGTCCTTCTAACTCTGCCATATCGTTAAAAATATACCTGGCTCGGCTCAATATATAGTTCTGCCCATAATCTATCCCAGCAAAGAAGCAATGTTCATCTTATCCGCCAATCTCTCCGTCGTGCTTGGTCTCGCAGTCTGTGCCGGTGGTCGCTGGTAACGTGGTGCCTGATATGTATCTCCGTTGTACGTTGATGGCGGGCCAGCTTGTTGTGGCTGGTAGCCTCCGTTGAAGTATTGTGGCGGGCCTGGCTGGCACACCGACACTGATGGCAGCGGGCGACTTGGCTCAGACACACGCGTGGCAGCTGCCTTCTGAGCACGCTCCGGCATGTACGAAGATGTTGGCCTTGGTTGAGATGGTGCATAGGTGGCAGCAGCTTCGTATGGTTGAGCTGAGCGTGGACGATAGCTCTCATACCGACGCTCCGACTCTACTCTAGGAGGCGACTGTGGATAAGCTCGCCTGAATTGTTGCTGAGGACGACGATGCGATGGTGCGGTTGCATAGGATGGCGTCGGATATGCTTGTGGTGGATGAGAGTAGACTGGTTCCTGTCTTGCCTCGGGGAGCTCAGGACGCTCTGGCCTGGCGTAAGGATGGAAATAGTGACCTCTCCTAGAAGACTTTTGTTCCTGGAGGTAGCGAGTGTGGTAGCTGCTGGCGTGTGCTTCGGCATCTGCATGCAACGTTGGAGCATTGAGCTGCAACATAGGCAGACTTGGTCTGCGGCCGCGGGACTGTGGGAGGATGAGAGGTGGAAGCTCTAGTGGCGGTGAGTTGTGAGCTCTTGAGTAAGGAGAGTTCTCGTTGTCGGAGACGAGGGAGGGAGGAGCAGAGTCAATTCTGGAAGCCTCAGAGTTAACTGGAGAAGGCAAAGGGTTATCGATGATACGATGGTTGGAGAAGTTGGACTGCGAGCCGAGGGTAAGTGGTTGATGGCGGCGAGCATAAGATTGATCCTGTTGTTGTTGTTGGTTTTGTCTCTCATCGCCAGTCTCGCCACGTCCTTCTGCCCTCTTGCTCGAGTCATTCAGTCTCCTCCTTCTGTTCAGGCTTCCATTCCACCAATTTTTGACAGCGTTGTCACTGCGTCCATTGAGACGTCTGGCGATGTCGGCCCATTTCTTTCCATGTATCCCAACAAGCACCTCAATTAAAGCTCCCTCTTCTGCGGTAATTGGCTCGTGCACCAAAGAAGGTTTTAGGTTTTGGTGATATCTCTCACGGCATTGCTTTGGCGAGCGAGAGCCAATGATTTGCGCTATAGTAACCCAGTTGAGCGGGCCATTTTGCTGTACGAGGTGCATGAGACGCTGATCCTCTTGTTGGGACCAAGGTCCACGACGGTGGTGGTTCATTGTGAATGTTGTAGTTTTATAAAGGTGAGTAGAAGTGAAGATTGACCGCTGAGGCTGCGCTTGTCGTGGTTCGACGACGATGTACCCAGATGTTAAAGTCTGATGCAATGAATTGATAATACCCGGGAAGAAGCTTGGAGTTGCCGTTATCCTTCTTGGCTGTTGACAGATGCCAGTCAAGGTAGACAGAAACCGGGAAGCTAGGTAGGAATCCGCCTGTCGGCACGTTGACAGGAAGTCAATTGGTAAGCGTGTCTGGTATTGGTGACTGATAGTGGTGATCCGGAAACGATGGAGAAGTGTGGAGGAAGAGAGGAAGTTTGTGGTTAAGGAATACAATACGAGTGACTCGTGCGTGATAATAGGTAAACCAAGTTCCGGATTCAAGCGGAAGAGGGAAGAGGGAAGCGGTTGGAGAGACGGCGGCAGGCCCGTCCTTTTGATCGCGGAGGAAGAGCGGAGGATGATAGACACGGGGTGATATCGGGCCTGGTACTTGCCGACTAATGGCAAGCCACACGGTAGGCCATAGGTGCAAGAGTGGGATGGGCACTTTCTGGGCGCTCGCGTGGGAAAGTGCGAGCCCGGTACGGGGTGTAAGGAGTGATTCCAGCCAAAGCAGGTCTGAGCGGTAAGGAGGAAAGAGCGGGATCTGAAAGGAAGGGCGTTAGAAAGTGAGCTATGGTGGGACCGACCAGGCAGTTTGCAGGCAGTCCTTGTGGAGGGGTCCCCAACAGGGGTTCCTGTGATTACGCAGAATTCCAGAAATAAGGTCGAGAGCCGTTAACAAACGTGGCGGGTGGAGCCATATAAGAGAGCTAAACCGCTCTGAGGGAGGGGAATTTATATCGGAAGCGAGGTCACTGCCACAAGCCTAACGGGAATTGTGCTGTCTAACCAGGATAAAGCCCGGGAGCGAAATCACTATCTTGGACTCCATGGGGGAGAGTTGGGAACAGCACGGTTGTGGGACTGCGGCGCATTCCACATGGATCTGCATTTACGTATCGACACCTAAAGCAGGCAAGGGCTCATTCCCCAAGTGGATTAACAAGATGCGAATGAGGCGATATTAGTGGGGGTCATCATGCAAAGATTGGACGCCGATGAGAGGATGATCCTGGAGCGGAGTCGCGCCCAGGGCACTACTGGCCCGCGAGCAGCGAGATTTGCGATTCCTGCACCCGGAGCACCGATCACGAATCCTGGTCCTCCAGTCTGGATCGGGGTTAGCCTAGTCGCTCTGGTAGCTCATCTTGCTCTAGCTGACAATCGTCAGCTCTAAATTGGGTTCTCGCAAAGGCTGATCAACATTGGTCTGCGTGGCTAGTGGGGTCTTGATGGTGCGGTGGATCTCAAAACACGATAAAACTTCGCTAGGGGCAGTTTGAAGGCAGTTCATGGGAGGGGCCGGGGAGTTCAGCAACTACGATTATGCAGAATGCCGAGAATGGCGAAGAGAGATGAGACGATGACTCCATTTCCCAAGGGCGGCATGTTCGGAAAGAGATTGCGAAGAAGGGCGGTGGAAGGGGAAAAGAGGAGAAAGAAAAGGAAAGAGACCCATTCCGCAGCTCGCCTACGAGTAAGTTCTGTACCCTACATTGTCCAATCCACAGCTCAGCTCATCCACTTCTTTCTCAGTTCTCAGTTCTCAACTTCTCACTTCTCACTTCTCACTTCTCACTTCTCACACTCATCTCATTCGGTTCTCGTGTTCAGGCCTTCTATCTGTATCCACCCACTTAAGACAAAGAGGAGGCGTTGGCCAGGCGGACTGGGCTGAGACAGCGTTTAAAAGTACACGCATTCTTCGCCGTTGCATGCGTCCGAAAGTGTTGCGATTTTCAGCTCTCTTTTCTCGCTTGGCTTCGCTAGCCTGTGATCATCAGCTCTCCACCGATGGCTTGACCCGGCATTGTCTCCTCTGCATGCCATCCCGGCTCCTACTTGCGGCGGTCCCGTTTAGGCGATCGAAACAGTGTGTCGGTTTTTTTTCTTGCTGGTGTCACATGATGGGTGGAGGGACCGGGCCCGTTACTGGCCTTTTTACTCGATGGCTGCTGTCAGTCAGTCACAGATGCCGGGCGGTCTTTGCTCGTGGCGACAGTGAACCCTGCACCCCGCTCCTGGTCCGCTTCGGCCTTGTGCGCTGTGATACTTTCTTGCAAATAAGCCACTGTGGCCACAGGGAACAGCACACGGCACTCTCTAAAGACATCTGCCAGCCTCCCAATGGAGCCACAAGAACGACCACACCTTGACACCAGTGTCTGTCGGCCAATGCGCTTTTGTTTCATCCTTGGCCCATATAAGCTGTCCCAAACAAATTGTGTATTCCGTGCATACCGTGCATACTGTGCATACCGTATTAGGGATCATACTCGTGGTAAGTACATCGTAATTTCGCACCCTCCATTTGCAAGCGAGGGACAACAGATAAATTAAAATTTACCCGCTATTGAAAAAACTGCATGCTTGGCTTCTTTCCCAAAACCTGGTTAACGCCGTTTCTGCCGTCTGTCAACCCATGAAGCGACGTCACACCTGGGAATCTGCGTCCCGGCTGGAGACGTCCATGCCGGTCAAACAACTCAAATTAGAAGACTAAGTTGCGCGGTACAAGATGCGTCGGGGTCTTGTTGGTACCGCTCGTGCAAGGCCCGAGTATATTAACTTGCTCGCACCCCTACCTACCTGGATCGGGCCCGAGCGCTCTCCCAAACGCACAACTAACACGACCCAGCAGTCGTTGCAACGGTCCCTGCCACTTTCCATCAAGCGACGCATCACATCAGACCATGTCTTCTCAGCTGCTGCAAGGAGGTCAGCTGGGTGCTCGCTGACTCCTTGCTGGATCTCGGCCAGCCAATTAAAGTGATCAAAACAAGCTCCGCATGCCCGTTTGCGATCTAGACAGGGATTCTGATGCGTAATCACAACGAAATCATCCCAGTTCAGCTTTCTAACCGCGGCTGGATCCTGGATCTTGGATCTGTGCTCTCGCTAACCACAGATCGATAATGGAATCGATAATCGGATTTATCTCTATTAACCGACTACCTCCTTCCGGAAAACTAAAACCGGAAAATTGAAACTGTTATGGTGACATTCAGACGCGAGGGGAGGAGCGAGCGGAAGGACAATAATTGCAGTAGCGACCGCTGTTCTCGTTTATAAATGGATGTTGCGTCCACAACAGCGATCGACCCGATAACTTCAAACGCCGTTGAACCCGGCCGCTGTCAAGCGAGGTGACACCAATCCTTTCGGCGGGTATGGCGTGAGGTCTTTGTGCGAACAAAGTGAGCCGCAGTGGACAAATGCGCGGCTCAGAGCCAGCGTCTCAATTGGTGGGCCAGTTTCTCGGCCGTGGTGGCTTGGTGGTGTCACCATTATCACCAGCTTTCGTGATTGTTTGTTTTTTTCCCGACAGCCTGGGTAGCCGTTGGTAGGGCTCAGTAACACCTGTCATCCCGTGTTGCACTGGGTTTATTCTCACAAAGAGAAGGATGAGATGTCTTAAATCGCGTTTTCGTCAGTATATTGGCATGTCACATTATCAAGAGGTCGTGCCGTTCGTGTCTCATTGCCGTCTACGGAGTGGTCTGATTTCTGGAGAGATAGCTAAACAAGGACCTCTATTTTTCGGTAGTCACCTTGGAACAATCTAAACGACCACAGCACTTCCCAAAAGTAGAGGAGAGGCGTCTCGAGCACAAGTTGTCACAAGCACCATTTTCGTTGATATGTTAGCCATTGTGTTTGTCACTTTCATCGTCGCGCCTACCCTCTCGCAAACCCAGGACTCAGGTCGAGACATTCAAAAGAAGCATGGCGCTGTATCATTCAAGATATCCACCCAGTCCATTGATGCTGTGTCTCTCACGGGATTTGCGATTTCCAAGATGTCCTGTCATGTCTCAGCACCGGTTTTCGTGAGTATATTAACATCAGCCCTCGCCCGTCACATTGAACACAACTGCTCGGATCCGACGCTTTGGATAGGACGTCGGTGGCACCTGTCTAGTCTACCAAACGATTCCGGACTCATCCCTTGTCGGTAAAGTAATCCTTGGTCTATACTCGATGTCAAGAACCGATGTTTATATTAAAAAGACCCGAACTACTCCATTGACAAGAAGCGGTGAAGAACCAAGGGTTTGGTGTGATCGTTGACGGGTATTACGAAAGCATGATCGACCCTGGATGTGGTTAACTGTAAAATACGCTGCCAGTTCCCAACGATAGATTAAGCGTTCGGAAGGGATACAGGAAAGGGAATCACGGCGAGATACCGAAGGGTTGGGTGCACCGTTGGTAACATCTGTCAACCGATGTGGTACAGAAAGCTGGGGTCGTATATGGACTACCCTTATGCTAGTGGCCGCACATAGATTAACTGCTGCGTGTTATTGTAGTATTGCGATGAACCAGAAGTTAAGAAACAGGTTGGTGAAAGCTTTGACAACAGCTTGTGTCTTGTCAAAAGTGGTCGAGGTAGCGGAGGATTTGAATCAGGAAGCAATTACACCATGACAGAGTTGCGTGAAGAGGGTGGGAAAGCAGAAGGAAGGCAACAGTGTCCGGTAGATCGATACAAAGAAGTTATGCTCGACAGTCGATACTCGCACCACAGCTGATGCCAAACCGCCGCCACAATAATCCAGCCTCGTTAGCCAACCGTTATTCTTCTCTTGGTGTGGATGTCAATAACGTGATTATCCGTTGCATTGGACGACCAAGACGCCTTTTCACGATTCGAGGAGACAAGACCTATCAAGCGAAGTGACACCAGGCACCCAGCAGCTTGTATCACCAACATGGCATTGGTAGGATAAGCCTCGTGAGGCTGAAAATGCTGAAAAGGATGTGCTGCAGTAAGATGTGGCTCCACGACTTCTCAAATATGTCATAGTGGTATCAGAGCGAGACATCCCGTTGTATTTTGGATCTATACCTTCTGCCAATTGACTCAATGAAACTCAAACAAGTATCGAAGCATAGAAATCATCAGTACCTCCCACTTACATAGACGCGTCAAGGGCTGCTCCGCAACCTTTCACACCAATTATGTATGAACCCTTCCTGTAATGTTCTCCCTTGGTATAAAACTCGCTACGGCTCTAAACATTCGCTCGCTTCCTTTCGCGGCACAAACCCCTCCCGCTGATGGATCAAAGCGGCCTTAAAGTCAATCTTCGCATCGTCATATGCACTGCTTTCCATTTCCACAGTTAACCAATTCATCCTCGCCACCATAGCGTGGCCTACCTTTCAGACAAAGCATTGCGAAGATCATCTATGAGAGGCCACGAAGTGGTAGTCCTAATATCTCAGAGTATCATTGACGAGGCCACGTCGTAGGCTGATTGCTGTCACCGAAGCCCTCGCCAGAGTTGGTATTGGTAGGTGGTGCATGGCGTGTTCCTTCGCGGTGCTGGTTAGTGTTTACGTCGCGTGGTGAAGGTATCGATGTGTTAGTAGCTGCTACCCTCTCAGCCTCCCAAATAGGTGGCGCTTCGGTGTCGCCGGCACTCGAGCTTCTTCGTACCGCCCCTTCCTCCACGTCGATAGCGTGTGGCCGGTTGGCGCCAGCATTAGCGGAAGCCGCAATAGCATTAGCATTAGGCGCAGTTACAACACCTGCATTTGACGAATGTGCTGCTTCACTATTGCCAGAAGTGTTCCCTGCAGTCGAACTTCCTGCAACTATCGTTTCAGACACTTCGGTACGACGAGCAATTTCTGCGGCTCTCAAGCGGCCCAGCTCGTCCTGCATTTGCTTCAGCAAAGTCAACTCCTGCCTATTAAGCTCGAGCCTCTCTGCTTCCTCCATGATTCTCCGCTCAATGGTGTGTATCGTCCCTCCAATGTCAAGCGTCTCTGGTGCTTCACCTCCTCCTGGAGCACCACCTGCTGCAGCTGGAGGAGGAAAGCCGAAGCCTAACTCAGCACCAAAGGCACGAGCATTTGGCGGGAGCCTACCTCCTACCAGTGCTGCGTGCGGCGGTATAACTCGACGACCGTAAGCGAAGCGTAATGGGCCAAGATTGATTTGTCGCGCCGGTGGCTGGTGAAACACTACTGGCGCTGTAGGAGCAGGATGTGGCGGCCTTGGGGGCGCACCTGGAGCTGGCGGTGGCGGTCCTGGAGTAGGTTGTGCTCTGTTGACCACAGGTCTGCGGCAAGTTGGACAGAATTGTTGTCGTTCAAGCCAGCTTCTCAGGCAGCCTAGGTGTAAGACGTGTCCGCATGGCAGCTTTTTTGGCCTTGTTCGCTCGCTAACAGGAAGCGTTCCTCTTCGTGGTGGGCCTCTGGCATCTGCGCCTGTATTCCATGGCCGCATCTCCTCGCGGCAAATGATACATGTATCTTCTCTCCGTATCTCCTCTGCCGTCGCATCTGGATACTTTTGATTCATGTCTCTTGTCGCCGTCCTGTACTTCAAGAATGCGCTGAGGCGCTTTATAAATGAGCGTGCAGTCATAAAGAGGTCACGCATGATATGTATGGGCAAGCCGAAGAACGTGGCAAGCATAACAAAGAAAAAGATGTAGACAACGAGCCTGACGAAGTCTGGGAACTGGTTAGCAAGCTTCACGAGCCGAGGAATCCTCTCACTTACCAGTTATGATATCCAGGCACAGTATCCACTGTCCTTTTGCTTCCCATCCTGGCGGTTCAATGTCCATTTCTTCAATGTCGTCCGGATCCGGCAGAGGTTCTTGTGTGTCTGGATCGCCTGCGCCCTCGCCGCTTTCTGCGGCGCCCTGCCTCTCCCTTATCACCTCCTCTCTCTGTTCTTGGACCTCAGCCCTACGAATGGCCAACAACTCCTGTGCTTGCTTCTGTTGTATGTTGCTATCGATGGTCGAGATGATGTATCGCAAAGCCGTGGAGACTGACGACGTCGTCAAGAGCACAAACTCGAACAGGAACATGACCATCATATTAGGCCTTGCCGTGTCGTAGACTATGTTGGCTGCGTATGACACAAAGGAGAGGTCATATATCACTGAGAGTGCTAGTGATACTATGAGGCGCGCGTGGAAGAGTCTTGGATTGGCGGGCGGTTGTTGTTCCAGTACTTCCACTCTGCCACGTCCAATCCAACCCCAAACCCTGCCCGCCATCAACGCCACAAACATGGCGACAAACCACGAACCTAACTCATCGCGAAAGATGGTCATAGCCAATGCCGTTTCCGTCACTGCAAACCATCCTCGCTCGTACAACTGCTCTGCCTCTACCGGCCGCAGTCGCCCATATAGTATGCGTGACAGTGTCCAGACGAGTCCGAAGGCGCAGAGGAAGCACAGGTTTATAAGAATCATAAGACTCAGGTTGCTTTGTGATAGGTAAACGCATGCTGAATAGAAGTTTGGTCGCTGACCGAAGGCGTATGCAATAACAACACCTGCGAGGGCCGTAGAGACCTATACAATGGTCAGCAGCGTATTCAAATAGTTTGGAGCTTAGGAAGCTTACCCCAACGTACATGGTAGCTCTCATGATAGAGAACTGCCCGGCAATGCCGGCGTGATAGTTAGCGTACTTGTGTAGTTGAAGTGAGCACCACTATGCGACCATAATTGTTTGCCGTGATGGGTCGGTGCCTGTGCAGTTGTGCCTGGTGTTGTTGTTTCGAAAATTGAGAGTACCTTGATGTCTGTCCCTTTAGCCACGTTCGAGCCACCATCATTACATAGGCAATGCGCCTCACTCAGCCCGCCCCGTCCCTCCGGCGGCCGCGCCACAATTGATAGACGCGCGGGACTCCGCGGATGTCTGTTCAACGGCTCATCTGCCAGAACACCGCGGAAAAGAGTCAACACAACTACTCTGTAAATAGCAAACACTACATATATGAATAGGGCAATTTACGTGCCATTCATTCGCGATGCTGAAATATTTCAGCGTATTGAGGCTTAGCCAATAAAGCTCTATCATGTGCGTCGACAACGCTGCTCGGCAACGCTTAAGCGGGAGCTAAGTAGTCACATAGGACCAAGCTCACCTTGGCCGTAAGCGTGGCCTACCGTTGGGCTGCTTTTCTCTCCTCCAGAACAAGTTTTGCATATATACAACGGCTGACCTCGCTCTATGAAGTAGCTCCAGTATATTCATCAAGCTCTGCGCTAACACATATCTCACTTGAATACATTCGTTACCATCACTAAATCACAATCATCGCCGCGTGTATTTCTGGTTTCTCGTGCGATCCCCTATACTGGCGACAAATCATTTAGACCACATCGCGAGCTTCAGAACATCCTTCTGTTTTGTGCTTAGTTCCTCGAATTTTCGTGCCAGTAAAGAAAGAATCTATCATCACTTAGAATCAGAGGCGCACGCTTTCAGATATCACTCCACCACACGCATCGTACCACTTTCAGCTTTGACAGATTGATTACTTTCAAGCCGTCGAATTTGTGGACAGCTTTTATTTATCCTCGATATTTGAAATGTTCACCGGCCCAAGAATAAGTGTCAGCGCCGAATTCATGGAGGAGCCACCCTCTTACGACGAGTCCCACAACCGCAACCGTCTGCCCAGCAGCATCGAATCGAGGCCCGAGATGTCCCTGCACGCAGAGTCTATCATCGAGGGCCGTCGCTCTACCGATTCATCCCCCGCAGCGGCTGATCCAACCAATTACGAGATGCCAGACATCATGCCAACCCTCTCCATGCTACCAGGACCAACAGAGCTCTTTCCCGATGCTGCACCATATTATATGATGATGACTTGTCACGGACCAACAGCGAGAATCAGTGGCTCGCATCAGCCGAGTTTGAGGTTGCTTGCTGAGTACTTTAAGAAATGGAATAGGGTGGGTGATTTGAATCGGGAGCAGAAACTCGTAAGTGATGCCCTTATTCTTCCATGAGCTCGAAATAATTGACAAGAGTCAGCAAGTTCCACTCATCGAGGTAAAGATCTTTGGATCACGGTTCAGCCAAAAAGACTATGTCGATGTCGCAATTCTCACCACCAAATTAAGTCAGGCTGAGCGTGCGATGCCAAAGAGTCTTGATTTGAATCCCGCTTTGATCGTTGGTTTTGTCACGGGTGTTTTGGGCTATCGAATCATCAATATTGGGAACGAGATTTGGCACTTTCAGAGGGACAAGATATTCCTGGTTCTTAACTGAGATTGGTAGGTGTGAGGATATTTGGTAGAACGAGGTTGGTGAAAGAGCAATAGTGCTGAGATGATTTGGAGCCTTATACAATTGATGAGCCGCCCTTAATAAGGATGTTAGGTATAAGCAAGGCGGGATATCGAGCTCTGCAGATTGTTGTTCTGTGGGTATTGACGAGGAATGTGTTTTCTACCTATACAATCCGATACAAGGCTAGATATCAAGCAATGTAGATGGGTTTATAACCTAAGCTCTGACGGTTCCAAGAATATCGAGTTAACTTCCATAGAGGGATTTGTGCTTGTGCATGGAGGGCCATGACTACAGGTGAGCCAATCCTCTTTCGCTATTGATACCGGCTCGGGCTCGGCTTCAAAGCTGGGTCTAGGAAGCAAATAAGCTCCATACAGCCACGCAACCCTATGGTTTATGGGCCTGGTTTCGTAAGGGCAAATTTCCATGAAGGAGACGGCAAAACAATTAAGGATATAGAATCGACCTCGCCATCCTATACAGGTATCCTACGTGGGCCTCCATATTCCATTCCTTGAACAGCATGTGTTTCTGGTAATGGGGATGGAGAGCTTCCGCTGAATGGCATTTCTACCTTTAGAAGTTCCCTACGATTTCGCAATTCATTTGTGTTTGTGGTGAAACCACTCCCTAGGTGCAACTGGATAGATGGCGCGAGGAGCGAAATCAGAATAGATGAGTGTGATTCCCAAGTTAATTGTGCTATGATACCGACAAAGCAACACACTATGCCCTGTGACTATGAATTTAAACTCCATTGTCTGAATGAAAGCTGTCACGAAAATAAAAAATGGAGTTGAGGCCATATTTCGAGAGCAGTCGTGGTGAATGGTATTTCGTTACAACCAGAAATGATACGGCACCCTGCAAAATAATCCATGCCCAAAGAGTTAGAAAACAAATTCACAACTCTTCGCATTTTGAAAGGGAAGGCAATTTAGAAAACAACGTTTAAACTTGCACCTCTTCATGGCATCCTCAGTCTTTCATCCACGCTCCCTCGACAACCTCACTATCCGCAGAGATTGGGCCTTCGTTATCTGCAGCCCACATTTCTACTGCATCTCAACACACGAAAAGCGGTCTCATAATCTCAACCCTTTTTTAAAACTTCGCCTTCTCAGCATTTTCGACCTTTACATTCACATTCCCGTCCCAAACAACCTCCTGGCAATCCTCTTCCGCAACCCCGCTAACAAACTGGCTAACCAGAAAGGCAATCGGTTCGCTCCCTACCACAACCATAGGTGCATGCCACGTTCCCGCCGCATAAGTCACAGCTTGATCCCCCCTCGCCAGAAACACTTTAATCTTGCTCAAATCCACAGAACCACTCCCTGGTGGAGGACAGCAGAGGCGAGTGTCGGCGGGAGAAGGTGAGAGGGAGGGCGCTACGATAACGAGATACTTGGTCTCAGCTGATGCTGAGACACCCAAAGGACAAAAGGTTTGAGACGTAAAAGGGTGCCGCTCCAGGATCTCGACTTTGAATTTCCTATCCACCAGTTTGCGTGGTGCGCAGAGGAACATGTTCATCACCGGCTTCCCTTCACTTTTGCTAGGTGCAAAAGGAAGGTGGTTGGTGAAGCGCGAGACGTCGAGATATTTTATTGCCGAGCCTTGGTTTGCTAGGACGGCGTTTGAAGGGAGTTCTATCCATTGCGATGGGGAGGGAATGAGGAGTGATGGGTTGGAGATGACGCTGCCGAAGGGTGAGAAGGTTGCGGAGGTTAATGGAGTGGGGATGAGGAGCTGTGGGAACGGCGGTGCGATTGTGAGTGGCATCTTGTATGTGGTAGAGATGATGGGGCGCCAATCAAGAGGTTAAGGTTGGCTCAAAGAGTAGGTGACAAAGTGTGAGGAAAGATACAGAGTGAAGGGAAAGGGTTTTGAGGAAGCTCGTCACCTTGGGGGTTAACACACCGAGGCGGGAAAGCGCACGGACTCAGCCGACGTTAGTTATCGACGTCTCCTCTGTTGCCGCCGATTTTGCATTTCCGTTTATATGTCAAATCCATGACCTTTGATTCTGGAGTCCTTGCAAGGTAGATGCTAACCGGTTTTCAGCAAGTACGAGAATGATAATCTCAGTTTACATCTCAACGATCTACATCGTGAACTCATGCTTCCGGAGGCACGATGTTAATTGGTCTTTAAAGAAGCGTCAGGGGAAAATCTTCAGTTAAATCTCAATATTTATGCTAAATTTTGGCGAGACTCGGAGGGTAGATTTTAACCAATTTTTGGCCTATCACCAGCATGAAATTCTTAACTCGCATATTAATTTGCATGGCAACTTCAATCTCTGATTCTGGACTCTTGCAAGTGGATTTTAATCGGTATTACTCTGCAAAATTTTCTATTTACATTTCAATCTACATGTCGAATTTTGGAGCCCATTGCACACTGTCACGCTCACTGACGTCACACGATTATCATATTCAAAGGAGGTTGTAGAGTGCTTCATCATTAGACTACTAAATTACTACTCCTCACACCTTGCCCTCGTTGCAAAGTATCCATATTCCGACGACGAGCAAAATCGCGTCACTCATATCCTACATCTCTGCTCTCATCATCACGCATCTAACTATCATAATAAGCACCTGTACTCCCGCTCCTCATCCGGGTATCACCAATCCAAACTCCATAAAGCTCAACCTACTCCCATCACGCCCCTTGCTTCAATTTCGACGCCTCGCTCCCCGACGATACTCTCCTCACTTGATTAGCCGAGACTCTGCGCGCAGCAATAAGAGCTGGGCTCATTCCACCAATATCATCCTCGTTGCCCTTACCCAACGCCCCTCTCGAACCACTACTCGAAGATTGGCGACCTGGAAAACCTCTCTCATCTGCATGCTGGCTCATCCTCTTGGGCCCACGACGTTGATGATCACTTGGGACTCTTGTTGGCGCACGGGCATCGTTCAAGCTGACGTGGCGTCCGCCAACTGGTTTCCACGGCTCCATGACTTCCTTTGGTTGGTCCATACCCATGCTTACGCTGCGAAGGCTGGTATTTGAGCTATATGATGGGAAGGATCCTGGCGTCTTGGGTCTCTCACCATCGCTGCCGCTGTACTGATCGATGAGGCCACGGATCTTCTCGTTTGGGACACGAGGAAGGGGTTTCATACTGGGTGTCTAGAACAACCGATTAGCTGACATATTTCTCAACTACGAAGTTCTTTACATACCTTAACTTGGCTGTTCTTGCGTGGCCTGCCAGCCAAACCTCCGCGAGTCTTATCGCTTGGCACGGGCCCTGGGCCCTCTTCAAAAGCTCCACGAATGTTGCTGGCTGACTTGCGATTCTTTGCTTCTGGAGTCTTGTCGTTGTCGTCAGGCCGGATAGTTTCAGATCTTTTGCGTGCGCCATCGCTTGGATTATGGTGCGGTTGGCGAGTATTCTCCATACCGCCACGCATAGGTTGAGAACCACGAAGCTGCTGAGCACTGGGCACTCTATCAGGATACTGTGCCTCGTCAAGGGATTCGCGGATGTGTGTACCAGCACTAGAGTATGATCGTGACTGCAACGTTGATGGGCGCCCTCTATGCTTCGTGGATCCTCCCTGATAACGTTGTGGCTTCCTCATGGAACCCTGCAGAGTATTATGCGTATCGGCGAGCACTTTTGTTGGGTTGTCCATGGTCGCTGGTTCTGCTACCATTGTTACAGAGGCAACGGATATCCTCGACCTATCCCACATAGCGAAACCGGCTTCACTGGCCTCAGAATTGGTCGTGGTCGTTGATGCCCTGCTTCTCGATGGCGATGGGTCGTTCAGCTCGACCTCCCAGCAATTACCTGCTGGGATCATCTGGTCCATTGGTTCGAAGACAGCCATTCTGAAAGTCTCCCTCGTTGGACTGGCGAGACTCTCAGTGTTACGACGTGGCGATGTTGGTTGCTCTACATTGATCACAGTCCTCACAACCTCGGAGTAACTTCTCTTATCCTTTTTCGGGCTTGCCTGGGCGCTCTGAGAACCAAGGGAGAACAAGTTGGAATTTGACTTCTTTCTAGCCCAGCTAAAGATCTTCGCCGGGACTTGGAGGCCAGTACCGAGTGCAGCATTAACTGGTTCCAACTCCACCTCCTGTGTCGGAGCATGAGAATCAGCACGTAACTCCCTTACGCAAAAGTCGATGTTCTCTCCATCGCTGCTCTCCGAGGATGCTGAACTGTCCACAAACATATCTGAGGGCTTCGAAGGACCACTCTTCTTCTTGCCCCAATTGAAGATGGACTTCGTAAAGTTCGCGACTCCATGAGTCGCTGGCTTTCTGTAGGAGATATCGCTATCAGTGACCGTAGCTGTGGCATCTTCTCGAAGGCCCGTGATACCTAAACCGGTAGTCGGTACCTCATCTGAGCTCTCAGACGATGTGCTGTATCCGCGCATAGCTTCACGCCTTTCGATTGCACTTAATGATTGGAAACTTCTGCGCATCTCATTGCCCAAAATGGCTTCGTGCTGTTGAATGCTTCTACTCAGAGAATAGTCCTGTAGTGCGGAGTAATCGGCAACTATTTTGTCTGGTCATTTAATTAGTATTCGACACCTAATGTGTTTCAGAGGGTCTGCTAACCTGTTGAGCTTAGGCAAGATTTGTAGTCGGTGATTTGGCTCATCCTCTTCAACTGCGTTCCGTCTTTAATCACAGTGCCGCGGCGCTGAGGGATTGTGCTTTTTTCCTCGGCGATGGGGCTCGCCTCATTCTGGCTCCAGGACTGGCGAAAGTGTTTTGCCTGGTTTCTGAGAACGCTGCCCGATCTCTGCATCATGACCTTATCCAAACCTTTCTTCCTCGATAACAGGATCTCGAGGTCCTTAACCTCTTTCTTGTACGCCAACTCAAGTACCTCCCACTCTGCCGCTTTCGATTCCAGCTCTTGCTGAACATCTTGCGTGAACTTATGCGCAGCCGCGATCTCCTCGTCTTTGGCGGCCAGTTCGCCCTTGAGGTCGTGATACTGCTCAATTAACGTGTTGACGACGGAGTTATGTTGCGCAGGAATGGACTCGTTGTACTGCGAACTTGCTTTAGTCATAGATTCAGGCGACTCTTTGATACAACTCCTTACCTTCAAGTTCATCATGATCATCTTAAGCCCCTGCGACAAACGTGTTAGCTTTTGGCCAAGTATATAAGAGGGTTCTTTCTATGCGACAGCTTCCAGCTGCATGGTGGTGCTTCGCGACGCTCCGCAAGGTCAGGTTGCCGCGAGAGCGAGCGTCATCCGCAAAGAAACATGGCAGAGGGAATTCGCAGTTTCCAAATACCTCAATGAGATGCTCGTCCGAAGGGTTGAAGAGCAGATCCTGGGGTTCGACGTTGAAGAAATAACTCTCACTTTCTTCTGGTGTCTGGGAGCGCTGTAGATTTATGGACGCGCGACTGTTAAAGAAGCCTAAGGCGGAGTGGGATCGCACACTCGAGGGCACGCGCAGACTGTTCTTGGAGGAATCCATCCTCATGGACGACATCTTGTGTTGTGGTTGCGCTTATTGAGTATTTGTGACTGATGTTGTAGCTTGATGCCAGGTTGAAATAGGGTGGATAGATGGGCGCTAAAAAAGGCAAACATACTAGAGCGCCAGAGTCGACCGACAAGCAAAATTATGTTAAGCGCGCTCTCATGTCGGTCGTGCCGGAGGGAGACGCGCATCGTAGACGCGGGATTGCGGCGAAAGTGGCCATCATCGTGCCTGCCGTATTTGTCCATCCAGCAACCAGTTGACACCTTGTACCGAAGACATCAAAGGCACGTTGCAAGAATGCTTCGGGCCCATTATAATACAGAAAGCAAAGGAGTTTGGTGTTTTAAAGTATAGTCAACTGATAACAAGAACTTCCACATACGGCGCCTATGATACATCAGGCTTCAAGGGATGATTCTCTTTAAAGGGACCACAACTACAAATGCGTCACTCACTTATAATTGGATCGAGATTGGCTGAACCGTCTTCAATAAGCTATAAGACGACCTTTGTGCGCCATCCAAAGTCCCGGTCTCATATATGTTCATCATGCAGCTGCTGCGAGATGGATGTGCATGTTGGTTCCAAAACATTATTGAAAGAGATCTCCAGCCTTCTGGCGTCTTCCACCCCGTCCTGTTACCCTGTCGGCGAACAGCTCCTTGCCTGAATTCAAGCCAACCTTAGCTGGGAAGAGCTCCTTTGGCTTCGCGCCAGCAGCAGCCATGCCCTTGATTGAGGGTCCTTGCTTGGGTGGTTGTAATGCTGCTTGTCCGCGTATCTTCAACTCCCTGCTTCCCCCATTTAGTCGTCCACTGTCCCCCGTTATCCTCGACTCAAGACGTCGCTTGTTATTGAACAAGTCTTTGCTGCCATCCATGATTGGGATGCGCATCTTCTCAGCGAACAAGTCAGCAGTCTCGTCGGACTCAAATGTCGACTTGCTGCGGTTTCCGGCAGCTTTTTCTGGAAACAGCTCTAAATGAGGTTCTACTGAGCGACGCAAGTGATTCTTTATCGCTTGTGCGCTCGAACGATTTGCTCTGGCAGCCTCTTCACGCAATCTCTTAGCACGCTCGTCAGCAGCCAGATCGTCCCGGACAGTCTCTCCCTCGTCTCTCTCGCGCATAGGTGATGCGCTACGATCGCGAAGTCTACCTCCTCCGCCAGCGCCTCTCTCCGGGAAGAGCTCTTTGCGAGCACCACGACCACGAAGCTTCAGTTTTCTCTCTTCGTATCTCGGAGGCGGGGTATCGCGTTCCACCGAAGCTCGCTTCGCCAACGTCGCTTGATCGTCATCGTACAGGCTTGCGTCAAAGTCTGGAGTTCTTCTCCGTTGCCTGCCATTGCCCCTCTCATGATAACTTCTCTTGTAGTCTCCTTCGCGATCTCTGAAGTGTCTGATATCTCGTCCTCCGCTTCGCTCACCAGAGTCCCGACGACGCTCATGGCGATCATGCTCTGGATTCAGCAAGTAGAATCTACTCCGATCGCGTGCGCCTGGCTGTTTCTTGTCTCCGACCACAGCTAATCTGACTTGCAACTGGGTGTTTGGGAAACCAGGGAAGGATTTTGCTGGGATCAAATCGAGACTCGAGGCGCTACTTGTTGCATGCTCTGGGAGAACGAAGGACTGGAGGGCTCCTAGAGCCAACTCGGAGCTTGCGTAGTTGATGTTTGCTGAAGTGTCGTCGATCCACTCAATCCTGTCGAACGGGTGCGCGCTGTATTCGTTCACGAAAGCCGTAATATCTTTGGAGGTGAGGTTCTCAAGGCCGCGAAGATGGACCTTTTCTGGAGCTGGTGTCAAAAGCTCGGAATTTTGAGCTTCGACGCTGGATGAAGTTGGCGGAGTGAGATCCATCTGAGGCTGCTCAAATACCTGCCCTTCCTGCTGACCATCAGTAATTGAGATGAGATCGATGTGATGAGGCCATCCTCTACCTCATCCGCATGAATATCCAGGTCTAAATCCATGTCAATGTCCATGTCGGTCGCCATGCTTGTGACAATCTTTGGATGTCCTTTAAAAGGTTATGGAGTAGTTTCAAGTGAGCTGTCGAGCAAGTGATTAGACGTGGATATATATGGTAGGCTTTCTGGCTGCGGGAGTACTGATAATTGAACGGAGTGGTGGATGAATGTGCGTGGATGAATGTGCTTCTGACCTGAGCTTAGGAGATAAGGACATTATGAAGTTGGACATCTTGACAAGGCTGAGATACGGAACAATCAAGGCCCGAATTCATGGAACCCACACTGAAGGTAGTTTGACAGCTGCGCTAACACACTCTCCTATCTAATCCGATCATCTACTCACGAACTCACCACGACCCTTCGTTGAGGCATCCAAGGTGGGCTGATGCAGCTTCGAATATGGAATTGCTCTTCTTCACAGCCAGCGCTTGAAGGTCAATTCGTCGGCTCAGCTATGATCTTCAGGCGCAAATTAACAGCAATCAGGCGCGCTATAAGCTTCGCGGTGGACCTCCTGTAACCTCCTTTTAAAACGATGTAAACAGTGTGCCCGTCTTTGGGCTATCCAAATAGCTGAAGCCCAGGTAACACGATTATCATGCCAATAGTAGCGTTTTTGCTTTTCAGAGAACTCTAACCACTTTTTTGAGTTCACTTGATGCTGTCTAGACTACCGAGGCACCGGTGTTGGTCAACGGGAGGAAACAACTGAAACTGGTTACACGAACCCTGGTTATCGGGGAGTTTGTCTTCCAATTCTTCAAAATGGTACTCATCTTCAAGTTTCTCGATGGGCTTATCACTCTGAGCACCTAAAGTTAACAATACCTCTGCCTGGCTTAGAAATCTGAGGGGAAGCTTTAGGAGCTTGACTCGCGGGATGTTGAGTCTCGAACGTCTTTTGCGGCAAAAGCAGGCCCCAAATACTGTGTTCCCTGAGTCTTTAGGTATACATTGAATCACTATACAGTTGATGTCCTAAATCTGCGCCATCTCGTCGAATCTTCTCGGCGTCACTTTCAGCTATGGCGATAGATAGCATGTGCTGTACTATTTATATTACATGGAGTCTTGCTCTTGCGACCGTTATGCATGCCATGGAGCACAAAATAACCTCATACGAGGAATCTCGCTATGTGCTCTGCATTACTTGTATAGTCTGTATCTTTTGAGGTTGCACATCGCGGGGTTTCAAGGGACTATGACGTCTGCAAGGCTGACTGCCGATCTGCTGCTAGGGATGCAGGTACCTCGTATATAGCAACCCAAACGCGACAGATGCAACCGCATCCGACTTGTAAACAAGTTAAAGGCCATCTGTTCGCAATCAAACATAGCGGCCATCATTCGCAGAGTTTACCTCACCGAGCTAAATACACGAATAGTTATACACTTCGTCTGGTAGTCCGAAGTAACCATCTCGCTTTTGATAACCCTCTTCGATCGGGCACCAAGCGATAATCCTTGAACCGAACCACAAGCGCTACTCTAAATATCGAGAAGATGCCAGTTCCAGTGTACACTTCAGCTCCGACGACGGCTGCGAAGGCAGATGGCATCACCCCCAAAACAGCTAGTCCACCAACTCAGACACCCGTAACTGTTCCAGCAACAAATCTGGCGACGACTACAGCGCTTCCCTCAATAGAAAAGACATCGTATCCGCAGGCACAACCTGGGCAACATCCAGTACCAGCGCCGACGAATTCCTTCGGAAATCTTATTGCGCCAGCTTCTAACTATGTACCATCTCCGCCAACACCAACCCCCACACAAGCGCTCCAGGACTCTGGGCCCACTCCTCCCCAGCCAGGTGCTGTCCCTGTACCTTCCACCGGGGCGAGAAGCAATCCTCCGCCGCCACCAAAGGCCGGCGAGAAATACAACCCTCCGCAGAATTCACCACCAGCAGTACAACAGATGCCGGCTCAGTACGGATACAACCCCCCAAACCCAACATATCAAGCCCTCACAAAAAGTACGATTCCAGCATCTCAGCCTTTGAGGAACTACCCTGCAACTTTAGCATACCACAGTCCCGCGGTGGGCAGTTTAAAAGATCAAGATCACCTTGAGCATCCACCTGGTAAGTCAGCTATTAGCCATCACATCGACAGCTTGCTAAGTGGTCATCAGGATATCATCAAGATCCAACCGCTTTAAACCGACTGACCCAGCGCCATCCTTCGCCACTACGCGCAGATCACGATAGCTCATTCCACCGTGGAGGGACGATGAGTGATGCTGTTGACGAAGAAAGCATATGGGACAGTGCAAAGAACTTGGCGTTTAGTGTGGGAAAGAAGGTGGCGGAGACTGAGGCGGAGATTTGGAAGAGGATCAATGGTGAGAAGTAGGTCCCACAATGTGGACGGGTCTCTTGTTCGTAATGCGCTTTGTTAGGAACTGAGTCCTCAGGAAGTCACTCGCTATGTACCCAAATAACCATGTACCGCAGAAAGAGTCGAGCCAAAAGCATGGTGGTAAGCTCTCCTTACCACATCTCGTCACGTTTGTTCTTCCCTCGACCGTGACAATCTACGATTAATAAACACGTTGACTCTTATTACATTTGAACTACCTCATTGCGACTTTATGACATTGCTATCTTTCGCTCACAACACTCTTCAAGACAGCTAGCATTGCGCACCCCATGCAGGCCTTTTTGATGCTACGATTCCGTGACCATGAAACGTACGGCACAACATATCCGAGAACTTTTAAATCGAGCCCGCCAGCGACGGTTGTTGTTAAGCCATGAGTACGAGTATCGTCGGCTGTTCTACTTGTGCGCTAACTCTAATTCCGCTCCAATTGGCGTAGTAGATCATCTCTTTATTCTCCCAGGCAGTACCATCCTGTGGCCGAATGAGTTTGACGCTAGCCAAATCGTGCCGCACGTAGGCGGAACGTTAAGCGGGGCAGGGGTCCTTGACGTTTCAAACATCGTACCTGAAACTCGAGATAACTCCCAGCTTCGACCACGAACCTTTGCTCCTTCAATTATAAACATGGCGCAACAATTTCCGTCTCCCAAGAGTTCTTCGCTGACGCAATTGTCCTTCCGGAATGGTAAGAAACGCAGGCCCAGACTCGGCGGCATGTGTGCGGGTAGCGGCTAGACGCGCGAATCGAATTTCATCGACCTTTCGATTCCACCCGAATGGCACTCTAGCGGTCCACACACCGACCCGGTCGAGAAAACGGGGGCGGCAATTATGCTTAGATGAGCCTCGGTATTCTGGTATTTTCACCGCTCGGATAGTGATTCCAGGCACTGACTGATTCGAGGAATAGGGCACAGTTTTGTCCTGGCTCTGTAATCCTACTGTTACTGACACCTTTGATATAACCACTTACAAGCTTGAAATGACCTCGAACTGCCCGGCACATTGGCGCTGAGGACCTAACGCTGAGGCCGGACCAGCTCTTCCTCACCAGTTCTAGTGATCCGCTCCCTCACTCGGAGGTCACATCAAGCAGGGGCTCTTATCTTATGGCCTATTAGAAGAACTTGCGAAGGCTCTGAAAAGAGGCTCTTGGATCGACTCCCAACTAATCTCGCTCTATTCCGGAAATTGACACACTTCTAGTGTCGTCCACCATGCGGGCGTTAAGCCGAATTGGCCAACCGGTTGTTAAAAGTAGCAGGCATGCCCGTCTTGTTCTCTATTTGGATGCAGGGCAGAGGTTCAATTTAGAACCGTAGTTGTTTCAGTCGACTCTCTGAAAGTGAAGGTTAAGGTGAGACGCTTCAAGGACATTGCAGTACAGTTGGCCAAGAGGCACACGTGGGCCTGTGCGGTCCAGATTCTGTAACTCGCCATCAACTCCCCACAGCTTGGCAAGTAATCAACCATCGCCTGCTCTCAAGTACTTGCTAGACCCTACAATATCCATTTCGAAGTCTGTATCTGTGGTGCTGCTCCGTCTCCCCACCAGGAAGAGGTCGGTCTGGACAGTGCTAGCCGTTTGATGTCTTCTGTATCAGATAGGGTTGTGCATTGTCACCTTACATGTCATGTTTTTACTCGGCGATTTATGGCAGACGTCAGTAAATTATTTTTCTGACGGATAAAATCGACAAAACAGTGGAGGCTGCAAGGCTATAGCGCTACTTTAAGCTTAGTACGCTCGCTTAGACCCTTGCTTTAAGCCTAAAAGGGCAAAAAGTAGGTGCTGTCAAAGGCCTTTCGGGTTGCCATGTCATTGCCCCTGTCCACAGCATTTTGCCTGGTTTACCTCCATTTTGTCATAAATCCCTAAACATGGCTTGATCCTGGCTGGTCGTCAGTTCAAAGTAAGTGAGGACTGCAAGTGCATAGTAGAACTTCTCATATACCTTCACTTATTCGCCACTTTCATCCAACAACAAGTTGTTTCTGCACTCACATCTCGGCAGTGATCACTACTTTGTTCCGATCGATTTTGTACGATCGTATCGTATCTCATTCTATCGAGGTCTTACTCATTCATCGTATCAAGTTCTCGCATGAAAGAGAAAGACGCCTCACGTATTTACGGAAGCAGAGCGCCCTGAGGAGCCGTTATACAGCAACGATTAGCTCTCTATCACATCCCGTGCTGTTACAGCGCGTGTTCTGCCAGAATACAACGAAACAGTGGAAGTTTATTTGACAGTCAAAGGCTTAGTCCGAGAAAATCATTTATTGCATGGCAACGATTGAACTCAATCCTCGAAGTAGCTGCGATTCTGAAGCTGTTCGTAACCAGAAGCAATAAACCAACTGCAGCATTCCGCCAATATCTTTGCCGCAGACATCTTGAGCTACCCACGAGTTTCCGCTCACTATGAATCCAAACGATTCCAACACGTAAGCGCAATCATCTTGTTCTTCCTCTGACTTTCTGCTTACAATCAACAGCTTTCGGCATGTCCAAACTGACCCGCTTCCGGGCGATCAGTGTGACCAGGCATCTATTCCGTTTGCTGGGCAGCAAAATTATGCGGATACATCGTCCTCGAACACTATGTTCTGGTCGGCAAATCCAGTTGGCATTGACTCCCAACCTCGGCCCGTGACAATGCATGGCACAAGTCACAATGATTTTGGATTTTCTCGTCCGTCGCAGCAGGCGCCTATGTCGAGGTGGGAAGCACCAACTCAAATAATCTCCAGTAGCTACCTGCCTGGCCAATACAACGGCCAGAATCAAGCATTTTTTGAAGACTTCCGCATAGGTAGCAGACAACCAGTTTTTGCTCAAATTCAACCTCGTGTAAATCAACAGTTCCATAGCTCGCGGATTTCAGCAACAACCAACGAGTCCGATGACCACCATTATATAGCATCTCCGCCCGAGAATGTCAGATCGAGGGGTAACTCAAATGACAGCGGCAAATCCTACCATGGCAACATTTACAATCACCATCGCATGTCAGGATCCTCTTTTGCGCCATCGACAAGCGGAACCGATTCAGATGTAGCTTCATTTGATGATTTCTCTGCACGAACTCCAGCAGCATTTAATCCCGACTACGCACTCTACTCTAACAGTAATCACCTATTTCCTGCCTCTCAGCTTCCAACTAATGCTTCGCCTATGAGGATCGCCAACAACGTTTGTGAATTGGTTAGGACACGCAGCATGCCGTCAAAGCCATATCCACCAAGCTCACAACACCATTCTCCTACTACACTTCACTCAATGCCCGAAGGACAGATACCTTATGCTGCGACACCTATGGCCTTTGAGCCAACCGCCGCATTGGGCAATCAGTATGCATTCAATCCTCCAGAATATCAAAATTACCAACTTGTTCAGCCCTCGCCCACTGCAGCTGCTTTTGCCCATAACAGCCATGTGTTGTCGTCCAACGCTACCGCCGATGAAAACAGAACTCAACTACCTCAACCTGTCCCCATTCCATCCAATGTCTTCACACTTGAAGGTAACGACCAACACGTCAACCGCTCGACATCGAAAGCCAGCACATCTAAACCACCCGAATTCTTTGGCTCCATCAACCTAGACAAAATCGACGAAGCGCCACCTCCTGACCCAGTCTGTCCTGCAGAAATAGACGCCACGCCCACCCACCAAGAAGGCCGATACCCAGCCGACCTTTATACCCCGCGATACGTAAGAGGGAGTGGAGAGCGACGGGAGGGTTACTGCTTTATCTGTCAGCGCTGGTTAGTGCTCAAGAACAGCGCCTACTGGTACGACAAGCTCTTTATGCACGGCATCTCGGAGCCAGGACGTTTCTTTGCCGAGCCGTTGCAGCTGAGGAGGGCGGAGAAGAGTGCGGTGGATTGGGATGCATTTTGTGGGGAGTGTAAGGAGTGGATTGCGATTAATAGTAAGAAGAAGGGGACAAGTTGGTTTAGACACGCGCATCAGGTGAGTGAGGATGGATGGATGGAGTAGGGAGTAACTGCTGATTGCTATAGTGCCACCCTAAGGAAGGTAAGCCGAGTAGTCAACCGACCAGGAATTCGTCTCAGAAGCGACGGAAGATATAAGGCGTGCAGTGGGCACAATGGTGACAAAGTTTTTTTTTAAGATACCCAAATTGCGACATAGAAGGCGTAGTGTCTGCCACAGATTCAGAAAGACTCAAAACAATCCACAAGTTCATTTATCGAGAATTCACTGAGAGAAACGGTTTCCGAAACTGGTTAGTTCACGTGAGCATTCAAGATTCATTTCTTATTACTGTCCATCTCTTCCTAAATTCACTGGACACTTGCCTAAGTTCTGAGCATCTTATCCTTCCTCGCCCACAACCCTTACTCCAGCCACAGCATCAATACCATACCCCTACTTTCTCACCTCTTCGTACCAATTTGCCTTCTCAGTTCGGAAAGTTCGGCAACGTCCATCCCGCCAATTCTCTTTCCCACCTCTTTCTCTCTCTTTCCCCCCTCTCTCCCCTTTCCTCTTTCTCAGAAGGCCCCGCCTGTCCCTCTGAGAGCCCGTAAAAGTCCCCCCACTTCGTACACCTCGTACTCGCGCAGCTGATCCGCAACCTTTCTCGATCGACGAGTGTCTGCAGCTGCGATTTCTTTCCCCCCTCTTCCTCCTTGCTACCGCCAGAGATAGATCTCTGACTCGTAGCTGCTGGGATTCCTGACCCCGATCTGGATGTGTTAGTGGGCTCTTCTTTGTTAACGTTGGCTTTTACATCTGCTACGTCTTTTAGGTAGGCAGTGAGATACCCGTCCAGTTTCGGCGTCTCTGGCCTGAATGCTGCCTCCTCTGCATTGCCTTTTGACACAGTTTCCTCCTTTCTGCGGTCATTGCTGTACACTGAAGAGGACCGAGCAGAAGAAGAATATGTACGTACGACGGTCTGGTATGTCTGCACCCCGGCTTGATGTGTTGGCGAGGAAAGCGTGCTAAGGAGGGAAGAGTCGTAGCCAGAGTCGTTGAACGAAGGTTGGGGTGGACTGTATGTTTTTTGTGCTAAGGAGGCGCGGGAGGTCGGAGCGAGGCGGGAGTATATGCTCTCGGAGTATTCCCGTGGCCTAGGTTGGAAGCGAAGAGTGGCAGGCGGTGCGTAATTTGGATGAGAGTCTTTCCGCGGACGGCCCCTCATACTTTGTGACTTCTGGCGAGGACGATGGCTTACGGTGCGGGAGTTATGGCGTCGCCCCTCATATGGAGCAGGATGGCGCAAAAGAGGCTGATGGCCCTCCTCATGGTCGTCTTGCGAATCATCAGAGACTGGGGAATCGGAGCGATAGTGGTCGTGGGTACTTTGCGAGTGATCGAGGCGAGAGTCCCTCGAGATGGCTGAGCTGCTAGTAGCGGAGCGCTTCATCTGGCTGCGAATTATTTGACCAGTACGTTGATAGTCAGTCGATTGTGAGCTAGCCTGCTGGCATACCTCAGAAATAACGGACATAGGAGGCTGAGCAGCTTGAGACCCGTATTGCGAGTACTCTCCGCTTTTGGCATCGTAGTCCAGGTTTTCTGCAATAGCTGGATGCAGGCTTTTACGGCTGTCGTTTCCATGCTGAGTCAGACCCTTCTTCTGCTTTGGAAGCATCAGACTGTCCCGGTAGAAACCTATGAGTTCGTCCAATGCAGTCGGCTCCTCAACGTCACCTTCCTCTATGCTGAACATCGGATTCTCTTGCCTCTCTGGTATAGGAGCCAGTGATCCTCGACAAGGTGGTGCTCGAACGGATTCTTCTCGAGACGCAGACACAGTTGATGTGCCGCTTGTTGCTTGAGCTCTCTTCGCACGACGCTCTCGTTGCATACGACACCGCTCAGTCTTCAGATGGCGGTAGAAGTGCTTCGTATTCTGGTAAGTTTCCTCGAGTATACCATGAGTAGCAAGCCAGCTTTCAACTAGCTTATTGCACTTAGCAGCGCTTCCTCTACTATCGCCTTCCCTGGACTTTATGGCAATATAGATGTCTGTCAGCATTTGACGATCTTCGCCGATGCTTGCCAGAATACATGCTTCACACTCGTTCTCTGCGTAGCGATGAATTGGCTCTCCGATAGAGAAGGTCTGATGAAAGAGATCTGCCTTCGTCCAGAGAAAATTAATACTAGCCATCCGCTCAACCCACTGCCTTGCAGACCGCTCTGTCGGCAGGTGATTCAAGAATGGGGTGAGATGATGACAGCACTCGCTGACAAGCTTGTTGAAGAAGTACCGGACGACTGGAGCATTGAGTTTCCTGTGAGAATGGCACAAGACAGCGTTACTCGCGAAGCGTCTCTCAATCCATCTCGTCACGAAGTTCTTGTCTCGACGGAGTTGATACGGTAGTTTGGAGATCTTTCGTTCGTGCTCTGACCACCATGCTTCACTGATTCTACCGTTGGACGGGAACCTGATTACCTTGGCAAACTCTGCGATGTCGAGCGGATGGATACTGAGCTGTTCTTTCGGCATGTCTGGATTGGGTGTGTCGAATTAATCTGTGATTTAGTAGCGCTCTTCCAGGGAGTTTCAGTTGTATAATCTAGAAAATCGAAGCTTGGCTCGCGAGCCAGCTTTATTGTTCTTATAAATATTTCAAACAAGAGACGGAATTAGAACAGTGTCATAGTTGAGTGACATCTTTCATCATCTAGCACTTTGAAGATGATATCTGTCTCACGAACAAAGCGCTTGAGAAACATGTCTTTGTCCTGATTGTCAAGATTTCTGAATCAAGCTGATCTTTCTGAAAGCACTGAACAGAAGCTAAAAGAGAACTTATGAAGAAAACGATAGTGCTAATACTTTTTTGGTGTTCGGTGATCAGACATGCTGTGCAGTCTTCGCTTCACGGTATCTCTGCCTAGAAATTCTAGCATGAGTGTTCGAAGCCTCTAAGACTCTACCTCAACAGCTGGTACGAGTGTTTAGGAAAATGATACAGAAGAGAATGTCGACATGGGCAAGATGATAGCTAACCTTTTGGTGGAGTGCGTTGCTTCTTTAAGATTGAGCCAACGAGACAGTCGATATTGCACTTTCAGGTGAGAAGAACGTCCGACGCACGCGAATTATGCATCTCCTCGCGATGCCTTGGTATCTCTGGCAGTCTGCTCCATGGCAAGCGACAAGATCTGCAATTAACGAGGATCTTGCTGCACGAGGCCTTGTGAGGTCTGACAAGACCAAGTTGACTTGGTGTCAAGGCCGAGCAGTGCATTGAGCCCCTGTACCACTGCACCTCGTGCTCTACGCAGTACAACCTCGCGCATATCCCGGGCTTCACATCGATATGACAGCCAGTCGGCGAAGATGTGTCTCACTTCTCAGAGAAAGTGAGTAGCCAATTGAGCAATGTGAATGTCTCCTACAGCTCCACGTGATTGGTGGTGTCATCAGAGTTTCTGAATAAATTTCCGCGTTGAAGTCCAATTCACAATCGTCGGCAGCTATAATATTGCCGTGTCGAGTCCATATTAGCAGTTCAGATATAGAGGTAATCAGTTAAGCGAGATAGAGCGACTATTTGTCTACGAAGCTTATCGCGCTTAGACTATTTGTGCTTCAACTGGTTTGGCGTTGCTGATCATCTTGCACTTTCCCCGCCTCTGCTTTTGTTTGGGGCTGCCGCCGTCTGTCCCACAGCGCAGCCAGCTTCCCCATTTACAGTTTAGCATTCGGCGTCATATTGTCAAGCTCCACCTCCAACTTCCCCACCATAGTCCAGAGCTTTGACACTTCCTCCAAGTGCCCGTTGATCGTCCAAGCGAGAGATTATATTCTATCTTTGCCATTATTTCTGATCCGTAGCGTCTTTGCAGAGCTTTGCTTGAAGTCTGCCATAGTATCAATTCAGCGACAGACGCCTCTCACTACGATGGCAACTGAGGATGTGTACGTTACGGTACGTTGAAGTTGGCAGCTGCCCATCAGAGAACCATGCTAACCAGTTTGACAGCTTTTGCTGAATGACCTCTATCTTCCTGGTGAGCTTCGCAGCTATTATTACAAGAACGAATGCCTAACATGATAAGGTGCTCTTGTGCTAGGCCATTCCCTCAGAGATGCGGGGACTACGAAAAAACTTGCTGTGCTGGTGACGAGCGATAGTGTATCTGAAGATGCCATCTCAGAACTTGAGGTCGGTTTCTCATTCCGCAAGGGCAATTGGCTCCAGCTAACCGGTTAACAGCAAATCTTCGACTACATAATTCGCGTCGACCGTATAGTCAACCATGCACCAGTGAACCTCTCCCTGATGGATCGTTTGGATCTTCACTCTGCTTTTACGAAAATCGTGCTTTGGAAACAGCTCCAATTCCGCCGTATTGTATACATGGACGCTGATATGGTGGTATGGAGGGCACCGGATGAGCTATTTGATCTTGAAGCGTCCTTCTCCGCCGCTCCAGATATCGGATGGCCAGACCTCTTCAACACTGGTCTTTTGGTTCTGAAGCCGAACATGGCCGACTACTGGGCCCTTCACGCCATGGCACAACGTGGAATATCATTTGATGGCGCCGACCAAGGTCTCCTCAATATGCATTTCAAGAACACTTACAACAGGATAAGCTTCTCGTACAACGTAACCCCAAGCGCTCATTACCAATACATTCCCGCATATAAGCACTTCCAGGCTACCATCAGCGCCACTCATTTTATCGGAAAGGACAAGCCATGGACTCAAGGAAGAGAGGCGAGCAGTGGAACCGGACCATATAATGAGATTGCAGGAAGATGGTGGGCGGTTTATGATGGACATTTCAGAGAGACCGTGAGCATATACTGCTGCTTATTATCCGCACCTACTGACGTGCATAGGCACATCCAACTGTTCAACGCTATGTAAAGGGGGAGAATGAGATTTACCCATCCATGGAGACCGCTGGTATGTCTTCGAATAACGACGTCGGCAACCACTCCATGCAAGAACCCTCCAGTGAGGCCGCCGGCAGTACCAAACATACCGAGAGCCTTGGTAACATGGTCTCTCAAGCAGCAGATGACAGCCACACGCAACTTGGCGCGGAACAGCAAAAAGCTCGGGATTTTACAGCACCATTCTCGCAATGGGATCCATCCAGGTAGCTTTACCGTCATACAGAATTGAACGATGGCTGACATTTCGTCTAGATCTGCACCTCCACCAGACTCAAAACCAGAAGCCTCCAACTTTCCGAATCACCAATACAACATGTCTTCGGATAAAAGACATTTCCAGGCACCAGAGAGATACCCTGACCCACCCAAGGATATGTACTATGAGGTTCCCAAAACTCCAACTTATCAGAAGCCGGCTCCGATCTTCCCATGGGAAAAAGAGGCGCCAAAGCCAACCCGCGTGTTCGCCGAGGATAAGGAGCCGCAGCCATCGCCAGAGTCACAGAAACCCAGTTCACCCGCACCAGTCGAGGAAGAGCTACCCAATCTTGTACTCTCACCAACCCAAGCTCGGAGTATTTGGCCGCTAACACCTGGCAGAATTTTTCGGCAAATAGTCGCAACGCCTGGGACGACATTCCTGAGATCGAGCGATACATCAGCAACCTGCAGAAGAACCGGAAAGGTAACATCCAGATGATACAGGGATATGGATCAGGTACATCAAACATATCCAGTCCTACCGGACGACGACCGAGCATGCGGCTCACAGACTTTCCTACAGAGTTCGAGCGTCCTAGCCTACCAGTGACGCCGGCACCTATCCGCAGACCGACCTTTTGGGGCGAGGAGAGGAACGCTGTTGGCGGCCTTCCAGCGGCAGACGGTGTGCCATCTCAGACGGAATGGGTATGCTTATCTCAATGGATCCTGCTCGGGAACCTCTTGGCCCTAACAACTTTACAGGACCCGATCAAGCAGCTCGAAGCTTTAGCGAGAAGACAGAGCGAGGTTCTGGGACATGGACTCAATGTCGATGCGAAGGAGATACCGTCCAGACCATTGCCTTATGGAAGTGAGGGCGTAAATGTGGCCAAACGTGCTGCTGATAGCCCGGTTATTACTGAAACCAGCCCGTTTGGAACGACGTCAGAGCTGAATGCGAAGAAAGATGTTGCGCAGGGCATCCAGACGCAATTTGAGAAGCCTTCCTACACAGGTCCGGGCTCCGCATGGGAGAAGGATGACAATTTCGCCACGCAGGAGACGCCTCTTGGGCCGACCGAGGAGGAACAGGATGCTTTCTCCTAAATTGTGGACTGATAAGGCATGTTTTTGGAGAAACGTGGACGAGGATGACTGATACCAACAGTTCATTTTTGGAGCGGGTTTGGTTTTTATTCCTACGCATTTCTATCACCTACATTGTTTTCCTTGGCGAGTATCTTTGAGCGTCGTGCTTTGCTGCATGCATCATTCCTACTTTACGTATATTATTGTCTGTTTCCCACGCGTTGGGCAAGAGAGCACGAAGTAATAAGGCGATAAGGGTCTAGTGTTGATAATGATGACGTGGCGTCGGTGGATCTCCTGTAGTTAGGCTTCCCACATACCCAATTCATGAATGAGCGAAAATTGTTCCTTTCCATTCTGTGATCAGAGTGCATTCAATTCCTCTTTGCCACACTGACTTCTGCCCTTTCCCCTACCCTTCACCCCAATAGTAAGCCGAGACACCGCAACATTTTGCTCCCTGGGCATGCTCACCCTTTCCCGGGTTTGGGCTGACGTGGAAACATCCTAGGTCTTCAATCCTTGCTCTCGAAGAAGAAGATATTCTGCGTTCGGATACATTCGGAGTAGATTATTTCGTACTTCTTGGCCCATTGCAGTATTTGAGATACTATTGCTGAGCGGACAGCTGGTTCGGCGTCTGGGGGGAGAGAGAGTTTCTGAGGTATTCCATGCGGGGTTTTAGGGTGGGGAGGAGGGACGTGGCGATGCGGGTTGATGTTTCGGCGACGGGAAGGAGGATTTCTAGGTTGGTGAGCGTTGGGTGAGCTTTGGGTGTCGAAGTGGGATCTTGAGTAAGAAATTAGAGGCGGAAGCTATTGGAAGAGAGTGGAGATCCTACCAGGACGGTCGTCGATCTCGCCAACATCTTTTTTGGGAGCTGAAGATGCCATGGTTACGAGGTGAGATGAGACCGAGAGATTTCCATCTTCAGGAAGGTGCTTTGTATTAACAGCCATGTTTACAAAGGTGAAGACAAGAAAAAGGAACAAGAAAGCGGTGAGGGATGGCTAACCGTTTAGCAAGCGGACACAGAAAGATCACGGCGTGGCAGTAGAATAAGAGGGTGACCGCAACGAAAGTATCCTGTGTTTGAATCTAGGTCTTTACCGCTTGTTATTCGCGACCTTCGGCACACCTTTACATGCCTCTGTTGAAGATAACCATCCCACCCTCGCCGCCCCTTCCATGAAACTCCGGCTCCAACTTGTTGTCCTGAACAATTTCTCTCTGGGGGAAGACACCCAAAGCGAACGGCAGCACAGCAAGAGAAGTACCAAGAATCAAACCTAGGTTTACTGGCAGCACTAGCCTTGGACTCCTCTTCAACCACTCCGTCTTCTGCAACCTCAAGAGTGCCAATGCCGGCACAACCATAATCGGACTTGAATTGAGCACACGGGAAGCAGCCGTCTCACCAACCGCAATCTTTGCCGCAGCTTTCGATTTACCCAAACTCTCATCCGAGCGTCCGGCCGCTTTATCGGCCTCAGATAAAATGGGGTAAATGTCGATACCCCTCCTAATCTCCTCACCACGCATCAAGAATACATTCAGGGCACCGGCACTGGCCACAGCAGCAAAAGGCACAAGTCTTCCCAGAAGAACTCTGGTGCCTGGGGAGACGCCGCGGAGACGGGGCACAAGGGCGTTGAGACCTAAGGCGACGGAACAAGAGGCGCCGACTGCCATGGCGTATGATTGTGCGATTTGGGTGGTGGAGAGGGGGGAGGACTTGTTGGCGTTAGCGTTGTTGATGGCGACGTTGAGAGATTGGTTGGCTATTTGCCAGAGAAGTGTTCCTGTCGTCTGTTAACCGGTTAGCAGTTGTATCTTTGTTCGGAAGTGAAAGTTGGTGGTAGTGAAGAGTGAGACGTACACCAAGCCCCGGCGTAAGCATACCAGCGGTAACGACCAAATTAGTCAACACGAATGCAGACATGCGGAATGGCAATAAAACTGGCTCGCCGGTATCAGGGTGTAATGTAGAATCGCAGACTTTCTTTGCGTGCCAAAGCTCAGGAGTCATGGACTTGAGTTCGCCGAGTTTATATCTCGCAATCACATCCTTAGACTCTTGTAACTCCTTCTTCGTGACGAGCAACATCCTGTATAGCCGTTAGCTTCGGTGTCTCCTGCGCTTGAGCTATGTCCTCCGATATGATAACTGGTTCCAAGAACGAGGCCTGCAGCACCTTTCTTTGCTTGCACTGCAACATCTCCTTCGCCTCTCATTTATAGCTTCTCTGGTCTGTAGTATTTTCTCGTCTCCTTCATTTTGTTTCCTACCTCGGGTCTGAGATCTCAGCAGCGTGCTTTACGCGGCCCCAATAGGTGCTCAGGTCGTACTGAGACGCTGGGAGCTCGCGGTTTCCCGGTGTTGCTGCGGCCATTGTGTTGGTCATGTATGTTATCTAGGACAGATTTACTCGGCGAAGCTGTAGAGTAAGATGTTAGTTGAAGCCCATTAAAAGCGATAAGTGCGACATACGAAGTGGTTATGAGACCCAAGGGCGGTCGAAATCCTCTCCAGTGCAGTATGCGCCGATGTCGCTCCTTTCTACGCAGAGACTCAATTAGTTATATCGAGCTGGGAAACTGTTCTAGGAGCCGAGAACTTCACTTCAGCACCACTATTATAAGAGATAAAGCAGTGTTAAGAGGAAGAACGGCGGTGAAATATGAAAGTTGCGGTCGGTTATTGCGATAAGAGCTCCAAATGTTGTTGATAGCTGCCGCACTTCGAGTCACAATCGCCGGCTGTAAGCGCAGGGACAGGGGTATTGATGTGCCATTCACTGCGAGTACGGTTCTGCGAACTCACAAGACCAATTGTCCTCAATTAGGCAGTTGACATCATTTTCAGTTCACTTGCACAAAGTCGTGAAGAATATTGTTTTATTTTGACCAATGTATTCTTGATCCTTAGCTAACAAGCAAATGTGAATAAGCCTGTCGCCGAGCTGTGCTCATCTCCATCTATGCCCCCAAATAACTCCCTCCTAGACGCTCAAATGCCTTGTCCTTTCCACCGCATAGCTAACTATGTGCTTAAACTCCTCCCAAACGCTTCAAATCTCGTGCAAATACTAAGCTACTGAACTCCAATGCCTGGGTATGTCCTCCCTCCAAATGCGATCCGTCCGTTTCCGCCCGCCGTTCATGTTGACATTACTCATTCCTCGTTATTTTTCCCTTCCTCAAGACTCAATCACATCACCCAGATAACCCATTTCCGTAAACAGCTCGTCGAGAGCCGACGAGCTAGTCATGCTCGTCTGCATCTGCGCCGCGTGCTGAAAGCCAAATGTCGCTCTCGGACCAGAATCATCAACAATGCTCACAGCAGTTGCCAATCTGCTATCCATCTTGTTATCGGCATCGCTGCGAGGCAGGCTGTACCCACGAAAAAGATTGCATTCTTTCTCGCCAGCTGAGTTATGAACAGGCGATTCGGAAAGAAAAAAGCCAAAGATTGAATCATCCGACATATTGTCAATCTCCGCAAGCCATGGACTGCTCGCATCAAAGTGGCTCTCCATTGGAGACACTGTCGAAATGGTGTCTAATGAGAAATGCGACTTGGCCTGTGGCCCGACCTCCTGTTGCGGAAGTGTCGGCAGTGGTTTCTCATCGATCTGGAGTGCCGGAAGCTGCGACAAGGTTGGAATGTCATGCTGCTGTCTTCTGGATGGTGGTGGAGAGAGCTCGTTTGCGTACGCTCGCTCCGCCATGAAGTTGAATGGGCTAGCAAAGTTCTCGTCGTCCTCGAAAACACTCTCCTCGATCGCATCAGGGATAATCTGAGTGAAGAAGAAAGGCTCGTTGCCGGCTGATGTGGTCGGACGAAGAGGCGAAGAATCGCGGCCATGAGCCGAACCTGGGCGACCAGTTGGAGAAGGAGTGTAGACCGAAGTGCGGAGCAAGGATGGAAAGTTGATCTGTGAATTGCCATCTCTGCCATGGCGCGACGATGGACGCCCTTCCTCAATATCAGGAGACTGAGATGTCAATCCGAAGAAGGTTCTAGCAGACCATGTGGTGGATGCTGGAGACAGCGATCTCGATCCTCTCTTCTTTGGTGGAGCCAGTCCGGAGGATGTGCTCAAGCGTGGCAAAACCTTTGGCAAAGGCGGTGGAGCTCTTGGAGTCAGGTACTTGTCTGCTGGGTTCATCGTTTTGAAATCTGCGTCGGCGGCACCAACGGAGGCACTTCTTTGCCTGACTGGAGCTTTCTCGATTGGAACGTAGAGAAGGTTAACTGGTTGACCTGGCAAGTATTGGCAGGCTGTTGTGGATGGAAGGCCTTCGTTGTGAACTTCAGTTTCTCCGTCGACCTCGTACTGGTAAGTGGTTAGTCGCATGTTCTGGGAAGGGCGATCTTCTCATCTTACATAGTAATAGTACGTTTCGCCCATTCTCAGTCCTCCGCTGCGCTTGTTGCTGGTTGCTTCGTGGCCGTCGCAGATAATGTTATTGAATGAGTAGCAACCACGCCATTCTCCGTTTCCGCGCCTAAGATCCCTCTCCATAGGATAACGCGTGGTAAAGTTGTCCCATGATCCAACCAGTTGGACAGTTCTTGTGAAAGGTGAGGTCTGGCTGTATGTTTGTTAGAGATGCCGTGTAAAGACGCGCTATCTACGTTTCCCCAATTTGAAGCAGCTAGCAAGGGGGATGCAAGTTGTTTTTTATTTGTATCACTTGAGTTGGCTCAACTGAAACCTGAGTGATCCTTTTGCCAAATGCGGAACAGTCATCCACGTTGCCGGGTATTTGCATGGTTCCAGCACGCATCCGTGGAATCCTCCCAGGGATCATCAAATAGGCCGAAGATCACTGATAGACATTTCCAAAAGCAACATCGGATCGCCAACATCAAATAAAGTTGGGAACTTACAGCATGAAAGTGATAAGAGTAGTAGAAGGATCCATGGCGACCGTTGCCCAAGGAGATAGGAGACAAAGTCCTGCTGGATTGCTTTAGGAGGTGTTTTGTATGTGAGTGGAGGTGGTTGATTGATGGATGCAGGTTTCTGTTTAGACAACGAAGGTTCCGATTGACTTTTAAGATCTCTCCACAACACGAACGCCAGCAGTTCCTTGATATGTTTCCAGTATGATGGCTATGATCTTTGCTTCAGAGGAGTGCGCCACAAAAAGTTGGCACTTGGCCTGCGTTGTAGTGGCAGCCAAGGGTCGTCTCTAGGATGCAACCTTGATGATCGTTCAGACTTCGCCTGGAAATATTAAGTACGAAAGAGGTCGTCGTAAGCCAATTGCAGGTCTTGGTTGGTTGCTTGACCGTTAGTCGTGGGCTCCGAGTGGGGGCCGAGAGATGACGGGATGATCGACACAGGCCCGATACGTGGCGCTTAAATGTTGGAAATCGAGAGTAAACTGGGTGAAGCGCTTGAGTGAGCCAGAATCCACAGAAATGGAGGGGATGCCCGAGTTTTGTAGCTTGCGAATCTGAGACGATGGATCCCAGGGCTGACATGAGAAGTTATGCTTCCTTTCCGCGGCAAGCCTCAAGTCCGCGTGGCCCGTTAGGTTGTCAGCTTCCCAGTTCCCCTAGCGCCAGGTGAGAAATAAGTGGTGGAGCCTCGTCTTGGTGTTTCGTCCACTACGTCTCGCAAGTCTCACAGAAAGGGCTACTAGTTGGAAAAATGGAGGCAAGGAGATTACCTTTTAACCGAGGCCGTAGATCTATTTAGCAGGTTGTCGTAATGGAAAAGGTTTCCCCGCAGCAAGGCGATATTCCCGTGGTGACAGCTGCACGCTGCCTTGCTTCAATCGGGACGATGGGCTCTGTCCCCTTGGCTGGGAGCTCTGTGCTGTATCTCAGCTTTGCCCGACAGGGAAGACGCGATACGGAGCTTCCCAGCCGCTAATCCTCCCTGGTCCCCAGAGCTGCGTTGACATAGCTCCACTACGGAGCACTGTACTGTAGGCCAATGCACTGTTCAGCCCCGAAACGCCGCAAACCCATAAAAAGATTGGGCAAACAACGTGGGAAAAGAAGGGTAACCGATGGCATAAGATAGTTAATTGCCAGAACAGGACTAACCAGCTCGGAATGTGTGATAAGTGCTCGAAAGATGCTGCTGTTTGTGGGAGAAGGGTCTGGTGCTTCCTCCGATATCCTGGAACCAGGTTCCTTCATCGTTTGCCGATGAATGGTTCCTGCATTGACGAGAAGGATGCGATGGTTTGATTGCTGCAAACACTTTGTAAGATCAGGGGTCCATTATTTCAGGGATGAATCAACCACTGCAGCTTCCCCATGTTTGTCATCTGCTGGCAGGCGATAGCACTATGACTTTTATAATACCAGCCTGCGAGCATGCAAATAAATATGCAGACCATTGAGATCCCACAAAGTTGAACACTAAATTCACATCTATAGGATCCAAGCTAATGATAAGACAACGTAACATTTACAATAGCTCATGCAGGGAATTGACCGATCCGCCTTTCTTCATGCCAAACCTCAGTCCACAAGCTGTTCAAGGGAAACTGTCACGGTCCATTCGGCTCATACTTCACTCCTAGAATCGCGCTGTTGTCCTCAGACTCGCATTTTACCATCCAGACTCATCCCGCTTTTCACAAGCTCATATTTTCACACCATCTGGATTCAAGCCACATCATGAACGAGGCAGATCAGAGATTGCTAACCACGTGTAAGGTGAAACTCATACAATTAATATTATGACGGCTTGTTCCCTCGTCGATGGGTCCCTCTCTGCCTGCAGTGAGATTCATCTACTTCATACAATCTTTCCACATTAAGGCTTCCTCTCAGAACGCCGAGTCCACCAATCCAAGTACCTTCCGCTCAAAGTGCGCCAACGCCCAAATACACATTTTAACCCAATTAGGTAGTCCAGTCATTATAGCATCAACCAGTTGCTCATTTGCGCTTCAATGGCGCATTCTTCGTCGGATCTGCATGATCCGCTTCCACCAGCAGCTGTGCCGCCTTCCTCGAACGCTCATAGCGTGGCTTGACGTCACCTCCGTGCCAGATCGTTCCCAGTATCCTGTCCCAGAATGTGAAGAATGGCTGACTGAAGTTCGTCTTGATGCCCCAGCTCTGGTGGTGGATATCGTGGTATGCGGCATTATTGCCGGTAATATGCTGAAGGGGATCAAATGGCAGAGCGTATCCACAATGATCATCGACAGTCTTGATGGTAGAGCCAGTGAAGAAGCACATTCCCTGACGTGGTGTCATGCCGGCCAGCTTATATCCGATACTCGCGCCAACAGTGTCGAGAAGGAAACCCTCGAAAGGATGGTTATAGAGCGCACCGTATGCGTAAGGAACATGGAGGAGGTGGTGGCGAGAATGGAAAGTAGCTATAGAAAATTAGTTGGCTTTCGGAGTGCTACAACACGGATAACATACTGTAGAGCCATTTGTTGACGTGCATGGCGCGATGGAGAAAGTATTGCCAGGTATCCACCACAGTGATGGCGATGAAATATTGGATTGCTGGCACGATGTAGTAGTAAATCGCCTTAGCCATGAAAAGCTCCCATGCTGCGAACGCCGGGACCGTCGCGCCGCTCTTCTCGTCGAAGCCTGCTGTGATCCATGGATATCTTCCTCCTGCAAGCGCGCCGGCTAGTACTGGATGAGAGCCAGAGACGTTCTTTGATATCGCCGCAGCATTGAGTCCGAATACACCTAGCAGGTGCGGCAGCACGCTCTGAGCTATTCTTATGCGCGTCGCCAAAACAGCAACGTCGTAGTCTTCCTTTCCTGCATAAGGTGTTGCTTCCGTCAAGCCCAACATAGCTCCAACAACGGTCTGAATCACTTGCTGAATCACGACGTCCCGCGCGACTTCATATCGAGAAACATGATTTCGTTTTAGGATTTCGGCAGGTGTGTGTAGTCTATACTGCGGCAACAAGTCGTAAACATCAAGGGCGTGGAAAAATAGTGACACGATCCAGTATGCTGCAACAGGCGCTAGAAGCGATAAGTAGAAGTCGTCGATGAAAGGCACAAGCGGCTTGACTGGCGATAAGGTATATGACGGCAAAGGTGGAAGGTCGGACAGGTAGCTGGTGTTCGCCGCCATTGACATGGACGAAAGGTTGCTCGACATGATTGTTGACCAGCCAGAGAAAGCAGTGTCTTGGTTGCTTGTTGTTGTTAAATCAGGCCTGACTATGGGATGTGGAAAAGCGATTTGAATTTCGGGTGGCGAGTAGTCGGGTTGTATGGAGACTATAGCAGAATCATCTCACGTCAAGAACCTGGGTCACCCGTTGTGTCAAAACACGGTATCGAACAATCTCGGTTAGGCCCTGGTCTTTTGGCTGTTCCGACGATCCCGTAGATGTCGGTCAAAGTTCGAATATCCACCGATTATCAAGATGCGGAATTCCAGACCATCGGCTTTTCTTTTCTGTGCTTTGATTGGCCTTAAGAGAGTGGCAAGAATAGTATTTATGAATAGGAAGTCTTTCAATGACGGCGACAATGTGTCGCTGAGATTAGACCAATCTGACAGAAAATCTGTACGAGGGGGAGGGAGCTGTGCCTGAGCCTAATGGCTGTCGAGCCACTTCTGACGCGGACAACTGAGCTTCATCATCACGTTATTTTCCTGAATGTGGCTCATGATTCAGTGGCGTGTTGTGGCGAAAAGCAGCCCGATGTCCCTTCTGGACATTTGTGGTTCATTTAGTAGTGGTTAGAGGCCGAGGAAGCGACAGGGACCGCAAGGTACAGCTTTGACCCCACTGGGACACAAGGTCAGAGCAAGAATTTGGCAACGAGGAAAGCTTTCACTGGAAGCCGCTCCAGCATCCAGCGTCTTTCAGCCCTCATTGACTGCTCCAGTCGCTTTAACCACAACTGGTCTTAGTTGGCTTGGCTTTTACTGCCCCGCCAACGACAACGAAGATCGAGGTCCAGCAAGGCCACCAAGGCCACCATTTCTTTTTCCCCCACCATCCTTAGCTCCGTTTTGAACCTCCCACATTTGAACCCCTCTCGACAGTTAAAGAGCAGTTTTTCCCTTCCTCTTTATCGCATCAATCAGACTCGATATACACAGCCAAAATGATCATTTTCAAGGTGTGTACTCTAATGCGACAGCGCATGCTGGCTGCGCACCTATTTAGCATATTGCTATGTTGAAGCGCTGCTAAAAACATGTGTTATTCTTGCGACAACAATGCTAACTCTGCCACCAGGACATCATCTCTGGTGACGAGCTCATCTCCGACTCCTTCGATCCAGTTGAGATCGATGGCATCGTCTACGAGGTCGAATGTGCCATGATCACTCAGGGCGCCGTCGAAGTCAGTAAGTAGCGGCCAATTCTACCCCGCAATCAGCAAAGTAGAGGACTAACGCAACATCTAGACACCGGTGCCAACGCTTCCGCTGAGGATGCCGAGGAGCAGCTCGAGGAGGGTGCCGTCCAGGTCAACAACGTTGTTTCTTCTTTCCGCCTCCAGTCCACCTCCTTCGACAAGAAGTCCTACCTCTCCCACCTTAAGGGTAAGAATCTCCTGCTGGACCACACTGTTTATACCATCTACTAACGACTCCAAAGGTTACATGAAAAAGGTCAAAGAGCACATGAAGGCTAACGGTGCTTCCGATGAGGAGGTCACCGTTTTCGAGAAGGGTGCCGCTACCTACGCCAAGAAGATCATTGGCAACTTCAAGGACTACGACTTCTACGTCGGTGAGTCCATGGACCCAGACGGAATGGTTGTTCTCATGAACTACCGTGAGGATGGTACCACTCCATACATCACTGTCTGGAAGCACGGTCTTAAGGCCGAGAAGGTCTAAATCACCTAAAATAGTTGAATATATTGATGATTTGATGATGCCAATAACTTGGTTCTTAAAATGCTGGAAGAGTTGAGGAGGGAAGCAAGGTAGAAGTAAACAAATGCAAAGCCATACGTCCTTCGTGTACGACTACAGAAGCACTCACTGCAATGATCTATTTACACATGCTTTTACGCAGCACTTCTGCCGAATGAGTGTTACTGCCGTACACGCTACGCCTCTGAGACTCACACGGTGCAGATAGCACTGCATTGGCGCGAGGCTACGAGAGACTTCAGCCTTGTGGTCAAAAATCCCGAAACCTCTTAGACAATTTCATAATTGATACTTAGCGAGTATTTAACGCCGAGGTCCCATGTTTAGCGGGTTTTGTGAGAATCCTTGACTTATGCTTTATCTGCGTGTCGCTCTCAGAAAGACGCAGCGTCTCCCTATCGTGCCGTACCTCATTTATGTCAAAGCTATCCACTCTTCTACACCTATTCTAGAAGACATCACGTACGAGCAAATCTTACCATATCAGAAACGAGCTCGCATAAACGCAGGGCGCATACCTTCGTCTTACGACAGGCTTATTCAATCACCCAAGTGTGCGAGGAATCCCAAAGGCCGCTTCCTCATCAACCTCAACCCACACACTGGAAACTGCTTAAATACCACGCAAATCCAAACCCAGAAGGGTGCGCATAAACTTCGATTTTCGAAAGGGATGCTCAACTATGTGCAGGTTCTCACGACTCCCACCGCGGACACTCCTGGGACGACGCTGCTGCTGAACTTCGACGATAAGCGCTACGTGATTGGAAATGTCAGTGAAGGAGTGCAAAGAGCAGCCGGCCAGCGCAAAATCGGATTGCTGAAGGTGGAGAACATATTTCTGACTGGACAGACGACATGGAGAACTACTGGCGGACTTCTGGGTCTGATTCTGACTGTGGCTGATGGATTTGCCGCAGCGAATGCGAGCAGGGCAGAGATAGCAGCGAAGGAAGGGAAAGCGGCGAGGCCTTCGAGGAGGATGCAGATTCATGGAACGGACAATTTGATGCATACCATTGCTACAGCTCGCCGCTTTGTGTTCAGGAAAGGAATGCCGTTGGATATCTTTGAGGGAGAGAATCGGCCGGATGGCACAGATGTTACTACGCCGTCTTGGTCTGACAACAACGTTAGGTTGTGGCACATGGACCTGCATGAGGAGACTCCTCGCCCATCGTCATCTCTGTCGACGCGCAGCCGAAAGAGGAGTCATGAGGAGATGTATGGAGATGAGACTGCCGTTTCACTCGACGGCGTTGTGACCGAGACTCCAGAAGAGAAGCAAGATCGTTATGCTCAGATTCGCAGAGGCGTCGTCTCGCACATGTTCGACTCGACCTGGAAGCTGGATACCCTTGAAACTATGAAGCTTCACGACGTACAGCCACCTGCAGCCATTTTTATGCGCCGCGAGGGTAAGATCGAGAAGTACGAGGGGCCAACCGGGGACGATGCACCAAATATTGATGTCCTCGTTCGTACCCCGTGGCCGGGAGCATTGATAGAAGACTTGCCGCCTACTAAACCTTCTAGCATTTCGAGGTCGTACATCATTAAGAACCACAACATTAGAGGAAAGTTCAAGCCTGATGTGGCGAAGAAGCTTGGGGTAGTACCACCTCAGTTCAAGAAGCTCATTGCGGGTGAGAGTGTCAAAACTGCTGACGGCACCGTGGTCACTCCAAAGACATGCGTTGGCGAATCAAGGGTTGGAGGATCATTCGCCGTTGTAGAGCTGCCAACCCGCGGATACATTGATGCCCTCATCAAGAGAGAGGAGTGGGAGTCGAAAGAGGTTATGGAAGGCGTTGGCGCAATTTTCTGGATCCTGGGGCAAGGAGTGCTCGGCGACGAGAGGCTAGCTGGGTTTCGGGCCAAATTCAGTCACTTGAAGCATATCATCTCTTCTGACGACGCTGCATCCAATGGCTTGTCTTTTGAGAGTGCAGCGAAGCAGCAATTGAGGCTTCACCTTGTTGACCCAGAACGCTTCCCAGTCTTAGCCCACCATAACGAGGCCGGCGAGCTGCCAGAAGGTTGCTTTCCTGCACAGGTTGGATTGAAATATCAACTTGAGCCGAAGCAGGAGCTTCAAAAGACTGAAATTGTGCAATACCTCGACACCGAGAAAGCTATTCAGGGACTGGAGAAGGAATTTGAGGGCCTGACTCCAGAGGTCTCGGAGCTTGCCAAAATTGCTCAATTCCGTATCAATGAGCCTGAGTATCTGGCAAGCATTGAGAAGCTTCAGGAGGATCTCCCTGGCAAGGACGCGGAGATCATCACCCTTGGTACCGGTTCGGCATTACCATCTAAATACAGAAATGTATCCGCAACCCTTCTGCGTGTTCCAGGAGCGGGCAGTTACCTCTTCGATGCCGGAGAGAACACCCTAGGCCAGATGAAGCGCATGTTTGGTCCTGAACTCCCTCAAATCCTCAAGGATCTTAAGGTCATCTGGGTTTCCCATCTCCATGCTGATCACCACCTCGGTACCGCATCAGTGATGAGAGCACGCCAAACCCTCGACCGCGCCAGCGGCTTCACCTTCGACAAGCTCGTCGTTTCCTCAGACAACGATATGCTGGAGTGGCTCGCAGAGTACTCTCAAGTCGAAGACATCGGATTCCACAACGCCATTCAAATCAGGATCGGCCCACATAACAAGTTCCGCAAGGACTTCTCTGCGCAAGAAACTGCCACTGTTGGGCTGAAAAACATTGAAGGCTGCTACGTCCAGCACTGCCGCGGAGCCCTCGCCGTCATCCTCCGCTTCCCAAACGGCTTCAGCGTCGCGTATTCCGGTGATTGTCGTCCTTCCGACCAATTTGCCCGCATGGCCCATGGCGCAACGGTACTCATCCACGAAGCGACCTTTGAGTCAGGAATGGAAGGCGAGGCCATCGCAAAGAGACACAGCACAACTGGAGAAGCGCTCTACGTGGCTAAGAAGATGAAGGCTAAGAGAGTTATGTTGACGCATTTCAGTCAGAGATATCCAAAGGTGAGTAATATGGAGGATACGGGGGATGCGATTGCGGTGAGTGCGTTTGATCATATGAGAGTGAAGGTTGGGGACTTTGTGAAGGTGAAAGAGTTTAATAAGGCGATTGAGAAGTTGTATGAGACGGCGGAGGAGGAGGAGAAATAGATGGGGGCGTTGAGATAGAGATACGAAGAAAGGACTCTTGAGTAGAATAAAACGTCCCAACCTCCGAATCTCGACTCGCAATGGCAATTGTAGCATCACATGGCCACCTGCGCGGTTTCCCTGGTAGAGGGCATGACAAGTCTTCATCATTTCGCCTGGTCAAACATTGACGGAAAGGCATTCCGTCGTCTTAGAGCTCGCGCAAGCTTGGCACACTATTGTTACTTCATAGCCGAGTTAATCGATATCAGTCTCAAAACTGTTGCCTACTATCTGCTTGTTTGAGCTTAGTCTCGCGGTTGAGATGGCAGGAGAGCGGAATCTAACCACGAGGAACTACCATTTCCGCCTCACTTTCCAGTGGAAACGGCAACGATAAGCTGATAACGCTATGTGGAAGATGCACTGAAGATAGCGGCGTAGAGATATTCTAAGGAAGACGCCAGGAATGGTTGTCGGATGGTTTCTCTGGATATGCCTACCTCGTTATAATTGCGCCTCCTTGCACCCTCCTCTTGTTGCGGTGAGATACTTCGTGGTCCGCAATTCTCGTGCTGCATGTCGGTTCTTAACGGACGCACTGAGCACCATTCACTGCTGAGAAGCGGCACTAACCAGTTAGTTTCCCATGGCTGGTCATTTACATTTATCCTCTCGCTCGGAGCTCGGGGTTGGGTACAAAGCGTATTATTTGAGCAACGTTAAACGTGCCAAGATTGGGTTGGGGTCGATCATTTATTGGTTTCCGCTGCCAAGGATCTTGCTGGCAAGAAGTGCCCAACAGCACTGCAGGTACACGTACTCGATACTCCGTCAGGTCGCAGAGGCAACAAAACCCTCAACCAAATCGAAGCTTGAAGACCGATACAAATCTCAGGTTTCTTAACTTTTCTTCCCACAGAACCGCTTGGTTACAATTACGACCTCTTCTTTGAGCGTGTCCATAGAATGTCTCGAAGCCGTTGCACGAGTGCCACCCTTACGTCCATTTTTGGCTGCAGCATTCTAACCGGAAGCGACTTCACCCAAAGATTGTCCACAGGCTGGGCTTGAAACCGTCCTCGGCTGTAAGCGCATCAATCGCCTGATCTGTGGCTTTTAAACCCATGTACCCAACCCTAAAGAAAGCTCTCATTCAATGAGCCAACCAGTAGCTGTCTCGGACAGTTGAGAAGAGACTCGGGTAGTTCGTCCAAGCAGGAGAAGTGAGTTTGAAGGTTACCGTGCGAAGACTTACTGAAGTGGGCGCACGAGGCACCGCAGACGTCAGAAACGGCCACAGCGTTAGGTTGTCAGTACTCCGTAAAGGCTGTCAGTAAAGGTTGTGGCAAAACTCGATCCTTCTGGACAGCTTCGGTGTGCCTCGTTGCCATGGAAAGGGGTCTGGATCTGGCCGCAGAAGGGCAGACCCCTCGCCTCGGGTCTGCTTGCCTCTGTTGCGGAAGAGGGGTGGTGGGATTGTGGCAACACATAGAAGTGCTCCGTAGGGAGTAAACTCAGCACACTTCAGACTTCAGTGGTCTAAAGGGTTCTATCGCCCTTGGGCCGACGATCATCCTGATGGTGTTGCAACCCGCAGACATCTTCCACTCAACAGTCCGCCACGCCCTCACCTGATCGTGCAGGCCTGTCTAGGAAATCCTCGATCCTCACCAACAAGAGACAATTGTGGACAGGTAAAGATGCTGTTTGTGATCGTGTCCAGATGCAGTGTGTGCTTCAAGTTAATGCGCGGAGAAATTTTTATGGCCTGGGGTTCTGCTGAAGAAGTGGAAACCAGGTGACGTTGTTAGCAACGTTTTGTTCTGCCCGTGAACCCCAGAACTTCACTTTACTTGAGGAAACCTGTCCACTCTTACGACGAATGAATAGTGGGGACCCAGGAGTATTGCTCTCGTCGTATGAAAGCCAAAAGGGTTTGTCGCTGAAACCGGGCTGGAAAGAGCTTGAGGTACCTCAATAAAGTGACTGACTGGCAAATAAGCTGGCCTGGCCGTTATGAAGGAGGCCTGGACAAGCCCAAGTGAGAACTGATGAGACTTCCATAAAGGCTACTTTATCAGATAAGACAACTCTTCGGGATACGCAGAAGTGCCGAAGACTCGCAAGAAAGTTATTGGTAGCAGAATAGCAGTATCTTGATACTCCTCTTCATACGGAGTATACTCTCGCTACTCGACGTTGATACAGAACTTCCACACTGGAAGTGCCTCCTTGTGGCACACTGCTGAGACCACTAGACGTCAAGTCTTATGCCACAGCTTTCAGCAAAGGGATGACCATCGTTTCTCAGAACTCAGGCCCTCCACAGCAGTTAGTGCACATGGGATAGATAAGGAAGAAGAACAAAACAGAAGAAAAAATTGATCTGAATTTTGTGATTCAGCCCTATTTGGTGCTCTTGGTTCGGCTATTAGCGAGCATGATGCACTCGAGTCTCATTGTCATTAGATCCCTCGTTGACGTGTAGTATCTACAGCAGTGGAACCATTTTGTGTTGACTCCCGGCCTGTCCAATCTCTGAGATTTGGTCCAGACACATCTTGAGTGGAAAATACTTTAGGTGAAATGTGGTCGAGTGAACAATGCTGTGAAAGCTAAGATGAATTTTCGTGAGGGAGTTGGCGGAACGTTGAGGCGGCGCCTTCTCACTCCCTAATCTTGTGTCTTTAGGGGACCCACCCACCTAACAATGATGCTAACATAGGACAACCGTACGCCCTCAACGACAAGCACTGTCCTGTTAGGCCCCTAGACCTACGGAGGCGACGGTCCTGACAGGTCTTATAAATACTATGAAAGGTGATGATAATTGCAAGAAAGAACCACGTCTATTAGCCTTTTCCGAACGTTTTTATTCAATGTTCCCCTTGTCCGACCTTTTCTTGGGCTTCACGGACTTGCCCATTCTCTAACAACTACAGCAAAATCGTGATCGCCCTCCCTTCCACGAGGCTGCGGCCTGCGTCTTATTTCTCAGCCGACGGGAATCGTGCCCTCGCCCTCGCCTTCGCCAACACCCTTCTTCGACGACGCCACGGCTCGACACCGCGAAGCAATCGCCGCCTCAATCGCGAATTTGACGCTTGAGTAAAATACGTACTCGATACAACCACACGACTACACTCTCAAAACTCCTAAAGTTTCGACAAATTCACTTTCTTTGGTGTTCGGCGTCTGGACAATCCGGGCCTCTGCAGCACTTGGGCTTATCCCCACACCAACCTCACTCGAGTGATTCAGTATCGACCACCAAAACGTCGGCGTGGAAAGCTTCATCGGCCCTTCCACCATGTCAACGCCATCGACAGCAACCGCGATGTCGCAACATACTCTGCCTCACCTGCACAGTCGTCCATATCGCCCTCAGCCGTCCTTTCGAGACAACCAATCCGGGTTCTATAACAACCACAACCTCACCACAACCCGCCCTGGAGGGTCGTCATCGCAGTACGGTTATCCACCAACCCCCAACAGTGCTATCATAAATCAATCTTCTACCCTCGACACAACAATCTTATCGCGGCCCGTAATCGTTGCGCCTGCACATTACAAGCAAGACTCGCAAGCTGTGAGCGTGACAGGCTCGCAATCTGGCTCACAAAAGCCATCGAGGAAAAGAGAAAGGTCTCCCAATTGGCAGGAATTCTACAGGAATGGTCTGCCAGACGAAGTGATAGTAATCCACGATTCATCACCGTCTCCCAGCGTCCCCGAGTCCGTAGAACCTGAGCCACTCCAACAACACGCGATGCCTCCAAACAATAGGTCAAGGCAGCCGGCGAAAAGACAGAAACGAGACCAAGTCTTTGATCCTGTCTACCACGTCGAGCCCGGTCCTGGCCACGGTACGAATTCCTCCAACTCGACCATATCAACCGATCGCACGACATCCGCTGTTCAGACCACGGCAGCTACGTCACTTGGTTCACAGTATTCGAGTAACGGTTCAAGACCTTATGTCAATGACGAGGCTCAGACTGGCCAGAAGAGAAAGAGAGTCGCGACAAGACAGCAATTAGCAGCCGAGGCAAAGAGAAAGGAGAGCGAATCCAAGGGAGCCGCGTATGTCAATTACCACCCACCGCCTAGGCCTCCTGTCAAGGCTGGCGAGGTTCATGTCAAGGCCATCAATGATGTAAGTGAAAGGCGATTCGATGATCAGGAAAGACACTGACAGAAAATAGGCAACTTCGAGGTACAATACCGTCGTTGATGACGAGGATGGACACTATATTGTGAAGGAGAACGCGCCTTTGACGGATAGATATGAGATCGACAAGCTGCTAGGTCAAGGTACATTCGGAAAGGTTGTCCAAGCCAGAGACAACAGACGGAATGGCGATCTTGTTGCCATCAAGGTCATTCGCTCCGTGCAAAAGTACCGCGACGCGTCCAGAATTGAGCTGAGGGTTCTATCGACGCTGAAACTGAACGATGTCGACAACCACAACAGGTGTATTCATTTGCGCGACTGCTTCGATTACCGAGGACATATTTGCATTGTTATGGATTTGTTGGGACAATCGGTCTTTGACTTTCTCAAGGGAAACTCCTTTGTACCATTCCCAAACAGTCAGATCCAGCACTTCGCGAAACAGTTGTTTACCAGTGTTGCTTGTAAGTCTCCGAACGTGGTGGTCCAATGGAAATCTACTAACGTGCTACAGTCCTTCACGACCTCAACTTGATCCACACTGATTTGAAGCCAGAGAACATCCTCCTATGCCATTCCGCATATCAGACCTTCACCTACAACAGGAGGATACCTTCGTCTTCGACTCAGGTAAACCGCCAAGCAGGTCAAAGAAGGGTTCTTCTAGACACCGAGATCCGTCTCATTGATTTTGGATCTGCCACTTTCCAAGACGAGTACCACTCCTCGGTCGTTTCCACACGCCATTATCGTGCACCGGAGATCATTCTCGGACTGGGATGGTCATTCCCCTGTGACATTTGGAGCATCGGCTGTATTCTAGTGGAGTTCTTCACTGGAGACGCTCTGTTCCAGACTCACGACAACCTCGAACATCTCGCCATGATGGAGAATGTCGTTGACCGTAAGATTGACCAACATCTCATCCAGCAAGTCAACAAGGCTTCCAGAAGCACTAGTGCCAACGACGCTCGCAAATACTTCAAACGCCTCAAGCTCGATTATCCAACTCAGGAGACTTCTCGTGCGTCCAGGAGATTTGTGAAGGCAATGAAGAAGCTTCACGTAAGTACTTTTGTTGTACCTCGCTTCGCAATTCTAACATCGAGATAGGAGATAATACCGTCCAATAGCACATTTACCAGGAACTTCCTTGATCTCCTCAGGAAGATCTTTGTGTACGATCCGGAGGACCGCATCACCGCTCATCAGGCACTTCAGCATGCGTGGTTTAACGAGGCCGCAGGTCCGGACGATGGAACCGAAGCGTTAAAGATCAAGGCCCAACGCGAGGCCCAACGTCAACAGCAGGAGCAGGAAGCTCGGCGTTCTCAGTACTGAACGGATCATTTAAACAGAGTTTAGTGCTTCAACCGATGAGGAGTAATTCTCGAAGTATTGCAAAACAATACCTTCAGTGGTAACTTCAAAAAATAGTCTCGGAATCAAGTTGCAACCAAGGAACGGAGTGGAAAACGGATCGAACAGGTCTCAACCTTGGGCCTGACAGCAACGCCGAGAGGACCACTCTGAATTTGACGGCGGATTGGTCCAGCATTGTCATGCGGCAATGCGTTCTTAGACAGGCGCCCAATGTGCGGATGATCCCTAGCGGCCGGACGGGCGGCGGCGTTATTGCCGATTCAAGGAGGTTTGCTTGGTAAAGACAGGAAACTCAAGTTCTTGTTTATATAGGTGGTACCGACACGATAATTGCTTCTTTGCTTTTCCACGAATCGTAGCATTTTTGGTGTGAAAAGCATTTCAACCGGTGGCGGCGACACATGGAAGTTACCTTATTCAATCAAAAGGTTTATGGCGTGGCTAGTCTCAACACTCTCGGAGACGGATAGGAGTTTGCTGTGGTTCCCTCGAGAACACGGCGCAGCGGTCTTTTCAGCACAACGATGGGTTCTACATGGTGCACCAAGAGAATGCATGTATAATTCCAATATGCTAGTATGGTATGCGTTTGTGATACCCGAAGACAAGCGTGGAGTAAAGGAGTGCCTTTTGATCAGGGACATTATGTTTGGACACGGAATAGCAAGGCGTCAGGCGCAATCCTGCTCATACTCGCGCGATCAAAGCAACCTACTTTGGGTACTTCACATGGTAGCTACTCAAGTACGGGCGTACAATAGCGGGCAATGAAAATACAAGCTTGAAAACACTTTAGATTTTACGATTTTAACCTTCCTTCCGTAACGCCAAATCCTCAAATGGTATCGTTTACTGAGCAACTGCAGTCCTTTCTACGCCTTCTTGGGAAGCGAATAACCTCTCGTCATGAAATCGCCACTTGATGGCTTTCCAGCCTCCTTTCCGGTAGAGAACAAGCTGTTCAAATTATCATTCATGCCCATCTTTCTCCTCTTGTTCTTCTCTTCGTGCTCCTTCATCACCTTGGCAGTCAATGATGCGGTGGCTGCATTCTTGATACCTCTCACTGGAGTGGCAGTTCCGCTGGTCAACGACGGTGTGGCCTCTCCTGTGGGCGACTTCCTCTTGAGCTTTGCAACGTCGTCCTTCGCTTGCTGCTCAGACTTCTTTTGACTTCCCTCTGTCTGTACCTCTCCATTCTTCTTGTTCTTTTGACTCTTCTTCGCGCCTGGAGCCTTCTTCAGAGAGTGCGTCAAGCCAGCCGCTCTCAGCTTAGCTATCCTCTCCTCCATCCTCGCGATCTCCTCCCTCACAACCGGCAATATCGTGATCACATCATTTGCCTTGAACGGCTCATTACATTCCATACACGTCTCACTTGGCACCTCTCTAATCGCCAGCTCCGCGAATGCATGTCCGCAAGGAACGAGGTACACACTCTTCGTACTCGCGCCCAGCTCCTTCGCCGTGATCGGACAAACCCTTTTACCCTCCTTTGTCTTCTCATCCTCGACAGTCTTGAACTTCATCTCCACCACATCTCTTATGCTCTTGACTTTTCCTTGCAGCACTTCATCATGTTCGGCTTTGCGCTCACGCGAGGCGTCGTCGGAGGGTAGGAGGTGTTCGATGATCGCATCTTTGTTGTATAGTACACCGGCGCAGTCGCTTACTATAGGAGGTGCCAAGGGACGTTGGGAGAGAGGGCAGTAGGTCCAGGCATAGGTCTGCGACTCGAGGAGCTTTTCTTTGGCTTCAGTGTTGTTTGGGTTACGAGCGGCTTCTTTTACGAGTTCGCGGCGCGTTGGGATACTGTGGGTGCTGTTAGTACTGTTGGTCTCTACAAGAACGAGTGGGAAGCATACCTTCCACCATCATTACCCATAGCGGCTCTTAATAAATGTGGAATGTTATAGTAATGTTAAGTGGTTTGTGGCGGCTTGTTGTGGTCCAAATGTTGTCACTGCCAATGGTTACTTGGGCGGCAGAATCGCGATAGGGACGTTATCATGCGACACCGCTAATGCACGTCCCGTTTTGCAGGGGGGTTGCGGCGGGTTGTCCACGGACGTCAAGCTTCCAGGAACTCCAGATCGAGGCTGGCTAGACACAAACACGTTGAGTCGCTCACCACGCCAAAGACTTGCTGTTTACTGTTCACCTTTCGGCCGCAATACTCTCTCGAATTAAGCATCCTGTATGGATGGCGGTATCAGCACGAAATTAAAGGTGCACGGAGAAGCACGCTGAAAGAATGTCGTCGCAACTCCAGTTGCCCTCGCCGGTGGTCGACGCCTTGAACAGGTATATCGGCGAATTGAGATCTAGGTTGGCACAAACACTCTCGGTTGAGGTCATTATGAAACTAACCGGTTAAGGAATACGGACGTTAGGAAGCACGCGGCTTTAGAGCTTAGAGAACTGGTTAATGTATCCGCCAGAGGTAAATCGCGCACATGCCTCTCTCACATTCCAATAGGCGGCTGACACCCAACTAGATCTACCAGCCGAACGCTTCAACGAATTATGGACTGTTGTGAACCAGAGAATTACGGCGCTTATCAGCCATGGAAATGATCCCGTCGAGCGCCTCGGCGGCGTTATGGCGCTCGATGCGCTCATCGACTTCGACGGAGTGGACTCGGCACAGAAGACAACTCGCTTTACGCAATCACTACGAACGGTGCTGAGGAGTAAGGATACAGGCGCTATGCAGCCGGCTGCTGTCGCGCTGGGAAAGCTGTGTCGCCCAGGGGGGTCGTTAATATCGGAATTGGTTGAAAGTGAGGTGAAGACAGCGCTCGAGTGGTTGCAGTCCGATAGGGTGGAGGAGCGTCGCTTCAGCGCCGTACTGATGCTGAGAGAACTCAGCAGGAATGCTCAGACACTCATGTACGCATATGTGCCGCATGTATTTGAGCTCATCTGGGTTGGTGTGAGAGACCAGAGGCTGCTTATCCGAGAGGCTTCGGCAGACGCAGTCAGTGCCTGTCTGCAAATCATAAGGGAAAGAGACCAGGAAATGCGGAAGACATGGCAGACGAAGATCTATGAGGAGGCACGGATGGGCATAAAGATGGGAACAGTCGAATCGATACACGGATCTCTGCTTGTCATAAAAGAGCTGCTGCAACAAGGTGGCATGTTTATGCACGACCATTACCAAGAGGCATGCGAGATTGTTTTCAAAATGAAAGACCACCGCGACCCTGTCATACGACGTACAGTAGTGCTTCTCATACCTCAGCTTGCAAACTACGCTCCCACCGACTTCGCCCAGACATACCTCCACAAGTTCATGGTCTTCTTGTCCGGTATGCTGAAGAAGGATAAGGAGAGGAACGATGCGTTTCTGGCGATTGGAAACATTGCCAATGCAGTAAAGAGTGCGATTGCCCCTTACCTCGACGGTGTGCTCATTTATATCCGCGAGGGTTTAAGCGTAAAGGCACGAAGGATGGGAAGCGTGGATCCAGTGTTTGATTGCATTAGCCGCCTGGCAGCTGCTGTCGGGCAAACTTTGAGCAAGTACATGGAGGCTCTTCTCGACCCTATCTTTGCTTGTGAGCTCAATGAGAAGCTCACGCAGGCGTTGGTCGATATGGCCCATCACATCACTCCTGTGGCGCCAATCATACAGGAGCGCTTGCTCGACATGCTGAGCAACATCCTCTGCGGCGAGCCATTTAAGCCGCTAGGCGCACCGACACCTAACAGCATCAACACCGTTCCCATACAACCCAAAGACTCGAAGGACCCTTTAGCATATGAGCACCGCCAAAAGGAGATCAAGCTTGCTCTGAATACGCTCGGAAGCTTTGACTTTGATGGCCACGTATTGAACGAGTTTGTGCGTGATGTTGCCATTAAATACGTCGACGATGAGAATCCGGAGATTCGCGCAGCAGCAGCTTTGACTTGTTGTCAGCTCTACGTGAAGGATCCGATCGTCAACCAGACCAGTGCTCATGCCATTCAGGTCGTGAGTGAAGTTATTGAAAAGCTTCTCACAGTCGGTGTGGCAGATCCAGATCCTGAGATCCGTTGCACTGTCCTTGCTGCCTTGGATGAGAGGTTTGATCGCCACTTGGCAAAATCAGAAAATATCCGCACTATATTCTTTGCGTTAAACGATGAGGTCTTCGCTATCAGAGAAGTCGCAATTGCTATCATCGGAAGACTGACATTGGTCAATCCAGCATACGTCATCCCTTCTCTCCGCAAAGTTCTTATTCAGATGCTCACTGAGCTTGAATTTTCTGACGTGGCACGCAACAAGGAAGAGAGTGCGAAGCTGCTCAGCCTCCTGGTTAAAAACTCCCAGAAACTCATCAAGCCTTATGTCGATCCAATGATCACAGTTCTACTGCCAAAGGCTAAAGATCCCAGTCCTGCCGTGGCGGCTACGATTTTGAAAGCTATTGGTGACTTGGCAACTGTGGGAGGAGAAGACATGATTCCATACATTCCCGAACTCATGCCCATCATCCTAGAGGCTCTACAAGATCAAAGCTCGACTCAGAAACGAGAGGCTGCATTGAAGACACTTGGACAACTGGCCAGTAATTCTGGGTATGTCATCAAGCCATACATTGACTATCCCCAATTGCTTGAGATCTTGCAGAATGTTATTAGAGGAGAATCTGGCGAGTCTCGCAGAGGTCCGTTGCGTCAAGAAACTATCAAATTGATTGGTATCTTGGGCGCGCTGGACCCATACAAGCAACAACAAGTTGAGGAGAAATCGCCTGAAATGCAACTTCGTCTCGAGGCTAATCAGATGACGGATATTTCTCTTATGATGACTGGTCTTACTCCTTCTAACAAGGAGTACTATCCCACTGTTGTTATTAACGCATTGCTCCAAATCCTGAAGGATCCATCCCTCTCCCAACACCATGCGGTCGTCATCGAGGCGATTATGAGCATCTTCAGAACCCTTGGGCTGGAATGTATCTCATTTTTGGACAAGATTATTCCAGCCTTCATTTCCGTCATACGCAGCTCTCCGCCTACTCGCCTCGAATCTTACTTCAACCAGTTAGCGATCCTTGTCACAATTGTGAGACAGCACATCAGAAATTATCTCCCCGACATCGTCGAAGTACTTCAAGAATACTGGAGCATTTCTTCTTCCCTTCAGACCACTATTCTCCAGCTGGTCGAGGCCATTTCTAGGTCGCTCGAGGGTGAGTTTAAGATATATCTCGCTGGCTTACTTCCTCTTATGCTCGGCGTCTTGGAAAAGGACGTGACGAGCCGCCGTGTCCCATCCGAGAAAGTGCTTCATGCCTTCCTTGTCTTCGGATCTAGCGCCGAAGAGTACATGCATCTCATTGTGCCTGTCATTGTGAGGGTCTTTGAGAAGCCTCAGAATCCAGTATCCATTCGCAGACAAGCCATAGAGACTATTGGCAAGATATCACGCCAGGTGAATCTGAATGACTTCGCCTCGAAAATAATACATCCACTGTCTCGAGTGCTGCAAGGCACCGATCAGTCCCTCAAAACAGCTGCTCTCGATACCCTTTGTGCCTTAATATTCCAACTAGGCAGGGACTACCTCCACTTCACCGGTACCATAAAGAAGGTGATGACTGCACACCAGATCACGCATTCAAACTACGAGCTTCTCACAAGTAAACTGCAGAAGGGGGAGCCATTGCCTCAGGATCTCAGTTCAGAAGTGCAATACTACGGGCAAATAGACGAAGTGCCATTCTCGGATATCACCCCCAACAAAAAGCTTGATTCCAACCCGGTACATCTTAAGACTGCTTGGGATGCGACAGGAAAGTCGACTAAAGAAGATTGGCAAGAATGGATGAGACGGTTCAGTGTCACTGTTCTTATGGAATCGCCCAACCACGCTTTGAGAGCTTGCGCAAGTCTGGCGAGCACCTACCCACCCCTTGCTCGCGAGCTTTTCAATTCGGCATTCGTGTCATGCTGGAGCGAGTTGTTTGAGCAATACCAGGATGACTTGATCCACAATATTGAGATCGCGATCAAGTCGCCACATATCACGCCTGATCTCCTCGGGGTTCTTCTGAACCTTGCCGAGTTTATGGAGCATGATGATAAGGCCTTGCCTATCGACATCAGAGTTCTTGGCCGCGAGGCAGGTAGATGCCACGCATATGCCAAGGCACTGCACTATAAAGAGCTTGAGTTCTTGCAGGATCAAAGCGGTGGTGCTGTCGAGGCTCTCATTCAGATCAATAATCAGCTGCAGCAGTATGATGCGGCTATTGGTATCTTGCGCCGAGCACAATTATACTCGGACGGTATCGCTCTCCGCGAGACTTGGTTTGAGAAGCTCGAGAGATGGGAGGAAGCTCTTGACTTCTACAAACAGAGGGAGTCGGACAGCGAGAACCCCGGTGGAGACATTGAGATTGTCATGGGTAAGATGCGCTGTTTGCATGCTCTTGGCGACTGGGATGCTCTTTCGGCACTGGCTCAGGATACCTTCCACACCTCGACTCTCGAGGTTCAGCGTAGAATTGCGCCATTGGCAACAGCTTCAGCTTGGGGATTGGGCAAGTGGGATCTCATGGACGACTACCTCAACGTCATGAAACTCCACTCTCCTGACAGGTCCTTCTTCGGGGCCATTTTGGCACTGCATCGTAACCAGTTCCCAGAAGCGACAAACTACATCGAGAAGGCAAGAGAAGGCTTGGATACTGAGCTGAGTGCTCTGGTCAGCGAATCATATAACCGTGCCTATGCCGTCGTTGTCCGTGTTCAAATGCTTGCTGAGCTGGAAGAGCTCATTGTCTACAAGCAGAGCGGCGACAACAAAACGAAGCAGGAGACTATGAGACGCACATGGGAGACACGTCTGCTAGGTTGCCAACGCAACGTCGAGGTTTGGCAGAGAATGCTCAAACTTCGTGCCCTCGTCATTCAGCCTAAGGAGAATATGCAGATGTGGATCAAATTTGCCAACTTGTGCAGAAAGTCCGGAAGAATGGGACTCGCTGAGAAATCACTCATGCAGCTCAACGGAACCGACGATAGTCTCGATACCATGTTGCCGTACACTCTTATCGATGGACAACGACACTACCGCCGCGAGTCTCGTGAGCCGCCCAATATTGTCCCAGCCGTCAAGTATGCTGTGCTCAAATTCCACTGGGCTACTGGACATCAGTCGGCCGCCTTGGACGGCTTGAAGTCGTTCAGCCAGGATATGGTTGATCGCCTGCAGCTTGCTCAGATCGCAGCCCAGGGACTTCAAGAAGGCCACGGCATAAACGGAATGACAAACGGTATGCATGGAGCCCAAAATAACCACCAGTATTCGATGAGTCCGAGGATGATGGCAGACCACACCGAACTTCTGGCTCGTTGCTGCCTTAAGCAGGGTGAATGGCAGATCGCTCTCAACCGCGGAGACTGGCGCCATGAGCAAGTCGGAGAAATTCTCAATGCCTACTCCGCCGCAACTCAATTCAATCCAAATTGGTACAAGGCCTGGCACGCATGGGCTCTTGCCAACTTTGAGATTGTTCAGTCTGTCAACCAGCTCTCTCAGCCAAGTCCGAATAGCATTCCACCAAGGGTTCTGTTAGAGCATGTCGTACCTGCCATCAGGGGATTCTTCAAGTCCATTTCTCTATCGGCTGGCAGCTCCCTGCAAGATACCTTGCGTCTGCTGACGCTGTGGTTTGCTTACGGAGGCCACCAAGATGTCAACGCAGTCGTGGTCGAGGGCTTTGCATCCGTCAGCATTGACACATGGCTCGAAGTCATTCCACAATTGATTGCACGGGTGAACCAACCAAACATTATGGTGCGCAAAGCCATCCATCACCTTCTCGGAGACGTCGGCCGCGCACATCCACAGGCGCTCGTATACCCTCTGACCGTAGCCATGAAATCTGTGCAACAATCAAGACGTGCGAAGTCGGCATCTCAAATCATGGATAGCATGCGTCAGCACAGTGCTAAATTGGTTGAACAAGCAGATCTTGTCAGCCAGGAGCTTATTCGCGTTGCAGTGTTGTGGCATGAGCAGTGGCATGAAGGTCTTGAGGAGGCATCGAGACTCTACTTTGGCGCTAATGATATCGAAGGCATGTTTGCCACATTGGCACCTTTGCATCAGCAGCTCGACAAGGGCCCAGAGACTTTGCGTGAGATTTCTTTCGCGCAAACTTTCGGCCGAGACCTCACAGAAGCAAGAGAGTGGTGTCTCACATACAGGCAATCTGGCGATGTTGGTGATCTCAACCAAGCCTGGGATTTGTACTATCAGGTATTCCGTCGCATTGCAAGACAGCTGCCTCAGCTCAACAATCTCGAGCTTGCGTATGTCTCGCCCAAGCTCTTGCAGGCGCGTGATCTTGATCTGGCTGTGCCGGGCACCTATCGCAGCGGCAAGCCTATCATCCGTATCATGTCGTTCGATAGCACCTTCTCTGTCATCAACTCTAAGCAGCGGCCGAGAAAGCTCAGCCTCAACGGGAGCGATGGTGTCGCGTATGCCTTCGTCCTCAAGGGTCACGAAGATATCAGACAAGATGAACGTGTTATGCAACTCTTCGGTCTGTGCAACACTCTGCTGTCTCATGACTCCGAGTCATACAAGAGGCACCTCAACATCCAGAGATACCCTGCCATTCCGCTGTCGCAGAGTTCAGGTCTTCTCGGGTGGGTGCCGAACAGTGACACTCTTCACGTCCTCATTCGCGAGTATCGTGAGAGTCGCAAGATCTTGCTTAACATTGAGCATCGCATCATGCTCCAAATGGCTCCAGACTACGACAATCTCACTCTGATGCAGAAGGTTGAGGTATTCGGCTATGCTCTTGACAATACTACTGGGCAAGATCTTTACAGAGTGCTCTGGCTGAAGAGTAAGAGCTCAGAAGCTTGGCTTGATCGCCGCACGAATTATACCCGCTCTCTTGGAGTTATGTCTATCGTTGGGTATATCCTTGGTCTCGGTGACAGACATCCTTCCAACTTGATGCTGGACAGAATCACTGGAAAGATTATCCACATCGACTTCGGCGACTGTTTCGAAGTAGCTATGCATCGCGACAAGTACCCAGAGCGCGTGCCTTTCCGCCTGACACGTATGTTGACTTATGCCATGGAAGTCAGCAATATTGAGGGCAGCTTCAGAATTACTTGTGAGAACGTCATGAGAGTAGTGAGAGATAACAAGGAGTCGTTGATGGCAGTCCTTGAAGCTGTAAGTCTTTTGTGTATCCTCCTTCTTCTCATATATGTTAATAAAAATATAGTTCATCCACGATCCTCTTCTCAACTGGCGCCTCACTTCCGCACATTCTCCTGACGGAGGACTTAACTTCCGGTCCGATCGCAGAGCCTCCGTTATGGAAGGCGGCCAACGCCGCCCATCTATGATGGAGTCAGACGGTCCACCAGCCGAGCTTCTACAAGATCCAGCAGCCCGTGGCGGCGCCCCACCAAACCGCACTCGTGCACGCACAAACTCGACAGCCATGAGCGAAGCGCCAGGCGGGGGTCCAGAACAAGCCGAGCTGCAAAACGAGCGCGCCATCACCGTGCTTAACAGAGTCAAGGAGAAGTTGACGGGCCGTGATTTCAAGCCCGACGAAGAGCTCAGCTGCATCAACCAGGTGGATAAGCTGCTCATCGAGGCGACGAAGCTGGAGAATTTGTGTCAGCACTATATAGGATGGTGTAGTTTCTGGTAGATACATGTTTTATGGGCGGAGCTCGTAAGGTGTCGGACAACTTTTATAGTTTTTATCTGGGTGGGAAGCGATGTTTCAGCAGAAACGAGTCTCATTGCATGAGAGGGATACCTAGGAGTCGGAAGTGTACTGTTTGGGATTGAGTTTCGTTGACGCATTTTGAGATTATATTTTTACCACAATTCAGTTGCATTTTGACGGACTGCTCCGCCTCATTTTGCGGTGCATGAGAACCTAATGGTGACAACCTTCGTGCCTGGCGTGGAGGTTGAGGTAGGTTAATAAAATAAAACTCAAAAATTAAAGCTCCCTGCCTGGTTCGAACAAGCGACCTGAAGATCTGCAATCTCCCGCTCTACCACTGAGCTAAAGGAGCCTTAATTATAGAGCAGAGTTTAAACTTAATTAATAAAAAAATCATGTTTAGTGTAAGGAGATTTCTTAGGAAAGGAAAATGTTACAAACTTTTAAGACTTGAGCAGGAATTACGGTAGTATGTTTCTACATTTTAGTGCGTCAGAGCAATGAAATGGAAAGATGCTAGTGGTAAGAATGATTTTTTGCTGATCAAAAGTACTTAGAAGATAGCTTAAATACGACATCATTCAAGAAGCTGCCGAGAATTTCAAACGCAGTATTTGAACTAAGTAAATAGCTTCATGTGAACCATTGCGTGTTAGAGCACAGAAGTTACACAATCCGAGTGTAACTTTTGTAATCTTTCTTTGAATATAGACAGTATTTACGCTTCCGTCGCCGACATGGCAGAAGTGCAACATCGACTATGCTATTAAGCCGACATAGTCATTTTTTTACGAGTACTACATGCAGAATCAAGCGAATAAAAAATCGTCGAAAGTATAAATCGTGCAGCTTGAAGTCTGAGCTCACAGATGAATTGTTGGTTTGCTGGGCATGGCGCGCCAGAAAATCAATATAGCCAACTTTGGCTCCAAATTGGCGTATAAGGATGTGAAAGAGGCCTTGACTGTGCCAAAAAAAAAACATCGCAAATTGGTAGATCATAGACAAGCATTGCCGCTTATTATGCCCACGAATTTTGAGCTGGCGTTGTGTAGGAATGAGCCGGTGGGTAAATGTGTGTCATGGATTATGACTGGGGTGTAAAGACATAGGAGTTTAACTATATGTATATGGAAATAATCTCTTTTGAAGTGCCACTGAATAACATTGTTCGGAGAGATTCAAATCATCTGTTTTTAATCGTGAGGCGTCATCCCACGAGATCGCTGGGTTGCCCCTCCAACCACGACGTAACTCCACCAAGGTAAACCAACCACAATCGCTCGCAACCTTAATCGGTGATCAGCTTGGCGAGCGAGCTCAGCGTCGGGCTGGAACTGGTGAAATCAATTCGAATGTAACACTATAGTTCTCGCTCACAAGCGGCCAACTTTCGCACTATAGACACGCTGGAAACGCAGGTGTACATGAACTCCCAAGTCAACTGAGGGCAATACTTGCCCCGCCTGGCGAATACAAGGTATGCACAAAGGCATTGTCGCAATCGCATACTTCCAAGGTGACACAGCTCATATGAATATATACTGACCTTGTAGTGGACGCAGGCAATGCCTACCGTCGAGGTTCCAGAAGAAGGCAACTCCGTCGAGAAGCAGACCTCTGAGAACGCCGAAGATTTGCAAGTTATCAACAGGAGTCCTAAAGGCAGTCCGAAGAAAGCTCCCGCCAATGCCGCCAAAACTTCCCAAAGCGCGCCAGCAAAGGCGAAGGCTTCCAAAAAGCTGGAGCCAAACTTGCTCAACGACTTCCTCCGTGGCCGCCCGTCAACGAGCAGACCCGCGACAACCAAGCCACGACGCAAGAGTTCCGGAATGGCGTACGCTCCTGTCAAAACCGGCGCCGTACAAAAGTTAGGACAACCATCAAAGGTTCACAATAGGGTTATGCAATGGCAGAAGGCTAATGCAGCAGCTGGAAACCCCGAGATCACCACGCCCGAGGAGCTTGCGCCGGAACACGAGGAGGGTGACAAGGAAAAGTCGCGAGCTCGGATTAAGAGCGCAGGGTCTGCAGAACCTGCACGGCAAGCTACTCCGCCTACAACAGAAAAGGACAAGAAGAAAGCTGAGGCTAGTGGACTCGTGTCGAAGGACAAACTGGCTGTTTCGAGGAAGACAAAGAAGAACGGGCTCGACTCCTCAATGCCCCCAATCACGCGAGGAGCTCCTATGAAGAGGGTTGTTAGTGACAGCAATTGGATGAAACGAGATTCCAAGAAGGTCGAGGAGACACAGCCAATACCCTTGCTAAAAGTACTCTTCGATCCAGCGAGCGTTAGGAAGAGCATACCAGCCAAGCCGCCTGCTGCTAAGCTGCCACTGCCCAAAGCACTACCGAAAGACTTCGTGGAGACAAATGCAGTAAACCCACCTCTCTCTCGCAAGATCCATGATTGGGCAAAGCGGTCCGCTGAGGAGTCGCTTGTTGGTGATGGAAGCCAAGTGGTGGTGGTAGAGGAGGAAGACGGGAGGAAGATAAAAATTGATTTGAAGGCGAAAACGTCGTCGTCATCTGCCAAAGATGGGAGCGCAATAGACGCCAGCGCCGCTGAGTGCGAAGCAGTTATCAAAGCGAGGAAAGAACGAGAGAAAGCCGGACGGGAGAGAATAACCCGGAGAAAGCTTGGCGAAAATGGCATGCCACCATCCCCTAGATTCGAAGAAACCATATCGAGGACCACGAGGGAGCAGACGACGCCTAGGCGCTATCACGATGACGTGGCCGGGCGATTCCCATCAAGGGACAGCCCTAGGGAGAAGCAGCGGATGACTTCTCTCCAAGGATTGAGTTTGACCACAGTGCAAGAGAGGCGTGCGCGTTACATGGACGCTGCCACCAGAAGCCGCTCTGAAAAAGGAGAGTCTATCGACAGACCGTTATCAGCCTCAAGCAAGTCTATTTCACGTAGGAGTGCTGAGCCTCTGGCGTCTAGCATGTCTTCAAAAACGTACATGCCCGACCGGGCAAGATCTCGTTCGCCAATGCGTCGCGAAGTCAGATACAAAGTCAGACAGGGAGACAAAGCTTCACGAGAGAGGGATACCAAATCTCTTGCGACAGGCTTATCATCATTGACTTCGGACTCAGAAAACACGTTGTCTGGCTCCGGATCCGACCAACTTTCAAGAAGGAGAACGCGGAGCAGAAAACAGCCCGATGGAGAGAAGTCACTTGAGGAGATACCCGTGGGTTATTCAGCTTTCAGCGTCTTGGACCTGTCTACTGCTGGACACGCACGAAGCAGACCTGTTAAGCCTCAGAGGAAGTCGAGCATCGTTGCCGTTCCTAGGGTCCTGAAAAATGTTTTCGCTGAAGGAATGAAGATTATGCAAGATACAGTAGATCCTCCGCGCATCGTTATAAAGGAACCAAAAAATATTGAATCCTGGTTGAATGGGACAACCGATCCGTTCTTGGACGACCCGTCTAAACTCCCTGCTGTGAGCCAGAGCAAGCCGAGGAGGCAAGAGAGACCGCATCGTACAAAGTCGACATCCTGTGAGGCAAGCCACAGTGAGGACGATCTGCACTACAAAGAGGCACCTAGGCGTAAACCACTCAGATCGGTTTCTTCACGTCAGCATGCCAGACATAAATTGGAAGATCACAGTCAACCAAGACGCACCTCACACGATGATTTGATCTTGCAGGAAGTGAATAACAGAGAAATAATTCATGAATCTGTCACGCGACTGAAGCGTCGTCCAGCAAAGCGCGAAAATCCTTCTGCTCTAGTAACACGAGGCCACTCTGGAAACGAACCTAGGCCTAAGTTGCAAAATGTTGACCTTGTTGACAAGGACGAGAGCACACTTGAAACAAATTCAGTGACCTCGCAAACAGCACATAAAACTTCAAGAGAAACCCGACGAGATGAAGCTCAAGCAGAAGAGATTCTCCAACAACACTCGCCCTACCATGTCGACCAGGACACCCATCGGCCACCAAGCTCGGCTAAAAATAGCGACAATGATGATGCGGACGGGAGAGGTTCCATCCAGAGGCACAACCTGGAAACATCAATCACTGAAGCGACGCCACGAGCCCTCGGCCGCCGTGACGCCCAGCGGCCGAGCAAATACAGGGAGGGCCCAAGGCGATCTGAGAATGATCGAAGGAGGGATGGATCTGTTGCTCCAATTCAAGTTTGGGATCTCCCAGGTCTGAAGAAACGACTAACCAAGCATTCAGACCTTATGTCCGTCTTGTCACTGCCCGATACGTCTCTACCACAGCGCGGTGCAAGCATCGTCTCAGCGAGAAGCATTCGAACTAGGCGCGCGCCCTTGGCAGATCGCAATGTTACACTGATACTAGCGGAGGTCGCGGCAGACGAGATCAAGTACATGCGGGATCTGACGACGCTAGTAGATGGAGTGATTCCTGTGCTTATAAGCTCTGTACTGTCCAGAACAGGCTCATTAGTTGGTGGCAAATCTTCTCAAGACATTATGAATCCCACGATCAAGAAGCCTATAGTCGATATGGGAATCGCTCTAGAAAAGCTGAAGAATGGACACAGTCAAGGTCGACTAGAAGACGCCGATGGCCTGGCGTGTTGGCTGTTATCCATTGACGAAACGTATGATGAATACCTGAGCGCCTGGAGGATGGGATTTGATGATGTTGTCGTTAATCTCGCTCCCGTCAGCTCGAGTCGAATATACCATGGATCAACAAAAGACACGCCCGCCAAGGATACCGAAAGTGTTGATGTAGCGTACCTCCTCAGACGGCCCCTCGTCAGAGTCAAATACCTAGCAAGGGCTGCGAAGGGACTGTCGCTGGCTTCGGAATCTCGTGAAGCCAAGCTGGCAGATGAGAATTTTGAGCGCTTGATGGAAAAAGTACGTCTCCGTAGTAAAGAAGAGAACGCACGGAAGCAGGACTTACTTGCCAAAAATACGGATACCACGAGAGCGCGTGATCTAAGGACATTATCGACTGCAAAAGACGTCCAGATAAATCAGACAAGGCAAGTGAAGGCCAAGGAATATTTCGACTTTGACCTGCAACATTCCAATGGGCAGTACTTGTCTTGCGAAGTTGAGATCATTGTAAGAGACAATTCTCGTGCTGATGATGGGGACGTTCTCATATGTGAAATTGACGATCGCAACAACCACTGGCTCTTGTTTGCTCCAGTCGAGATAGGACTGATATCCGCACGCAGAGGGAAATCTGCGGAGGATTTGGTGGTCATGGTCAGGGGGTTCCATGGCGGAAAAGAATGGGTGGAATTGATGTCTCTGAAAGCAGAAAATGCCGACATCGCAGAAGAGTTCATCTCAATGCTCGGCTCCAAGCCGGTTCCACCGTCGCTTTCCTATTTGAGCTCTCGGCCATTTGACGCAATCACACCAGAGAATCCTGTCATGAGTGGAGGACTTCTATACGATGATAGGTCTCAGGATCCGTTTGTAGAGGCTGGGGATAAAGAGGCCCATGCAGAGCAAAGTTCTGATGACATTGGGCAATTTAGTGAGACTGTTGACCATGTATGGCCGAAGGGCGTACTACCAAATGGTACATCGTCTCGATTCCGATCTGCTGACGACAAGCATGGGTCCAGTTCAAGGATTTCAAAGCCCATGGCTGCTACGCCGTCTTCCTCTCCGCGAGTCACCCTGAGGCCGGATCTCACTCGCAGTCTACAAAAACACCGCGTATCTTCTCCAATACAGAGGGAAACTTGCGCCGGCGAAGCAGTCAGGCGCCAATCCTCTTCCCCATTAAAACGAGAGTACCAGCCGTTCCAGTCGTCCGCCGCCACTGGCTCGTCCGAATACACTTCTGATTCGTACGACTCAGAGTCGTCCTACATATCGTCTCATGAGGAGTCAGACACCGAAATAACATCTCAAGATGTAAACTCCACCAACTCATCATCGGTCTTCTCGGCTACGGCCGCAGTAGTTCCTGCTCACCAAAGGCAATATTGTGTCAAATTCCTCGCTCATCCCTCATGCTGGCGCCAGTCTCAGGGGCACTATGAGGACCTTCACTCGGAAATTTGTTCAATTGTTGTGCGGCCAGGTTTTATGGAGATATTTGTCCTCGATGCGTCTCACTCCTGGCCAGTCAACAGCAGTCAGAACGAGCTCGACACCTGCCAGCCTCTTGTTTCCCTAATTCTAACGCCGGTCACATTGTTGCGGAGGAGCAATGGCCTCGACATTGAAATTCACTCTCAACCACTGGCAATATCGCTCCTCAAAGCTTCGCCAATCATCAGATTGCGCTCCAGAACCAACCAAGACTGCATGGCCTTGTTTGGTGCAGCGCATAAATCTCGTCTGGATAATGTCGAGTATCATCGTATTCAGCAGGAGCGTATCGTGAACAATTATGGCAGACAGTTGGAGCCCGACACGGAACCAAAGCCCTTCGGCTGGTTTGGGCGCAAAAAAAGTTATCGTGCGTCCGCCCGTGCACCCACGGTGTCCGAGTCCGGCGGTAGTGCCTTCTCGTCGGCAAGCGCATTTATGAAGCGCTTCAGCCGCGGCGGAGCATTCAACATTGACAGATCTACGATGCGTTATGGAAATAATCGCAGCCCAGCTGATAGCAGAGGATCAAGCTCGTACGGCATGGATGATTCTGGTAGTCTCGGGTACAGTCCGCCGCATACGGCCTATGATCCGAGCAACGCGACCACGGGCACGATCGACACGAACCAGTTCGACTCAAGTAATCTCCTTGTCCGCGTCTACATCCTAACAAGCACCAAGAGGCAATGGGCAGAAGTGTGCTTGTGCAGACTTCAGATCGAAACTCCACTTCCCGGAACCCGTCAGAACTCCTTCATGGGTGGTGGGATCCAAAGGCGTATCATGCTCACGCAGGCGATGGAGGAGAGCACGACCGACAGGATTAGTAAGCGCTTTAGTCTTGGCAATAGCGTAAGCAAGTCAAAGAAGAACAAGAAGGAGCCGACGGTTTTGATTGATCAGGTGATGGGATCAAAGAGCTTCATCAAGGCGTCCAGGGTAGGCATCGTTATGCTTGTCTGGGAGGATATGAGAGGGCCGAATGGCGAGCTCGGAATGGCTCCAGCGACAGGTGGTGTCACTGGTCGTCAGACCAAGTGGATGTTGCAGTGTGAGAATGCAGCTCAAGCTCGCTGGATTTTTGGCATGCTTGGAGGTGGAGTATGAGAGAACTGAAGGATACTAATGAATAAATAATTAAATAATAGAAGCGGGAAGGGAGAAGCGTTGGGAGACCTGGACAAGGGCCTGATAAATACCAGAATCGTAGCAGGTTAGCATAAGAGTGGGATCATCATTTTCAGCAAGCGTTTTGCATTTGAGCCTTATTGGCAAGCATATGGAGAATACATGTATACCGAGTTACCATTAGTGTCTCACTCCCATTTATGACACTACAACTCAACACCTTGTGCTCGCAAACAACTGATACGTGGGTAGCCAATTATTCCGCATGCAATAGTTTCAGCTCTATAAAGCATCTCCATATGGTGAAATGCCCCACCAACTGTCAATACTTAACGCCTTCCGTCTTTTTGATCATTATTTCATCAGAAAATTACCGCAATAACCCCCAGAATTTGATATATTACCATGGTGACCCCCAAACATTTGAAAATTACTTCAGTAACCCCTTCGCTGCCTACGTGCTTTATGCGTAGGTGAAAGCTCCATTAACAGGAAAAAAGTGGCTAAAGTAGAGATGAAAGCGACCTCTCAAGTAAGTTCAGTAATGTCGTCGTTGATATCCACAGTTGGGCGAAGGTCAATACAGCCCAACTCATGCTTCTGCCAACTGACGATGTGCTGCATGTAACTACAGCTTCAGTGTTGGAGGTGAGTAGCCGAGGACCCTACTTACATGAGTATAAATAGGAGTAGTTGGTTACTCACGTTTTCATTACTTGCGGAGACTACTTAAATACTACGTGAGTAGTGCCAAGCCACCGAGATTAGCCTAGCGAGTATTTTTATCACAAAACGGTATCCAAAGTGGCAGCTGTTTTTGGTCCTCTATCAAGGCTTGGCATTAGTTACGGCTATTTGAATATTTTGATGATTAGTACTCTACTCATGACCACCGTGAGTAGTACTTAAGTACTACTCATCCAATACTGTCCAGCTTTTTGTATGCTATCTGCTTGCAAATGGATGCGATGAGAATGAGCTAGCCGGTGTAAACTAATAAATTTTATTGGTATCTCTAAGACTAGTCAAGTAGCCGTATGGTCAGCGGCAAGCCCTGGGGGGGTACTTCAAATAATTTTGAAACGTCCATAAGTCATTGGGGTAATAAGTCAAATCTTGGGGGCTACTGCTGTAATTTCCGTTATTTAATTCATCTCTATATGTCATGTATCCAGACCTAGATCTGTCAGTATTTTTTAACTTCAAAAAATGCTGAAGGCTACTTACCTCGAGCTTGCCCATGCCTGCGCTCTCACGCCCCGCATTCTCTTTCACCGACGTCATGGCCATCTCCAAATCATCTTGATCGCCCATCGTTATCATGTCACCGTTCGGCATATCATCATCTCGAATCTTGAGCTTAAACCGCCTTTTGAGCTGAAACTTGTCTCTGATCTTGTCTTGTAAGTCGATGAACTCTGCTGTTGTCGCAACCATGATGTATCGATTGTCTTCCGCTCCATGGACAAGAACCCGTACTTTGTGAATTTCCGGTCTTCTCGACGAACCACGCCGAGTCCTCGACGTCGCACGAATATGCGGTTGCTGTTGTTCTTGCTGCCTTGGAAGCATCTCGAAATCGTTGGCGTTGAATCCAGGATCACTTCCGTCTTCTTCCTCTTCCTCGATCAGATCCTGCTGTGGCCGGCTGCGTAAACTCCGAGCCCCGCGTGATTCACGATGTATGTCATACAACTCAGAATACTCGGTGCCCTCTTCGACATCTGACGCACGCCTTCTGTGAAGAGGAAGCGGCGGATCAAGCCTCCCAAACCCTTCTCGTCGCTGCGGCCCTCGTGATTCGGATGCAGCCCGTGCGGTTGGTAGTCTCCTTGCTCGGGATCGTGGCTGCTGCTGTTGTTGCGACTGGGATATCTCCTCGCGAATTTCGTATCTCTGTGATGGCAGCGCTTTCTCGATATTCAACTTTGGTGGTATCGGCTTGTTGCCATTACGAACAGATGGCCCTCTGCTGACCTGGCCTGCTGCACTTGAACTGGATGCTGATAGTGCTCTCTCGGATTCGGGCGGTGGAGTTGGCGGGAATAGATTTCGGGTTAGTGGGGGCTCAGACTGCTGCCTCTTGCTTGATAGTCCTGGCTTGACCAAGTTCGCTGCAGCGAAGGAAAGATTCTCTAGGGGTCGATCGTCACGCCCCATCGACCGTACACTCGTGGCCTATACAATGTTAGTTTAGTTGACCCACTATCAGAGCACGTAGAATCGGCAAGCATACATGCTTGATTTCTGAGCCGGCAAAGCCAGTAAATGTGTTTCCTGCATCTGATGCCGCAACAAGTCGAGCTTTGCCGAGGTAGTCTTTGGTCTTCAAATTTTTCACTTTCGCTGCATTAGGCCTATATACGACGCCGACAGGTATTGAGAAGACGGTGTATCCCTGGCAAGTTGTTACTAATGGACTTTTCCATACCTCGCGATCCTTACCTCAGCTTCTTCCTTTATAGCCTCGTCAATGACATTGTGGTCCTCTACCACTTTTTCCTTCACTGCGAAAGAGAAATCCTGCATTCCAGCCTCCTTTTGCTGCAGGTAGATATAACACAACCCTCGATTGAAAAGTACTTCGCATGAGTACAACTTGAACATCAGTCCTAGCTGGGCATAGTCTATCATGTTGTTGCCGCGAAGATATAGAAGAGTATCATTGAAGTTTGCCAAAGCCTCTTCGAAGTCGCCAACTAGAAAGTTGGAAACTCCCTGCTGAAAGTACGCGACGGCCAGGTATTGGTCAAGGCGAACGGCTCGTTGATAGCATGCAACCTGTGGGATAGTCAACCTGGGCTCTTAATACATATTAGTGCGTGCTTACAGCTTCGGTATGTTCCCCTAGTGTAGCATGTATGACTCCGCAGTTGAACAAGATCTTTGATGTGTCTGGTATGCCGGCGAAGGTCTTCAATGCCTCCTCAAATTCGTTGTTGTCGTACTGCCCCAGCGCTGCCACCCACGTCTCAATCTCCTAGACATAACTGTTAGATGGTACTAAAACACGCGGACTATAAGTGCTTGCCTGTTTAAGAGACATGGCGGACGCCTTTAACTATGGATAGCCGCAGATCAGTATTGCGATGAGAAGAGAGGCGTTTGGCCTCCACTTCGGGCGGCTCTTAAGATTGTGAAATGGATGGTCGCTAGACTCGCGATGCGCCTGCTCCGAAACCGAGAGGACTGCAGTTCTCTAGATACAGGAAATTGGGCACAAAGTTCGCGAATTGCAAAGATGGAGAACTCATGCAACTAAAGAGTCTGCTGGGGCGGACAGCCTGATATGTCGGAGTAAGTAGGGAATGGCTGGGCAGTCTGAATTCGATGTTGGCTTGCAGTCACGCCACAAGTGATGGTATAAGGCCCGGGAGGTCGGAAGGTATTGTGACGATGTTGAGCAGGTCTGCGGACTGGAGAAAAATTTGATGAGTGGTGTGCCAGCGCGTATTTTAGGGTCGGGATTGGTAGCATACCAAATGTTGGCCAGGACTAGAGAGAGGACTAGAGGAACATGCAGGCTCAGTTTGGACGGGCCCTCTCCAGGGGTTAGAATCGGACAGGCGTGCAGCGAGAAGAAGAATTGGCAACAGTAGCAAGGGATCCCGAACGGGTCGCCCTTGCCAGGGTAATGAATCCACCTGTGCAGAGCCTCAGGACTGGTCTAGGATTTGAGCAAAGATCACCGAGAAAATGACTGAAGCGTTGTATAGTGAGGGGCCAAGGCGGCGCGAGCGGTGTTGAGCTGGGGAAGCAGATTTGCAGATACTCGTAGGTTGATCCTCTGTTTGAATGGTGGGGGATTTGGAGACAGGCGCGGTGTGCGACTCGGAAGAATCGCAGTTGGCTTGTGAAGGTCTAAGACTCTCAGAGACAGAGAAATGAACAAGGGCAGAGTGCAAATGTGTATTGCCAGGCACGAAGTCTGGACAAGACTGAAGAGATCAATATAAGAGATTACCTCAATGATACTTGTCCATTGGAGGTGTGGACTAGTTGTGTTTGATCCAAGCGACGCCAGCCAAAGCAGCAAGGCGTCCGATGTGACGGCAGAAGAAAATGATTGGTTGAGCGACAAGCTTGTGTTCCAGCGGCGCTCTTGTTCTGGCGCGTCGGACGTTGGAGTGCTCGTTTCGGCGTCAAAGAGGCCCATGCTGTTGGTTTCCAAGGGCGCTTAGCTGGCATGCTAATGCACGTGCGAGGTGCTGTCACGAACTCAATTCCCTCCTCTCCAGTCTCCAGTCTCCACACACTCCCTACTCCACACTTTATACTGTACCCCACACACCGTCAGCCAACACCGGTACAGCGCCTCAGAAGCTCACGCGCTGAGACGCTTGGCGATACTTTACGGAGTACTGTACGTCTCTTCGGCGAGATGCGCATATGAAGTTCACAGCCATGGGGCGAAGCATTGCTAAATTTCTCTTTCGTGTGGATAAGTCCAGCAGTGAGGAGAAGAGGCGGTGTTTGGTGATCTTGGATGGCAGTCCTGGGGCCGGAAGAGGAGCCAAAAACTTCGGCTTCTCCAAGGGCCATCCCGCAATTAATCGAAGTCTCCACGCTACGACTGCTTACGTCTGACCACTCATCTTTCCAACTCCATCTCTAAAACACCGGCAGAGCTATGTCGCAGGAGCCGTGGCCTCGGAGTCCCGTTGACCTCGGCCTCACATTTCCCGGTATTGCTGCCTATTGCTTTTTTGGAGTAGCCACTTATTATCGAAACCTCTTAGCACAGTTTGACAATTTGGTGTCAAACACCTTACGGGAGGTACAAGCACAAGTCAGTTTTATCGCTGTTTCGAATCTTCATACTTACCAACGACGTCTTGACCCGCACCATAGTCAAAAAGCTCGCGCCTTTCATTCGTCTTTCCTATCTACTGTTGAATATAAAATCATATTTCATTTTTTCCTATTGGGAGCTGTCTCGCTTCTCTTTCAAAGACGCATTTAATACAAGTTCCCTTTGCCACGCTATCTAAGCACGAAGCGCTCATCATATTGAACTTTGGTACCTTGCATGCGTGCGTCTATTATAGCGGTGTCTTGAAAATTCACGGCAAATACGCTCTCACTGTTTCTTTTGCAATGGCAGAAAGAAGGTGTTTTTGAAATGGCATACAACTTGAGTGCTTTATCTGTCTCTGAGGACGGTCGGCAGAAGTACAATTTCCTGGTGAATGGTGAAAACTGCGCCTATGACGGCCACTCTAGTCTCATTCATGCTATTCAAAGCATACCCTTGCTTACTTCGTCTTTTCTCTCTTCCCACAGTGTCTTTCCAGAGCAGGAACACACTGTCTTGTCATTGTCCCAGACGCCAGGGCTACGCGCAATGACGCCCACGATTGTGTCTTCATCATTTGATTCATACTTGCTCTCGCCGTCATGCTGCTTGGAAATAACAAGACTCCTGCCGATCATCTCCCAAATCTTGACAGGTCTGTCAAAGAACGCGCTTCCCATTCCATTCAGTCCCACAGCCAAAGTACCAAGACGTCCCTTAGCAGTAGCCGAATCATCCTTTAAAGGCTCGGGCCAAATCCCACCGCTCGAGATGACGCCATTCGAAATGTCGCCAGTTGCTCGAATTGTTGCCCAGTATTTGCCAGGCGTCAGGCCTCGCACGGTCAAGTCAAACAAGGTGAGCGATGGTGCCACTTGGACCATTCGAACCAGTCCCTTTACTTTATCTTTTGATGCTGTTGAATGAGTCTCAAGGATGCATACTGAGGCGCCTTCATCCCAAGTGTAAGCTTATAGATCATTGCGCAAAGACGGCGAATCTTACTATCAGTGGTCCCGGATCCTCTCAGGATAGCATCTTTTCCAGTGTCCTGTAGAGCTGCAACAATAGCAGATGGTGCAGCTACAAACCGTCAGAATTTTATTTAAATCCAAAAAAGCGGATACAGCAGAACTAACTTGTTCCTTCTATGGCCACGAGCTGGTCTTTTAAATCCACATCCACTTTTGAAATTCCGTCTAGTTTATATAAAGTCGTGGATATATCTTTTACACAGCTCTCGCATGTCATTGGCACCGCGAACAGCGTCTGAAGCGAGTGTTAGTGAGCGCAAGCAAATCCCCCCGAGCCATCCATCCGTACCTGAAAAGGAGTACTGATCGTCATCGTCGGAGTTTAGATGCTTCAAAAGATCCGAGAATAAGCTCAAACTGCTTGATGTAAATAAATGTCAACCAAGAAACACGATGCTAAATTAGATTTCTTATATGGAGCTGCTTAGAAATTAGAGCCACAACTTCAGTGACTGAATGGCGGGGTTGTTGCGTGCTTCGGAGCTCGAATATTCCGGTCGGGCTTGCCGCTGGGGATCTGGGGCTTGGCGAAGGTCGACTAAAATCCCGTCGAGACTCTTGGCATTATCGGCGACGACAATCGTGATAGTGACAGTAGGTCGCGAAATTCGTGCTGCGCTCGCGACATCAACCACTAGAACACCTCCCTTGCCTGCGCCATCTCACAGGCTCCGTTTAGTTCGACAGTTCCAATTTTCTGGCCACACGGCCTTCCACAACTATGTCGCAAACCAATGGCATAGTGCGTCTCACCTCTTCCTGTTCTTGTCCCAGGTAAAGATCGCAAAAGAGCATACCACTAATCCGCATAACCACTTTAGACCAAGCTTGCCTACTCTCGCACGTGGCACCACATCTCTGCCACTACTCCTCACCATGCTCTCAGCACCATCAGACCACTGCCACCAGTCGACTCGCCTCTCCTCGTTGCACCGTCATTGGGTCGCCTCGCATCGCGCATAGCCACAATCCTCATGGGAAAGCAAAAGCCGATCTGGGATCCTTCGACGGACTGCGGAGACTATGTTGTTGTGACCAACTGCTCTCAGCTGCGCACAACCGGCAAGAAGATGTACCAGAAACAGTACTACAGACACAACACTCGCCCTGGTAATTTGAAGCAGATCAGTATGGAGGGTCTGATGGAGAAATTTGGCGGCGCCGAGGTTCTCAGAAAGGCGGTCTCTGGCATGTTGCCAAAGAACAGGCTTAGAGACGACAGATTGGCACGTCTGAAGGCGTTTGAGGGAGAGGCACACCCATATAAGGCGAATATTGTCAAGTTCAATGGCATTACCAACATCGCCAAGTGGCCTGAGAATATCAACGACGCTCCGAGATCGTCCAGCAAGGCATAGATGGGAAACATAGAACGGGGTCAGGGGTAGGCGTGTATGAATAAACTGCATTTCGGCAGCAAGATGTACAATATATTTCAAAAATGAAATAATATCAACGTAACAAGTGTCACGACTGCTGATTGCCAGGGTCCGCCAAGTCTGATACACGATATATAAAAAAGGAGTCGATTCTAGATGGCAATTACTCAAAACATTGTTTGCCAGAGCTTTAGAAGCGTAGATTTTCTACGGTAATGCCCCGAGTCTGAGGACCTAAATCTGCACATAATTACGCACCACTGCCGCCTATCTACAATTTGGGAATGCGTTCAAAGACGCCCATACTGTCTTGAGAAGACGTGCAGAGACCTACGAGTCAAAGCTTGCTGCGAGCCGGCTTAGCACGCGCCACGGTGCACTTAATGAGACCATTTGGTCCTGATTGAGGAGCGTAGACAGTTGCATCCTTGCCAGTGTTCTTAAGACCCTTGTGGAAGCTCAAATCTAGCGCGGAATTTAGTGGAAGTCTGAGAAAGGTGTTCAGAAGTTATTACCAATCTCGAAGTAATGTTTGTTTGGTAGGGAGTACTCTACAGTCTCAACATCAGGTGCCGCTTCTAAGATATTTTTGCACATCTTGTACATGGTGTTCTGGACTGACGGGCTGTTCTCCTCAGCAAACAGCTTTAAGGTAATAGCACGAGCATCCGCCCAGGCCTTGTCGAATTTTGGCATAGCTGCGGTGACTTCTGCGATGTTTGAGAAGAATTTCCAGTTCCACACGCTGTCAACCTCGGTTGACAGAATACGATCCCAAACCTCGGGTAGCGTCGTGTACTCATCGCGCACGAAGCCGTGAAACTGGGAGCCGGTGCTCTTCAATACCAGGAGCCCAGAAATGCCACTGTGGATTTCAATCCCCTTGCCCTCGCGCACAGTGGCTTCTGCATTCCTAGTCTCCGCGCCGTCACGCGAAAACGAATGAGGGTGTGGCTTCCCATCAATGAGCATGCGGGTCCATCTATGCGTGACCACCTTGACATGTGCAGCGTGGATATGCGTGTACGTGTCCACGAAGTGTGAGGCCAAAATGCTCGCAAAGAGCTCGGGGGTAGTAACTGGGTTTTGCTTTGCCTTAATATAGATGGTGTTTTTGACCGAGTCAGTGGCTACGATTGAGCTGTTATCAGCGTTGGTGTAACTACGTTTTCCATGAGCACTTATGCAGCTGTAACAAAGCGCAACATCAAACTCACGAGTCGTCGATCTCTCCCTCAAGGAGAGCACAAACCGTCATTTCGGTAATTGTCTGTACGCCGGATCTCTCATCGCGGTCGACCTTGTACACACGGACGTTGTCTTTTCCGTAGCGTGCAGAAGCTAGAGTAGCCATCGTGTTTGTGTGGTCGGAGACTTTGGGCAGGTTTCAGCGACTTTGCTGCGAAGGTTTGTGTTTCAGCGCGGTTAATGGCAAGTATTTCCGTCAGGGCGGATGATTGAATGCAGCTTCAGCAATGTAGGGAATAGGGAATGTTGGGGTAAAATGCAGAAAAAGCTTCAAAGATCTCTGGAGCTATTATTCTGGCGATTGTGCTACGGGGGCCCAATGACTTCTTATATAGAATAGCATGGTCGATCTTATCATAGGCCAATACGTCCTTGGCTGCCGCTTTAGGAAAGGATGCGTGATTGCTCAGAAACTAGGCGGATGGGATCAATGGGAGAACAGTGTCCAGCAGACGCATCCTTTCATGGGTCCAGCATGTACCGATATTGGAGCTCACGAGGGCCGAAGAGGCCACAAGGTGTTTGCTTATCCAGTCCGCGCGGCGCATCGTAGTGATTGTGCAGAAACATCGTTTTCAGGGTATTGTACTTGTATCATTTAGGTGATTATGCGCTTTTGTGGATGACCATGGCATGGTGAAAGCTTGGTCGAGTACTATCACTCCGAGAGTTGAAAGCGCATGTCGGAGACCGCCGACATGCTTTCGAACTTCTGGGCTCTGTCGACCAGACAACCCTGTCAGCCTTCTTTTACTCGTGCTGTCAAATAATGGACTTGACGGGTATAGATATGGCGAGGGCCAACTGTTCACTCTTTTGAGGAAGAAGAATACGGAGTCAGATTGCCTCCATCGCCAGGTGTCATGGCTGACTTGCATTATAAATCGCAGAAACCCTTGTGTTGTCGACTCCCTTGAATTGTGAAAAGCCTGAACGAGGTTGCTCAAATTCGTCCGAGAGAGTTGATTCTGTGAGCATAAATAAAATGGGCTCTTGACAGATTCTGCTAGCTCGTTTTTAATATCATAAGCCATTCAAAATGTTTATGGATCTTCACTGGGGGACCATAAGGGAATTTAATGGGAACCATGTTATTTTGGCACAGAAATGTCGCCTACATGGAAAATAACAGGCTATTGAACAAGCCAATTAAAAATAAAATAAAATGAGAGGAGTACTGCGTTTCTCGTGAATGGGGTTCAAAGGTGCCAGAACTGCTGATATTCTCGTAATATAAGGTATGCTCGCATGTTGGAGAGACGAGCAAAGGCGCAGAGCACACCCCATCGTTCAAGAGTTTGGCTGCGGCGGTGCTACCACCGAAGCGGAACCCCGCCATATCTAACAAGGTACCACATTAGTGCCTTATCAATCGGGCAGTCATACTGAACCACAACTGGCCATACCCTTGATATCACCATATTCCATTTCTCCAGCGCTGAACCATACAGCTTAGTTTACACGGATTGACAAAAGGCGCGACGCTTTTACGCCGTGACTAACCTCAACACGCACAACAAACACCATCTCACACCAGCGTCTACTGCCGCGAAGCTTCATTCGTCCACCACCAGCTTGACAGTTCGAATAACATAACCACCACAAATAGCCCAACAACAGACATTGTGCGATCAGATCTCATTGGACAGGCGCATTTTGCAGATTCTCATATTGATCAAAAGAAGCGCCACACCTCAGATGTTGTTGAGCCGCGAAACGCTTCGTTAAGACTGGGAGGCCGCACACTCTCAATGGAGTGATGGTCGCCTTATCGAGCATGCTGAGCTCGTCTGCGACGCCGACGCAGAAGGGCTTGCATCCACATCAATCTAACCCCAATACCACCATTCTTTCTAGGTCAAGCCTTGACCGCGATGGCTCGCAACAGTCCATTGCGAGCCTCGGCGCAACAAGGACACTATCCTCTTCAGCTATGTCGTACGGACCACGGGGAGCCTCGTTGGCGCCCTCGCCTGGCCCGGGCAGCTTTAGCTCGGAATTGCGAAGCCAGAACACCATACCAAGGGCAGGTTCAAGGGGCGATATTGGATCTATGAGCTTAGAAAGGTTGGAGGAAGATGACCCACATTTATCTCAGCAGAGGATTGCCGCGTTGAAAGAATCACTCAGCCGAGAGATGAAGATCAAGGAGGGGAGTGAAAATATGCTGGAGGCTCTGAATACGAAAAAAGCGAAACAAACCAAAGACCAAAGAGCAAGAGTTGAAGCAGAGCTCAACTCGTCAAATTTGCGCATAAAGAATCTGAAATCACAGCTTTCAGATCTGCAACATCCGCGCCAGCCCATGCCATCGACACCGACCCGCACTCGAATAGCCGGTCTGTTCTCCAACAACACTCTCAGGTCCCCTGCCAGTCTGGCAAGGAGCACGACGGGGTCAGACGTAGAAGAAACCTCGGAGTCGCCTACCTACGCGTTGGCCGAAATATTGCAAGCTCTTGAGGTCGAAGGACTTACGCCAGATTATTATGTCAACCACGCCAATAACCTCGTGGAGCTCTTCAAGAGGCACCCAACGCTGAAGTTTGACCTAGTATGGTCCATATTTGGTTTGAGAATGCAAGTAATGCTCCTAAGCGACAGCAGAGAAGTTGTGGCCGCCGGCTATAGAATGATTCGGCACGCGGTGTCAGATTTGAGTTCATTACAAAAAATCCGGAGTTTGAAGACAGATTATTTGGTCATTCTATCCCTGATAAAAGAGCGCAAGGCCGACGTGGAGCGTGAGCAGGCACTTAAATTTGTCCGTGCTTTCTTGGAGGTTAAAGATGGCGTACGAGAGATGTCCCGCGCTGTAGTTCGAACGATAGCTTCTGTGGCAGAGCATGGAGAAGATCGACTCAAAGCTATTTGTTTAGAGACATTAGCTGAGATAATGGTCAAAGACCCGCCTCTTCTCATAGCATCGGGCGGTTTGCGTCCACTTGTTGACGCCCTGGGAGAAGGAGCTTATGAGGCTTCTGAAGGTCTCATTGCAGCATTTCTCTACCTCCTAGATGCTCCGCAGCGGCGTCTGTATCTCAGGTCCGGCCACGAACTTGAGGTATTGTTCACAGCTTTCACGGATTCATTATTTTCAAAAGAGAAGATTCTCAAGCAGAATGCACGCGCTATATCAACGACCCTCAGGTCGTGGCCAGGCCTCCTGACGCTCTCAATGTTTGATTTCCGCGCCATCAAATCGCTTATGTCATCGCTGATGTTGCCATATCCCGCTATTCGCGACACAGTTGTCGACCTACTCTTCAACTTGCTTCGAATCAAGCCACCATCCTGGTCCGCATCTTTCCTGGCGGGACGACGTCTCACCACTTACGGACGTGTTGCCAATCTCAAACACGTTGGCCCTAGAGGGACAGCGTCTACTTCCGTCGAGGATGATAGCGCAGAGAAAAGCCTCATTGACCACTACACTGCATTACTTCTCGCCGTGCTGATATCGTCGGATATGCTGCCAAGCCTACTTCAAGTGACCAAGGATACTGAAAATCAGACGCTGAAGAGAAAAACCACTTTGCTTATCGGAGAGATCTTGAAATTGGCCAACCGACTCTTACCGCCGTGTTGGAGCAACGACTTACAATTGTTGCCTAAGCTTTTCGCAGCGGCATCACAATTTGGTACAGATGACAGGCACGTCGCGACGGGAACTCTTTATCAAATCGACAGCGTAAATCGTACTCTCTATAGATCTACCCCTTCTGCGGCGCTGCATACCGCAGTCAATACGGCTGCAAATGCTAGCAGTGATAGTCTCGACAGATTCGATGATCTGTCAAAGGCAGGCATGGCTATGGCTTTCGACGAGGCCACATTTCGGCAGATGATGCTTGACACCCAAGTCTTGACCCATCACAACTATCTCAAATGGGACTGGGATGTCATTCTGAAGGTTATCGAGGGACCTCTACTTAGCGGAAAACGTTTGGATGAAGCGATCAAAGTGTCCAAATTCATAAAAAGACTTGCAAGCTTTTTCAGGCCTTTCAAGTACAAGTTTGCGAATGCCAGGAACACGCGGCCGAACCAGAAATATATCAGAGCGGGATGTGCTCTTATGCACACATTGTTGCAGACACCCGAAGGCGTGAAATATCTTTCGGAGCACAAACTGCTACGCCAGATAGCGGAATGTCTTGCGCAGTGCGACCCTGTAAGTATGCCACCAAGTATTACTCTATATGTGGACTAATCGGGTTGTAGGCGAGTGGCTTGACAGCACAATCGCCTGTGTTCTCCAAGGAGCGACTCATCGAGACTGTCTGCGGTGGTTATTTCGCCATGCTAGGAGTGCTTACTAGCGACCCACGTGGACTGCTGATGCTGGACCGATGGCGCATGATCAATATGATGTATCACATCTTTGATCTTAAGCAGCGCCCTGACTTGATAAAGCTGCTGCTCTCGAACTTTGACTATACATTGCCTGGCCACCCCAGGGTATTGTTATCGAAAGCTCTGACGACAGGGACGAAAGACATTCGCATATACGCCACAAATGTGCTGAGGAAGTATTCCAGTCGCTCACGATCCAGACTATCTGGCACACAGGGCGTGGACGACTCCAAATGGGCAATACAATTACTGGTTACCCAGTTATACGACCCAGATATTGAAGTATGCGCCACAGCTATCAAGATACTCGAGGAAGCATGCAACCGCAAGAACTATCTGGAATACATTGTGGAATGTCGACCAGCCCTTGACCATTTGGGCGAGATCGGAGCTCCATTGCTCTTGCGGTTCTTATCCACTTCTATTGGATATCACTATCTTGATGGATTAGACTACATCAGCAACGAAATGGATGATTGGTTTCTGGGTCGCAACGATTCGTACGTTGGAGTTATCGAGGCGGTGCTTGCTCGCGCTTTCATGGAGCCTCAGGATGATCCCTCAGAGAGGACGAGCTTCGAGGATGATCTCTTTGAACAAGATAGATTGGAGAACGATGCGAGAGTGCCGCCACATTTTTATAGAGAATTGGCAAGAACAACGGAAGGATGCAAGCTTCTTAGGGACAAGGGCCATTTTGATGAATTCGCCAGCACTATTCGCGACTTCGGCATGCAGACGCATGACCCCGAGGTTATTCTCAAAGTTAAAGGCTGTCTTTGGGCCGTGGGAAACGTCGCATCGATGGAGCTTGGAGCTCCATTCCTTGAAGAGTCCGATGTGATAGAACACATTGTCAAGATTGCTGAGAATCATCAGGTCATGAGTATGCGTGGCACTGCATTCTTTGTCCTTGGTCTTGTCTCGCGAAGCATTCATGGACTTGAAATTCTGTCGGAACTGGGATGGGATAGCAACACAACCAGCTTGGGAGAGTCGCTTGGGCTTTGCATTCCAACCGACTTGCGCAAAATATTCTCCTACCAGCCATGGGAGCATGCGAAAGTAGCCGAAATACGTTTGCACCACTCGCAGAAAGCGCCCGTCGACGATCCGGCAGATGACCAGGATTCAGCCAACCTGAGAATCTTGCAACTCATAGGAGACTTGGGCAATACAGTTTTGACTAAAAGAGCTGTCAGCGAGTTGATGCACATAAAGCAGAAGAAAGTCTCCGGTTTCAGGAATCCGCAGCTATTCGGGAAAGTGATGACAGTGCTGGAGTGTCATCACTTCAGACTACCAGTTCGGAGGTTCGTAATCGATTTGTTCGATCGAAGCGTGATGAGGAAGATAGTGCTTGAAGAGGAAAGTAGCGACGAAGAATTCCACAGCAGCGATGAGAGTGAGGCGGATACAGAGCGCCAGCGCAGTATCATCGTCCCAGATTGAGTGGCCGATTAACAAGGCCGACTGAAACATTTGTGCATAGATGGACGCTATACTGGGTGGTGATTATGCAAAAGCATGTAAGCGTTTGACCATGGGTTACAAATGGGGTACATAAGAAGTCCCCATCCTCTGCTCAGCGCAGGCATAATGGCTTTATACACGATATAGAAAGAAGACTAGACACCATAAAATCGAACCGAATCTACTGCACGCGTTGTTTTATTACAAATGACACTCATTTGTGATTGATTTGATTTGATCTTACGGATATATTAGAAGCATGTTCAGGTGCATTCTCCTGCCACGCTATCTCCATTGCAGTCTATTTAAGCTTTATTCACAACGCTTGATGGTATTTTGCGATAGCTGGAAGAACTGATAGGCCGTAGAAGACCACCTGCTGCTCAGGGTTGTTTTGACGTGGGTTTGGCGCTGACTATATCGAGCGAGGGAGAAGTCTCATTCTTGACGGTAAAGTGAGGCGAAAATGTATGGATAAGTGTCGATTAAGGCGAATCCATAGCCTGCGATCATAGCAATATGCATCCTTCACGCTTGAAAAGACAAAACTTGGAGCCGAACTTGTGACCGAATAACCTGCCATATGCTACTGAAGTACAGACCGCTAAAGTGGAGGTGCCGGAGAAGCTATAGCGCCTCGTCATCACAACCTAGACCACATCTCACCACCTGCTTGTCTTAAGCAAGAATGGCGCGACGGTTGGCGGCACCGCGCTGTCTGGAGCTCAAGTGCAACTCGCGTCCCTCAACAGCCTCAGACTTCTGGACGACCTCCTCTCCCTCAGTGAGGATCAACTCAATGTGACATGGGTTAGACATGTATGGGTTGATCTGTTGCCGTTAGCTGCGTTCTCGCGACTAGAGGCCATTTCAACTTACGCGACCGTGGGCACGGTATGTGCGTCTGCGCTGCTTTGGTGCCTGGTTGACTTGGATGTGCTTGACGACGAGGTTGCCGGTATCGAGACCCTTGGTGTCGGCGTTGGCCTCAGCGTTCTTGAGGAGACCGAGAAGGAACTCGGCGGACTTGACTGGCCAGCGGGCACGGGTGACACCGAACTGCTTGCCTATTGAAAGTTGCGCCATCAGCTCCTGATCCTCCTTGTATTTCTGATATTCCCATGTCGCAACTTACCCTGAGCGGCGCGACCGGTTCCACCAGCGTATCTTCTCATGGCGACAGCCTCCTTGTGCTCCTGAACGTTCTCGAGGAACTTCACGGCGCGCTCGAGCTTCCAGCCATTGATGGCCTGCGCGGTCTCGCGAGTGTTCTTGAAAGAAACACGGAGATAGGCACCGCGGGCGCGAGCGGACTTCGCCGGGTGGATTTCGGTGGCAGCGTAGCGAACCTAAGTGGTGACACTGTCAGCCTATTGCTCCATCTTATTGTTCCCCTTCGTCCACATAGTCGTGTCGCAATTGTATCCCACGCTTCCCAGCATATTTTATCGGTCGCCGGCCAAATTTGATGGATTGATCTGGATCTCGGATTTCGTATCGTGCGTGGAAATGGAATGGGCTTACCATCGTGTCGTCTTTGGGCGATGGGTCGTTATTGGTGATAATTTGCTGGTCGTCGTCTCAAACCAAAAAGTGTTTTGGAGTTCTGAGATTGTGCGGTGCGCTAAGGTAAGCGATTGTGGCCTGGGGCATCAAAATCTTTGTGCAGAAAGTCAGGAACCCCACAAATCGGGGCTAGCGCGGCTAGTGCCTCGCGCTTTTGGGCTGCGGTTCCGCCAAAATAGACGCCAGGGCCTCGAACATAATTTTTTTTTTGATATACTGACTCCTTCAGACTCCGGGCTCTTAAAACGCAGATTGCATCAAATTTCGTTAACATATCATAATTGGACTTGATATCTCTTTGTTTGGAAGTAGTCTTCCGCTTCCACTTTACACGAAACTTACACCAGCCTCAGGCAAATGTTTTGTTGAAGCTTCTGCTCAACCACGTCTTGATCAATGTGATTTTGGTCTCAGGAAGAGTACTCTTCTAGAGAATAGAATATTTTCAATAAAGAGATACCTGTACTCCTGCTGCAGCTGACCTTGAAAGACGGCTTGCTATCAATGCAGATCACTCGAGATTCGTTGAAGGAGCATCGGCGTTGACGACCGACCAACTGACCCCAACATGTCGACCCTGTGTGCGAAATCCGTCGAACCACAACTTTTGTTTAATGCCTTGAACACCAGTGTCCACAACAGGCGGAAAAGCCCACTTGATATCATTGCATCAGCCTTAAGAGCTACTGGGAGAGAAAGACGCCATTTCAGGTTTAAGCCATGAATAGACATTTTCCATGATTGCATCCTTCAGACAAGAATGGTCACTTCATCAGCGCACTGAGCTCATTATAAATTTTATTATACTTCAAGGCTGCCGACCATATCTACCATGGCAACCTATTCAATCTCATCCACTGTCGTCTACTAACATAAACTCACCACACATAGTTTCCATGTATTCCGACCCCAAGTTACTTCCATATCTAATTTGCGCCGCTAACAGCAAGCCTGGGACGTTGTTAGATGCTGCTTCTATGGAACTGGCATAGGCTCAAACTTACTTCATCAAATGATCCATGAATGTCTGCAACGAAACATCGTCTGTAAAGATGGTTTGAGCATTGGTGGCTCCAACCCCACCGTATGTTCCTGTTGTATGGGTGGTCGAAGGGTTAAGCTTCGATAAAAGGAAGCGCGCTTGAGAGCCTCCAGCATCACACACGATGAATCTTGGCAGTGGGAAGCGGTCCGTGATGAGTTCCTGTCACGATGTTAATAATGGGCCCGAGTTAAATGTTAGCTGTCTACTTACGCGAGCATCTTCCCTTGGCTGATCAAGAAGGGTCGCAAAGTTCTCATATCCCTCTTGGTCTTGGTAACCAGCCTTTCTCCATTCAGCAATAGTCTCACCATGGAATATGAGGATGTGGAAGAAGGTGTCGAGAAGGAGAATGTGGGTAGGCTGGATCGAAGTCGAATCCAGGAGCACCGGCTGACTGCCATCTTGATCGAAGGTGTACGAGTCCAATGTTGGCTGGATCATCACCAGTGAGTTGCTCACGTCTTCGTGGTTAAGGATGTGGCGGTAGAATGCGGTCTCATCTGGGGAGTTGTTAAAGACCTGGAGGAACTGGCTGCGGCGAAGATGGAACATAAATTGCGGGTAGAGCGTGAAGTTCTTCTCAAGGCGGAACGACGAAGGATCATCCTTGCGATAATCTGCGAATCTTGAGCACAGCCTGATCAGCATTCTGTCCACCCATCTCAGCACATCTGGGCCGTCGTCGACTTCGGCCTTAAAGACAGCAATTCGTGACATGAGCACCGCGGCAGCCTCCTGATCGAATGATTGAGCGATCGCCGGGTCGCCAGCAGGACCACTTAGGTTGCGCGCAACCGTCGTCACACGCAGGTGAAACTGCCCAGAAGAGTGCTGATAGTATGTCAAAAACTGAAGCATTCCACGCTGTGGTGTCTGTGGGTGTTGTGTTGGGCCGCCCTGGCTGGCAATTTCGAAATAAAGTCCGTAGCTGGCCTTGGGATCGATGCTGCACATCTTCCACGAGCATGTGTTGCCAATACCACACTCCGTTTCTCCAACCGAGGTCGACTTCTTATTCATGGATACGGCATGTCCGATAAGGCCCGTAACTTTAAGCTCTTTGGTCGTCAGAACTTCGAGCGATGCGTTAAAACCCATTAGCAGATTGTCGTTCTCATCCTTCTCAAATACTCGGACGAATGATTGCTTAAACATGGAAGACGTGAATGAATCCGTCAGAATCATATATCCACCGGTAGAGCTTGCCAAGCCCTTCATCTCAAGAAGGCCAACTTGATCAAGGCAGCCTGCAAAGATATCCACAACATGCCCGTTGTGCGCGGTCCTTTTCGCAAGGTTGTCATAAAACTGAGGTAGATTAGCAATACTTCTTAATTGTATTGGAATTCGCGTCTGCTCACCTTGACGGCTTTCTTATAATACTTGATGTTGTCCCTGTCAATGTCATGGTGGGATCTGATCGACTCGCGCAGCTCTGGGCCAACGACCATTCCTGGCCCTTCAGTTGCTGGACCTCCAGCGAAGAGCATGATGCGACCTCCAGCATTCTGGAAGGAGGATTCCATGAGCCCAATTGCAACACTGAGAGCGACGCCCGTACACCTCAAATTTCTTCTGTCGCTCGATACGGGCCACGGATCCTTCTGAAGCTGTTCCAAAGCCTTGGTCAATTGAAATTCCGCCTGGTGGACTGGCAACACGAATCTCGAAGCTTGTGCCACGGGCGGGGCTGAGCGACCTGGCTGTGGTTGTTGCTGCATCGCCGGCCTGATTCCGGACGCACCCAGGTTGAGCATTTCCTGAACTTGCTTTGCAGAGTAGTCCTTGCTTCCACGGAATACGTACGACTTTGCGCACTCATTATAGCCAATCTCATGCACTTGAGCCTATGTCGATTAGCGTCCATCCTCTAAAGCAGAAAGGTGAGTTACCTACCATAGTTCCATAGGTGATAAGCCCTACCAGGGCGTTCTCTGGCAGAAGACTTAGACTCATTATAAGAGAGTCCTTCAGCGCGGAAAGACTATCTTCCTCCTGGCAAGTGTCCACGACATACAGGAAGATAGGGGCACTCGGTGCAGGGCGCGCAAGACGATACTCGATCGTGGTGTTTGCAGGGTGAAGCTCAGGAGGAATTGCGTTTTGGGTGATATCCTTGTAATGTGGGGGAAGGGCGTTGCGCGAGAGGCAGAAAGGGCAGATCCAGAGGCGAGCGCGTACGTCAACCTGGCTGCGATGAGTTAGCTATAGCTCTGTGGATATTCGGAGGCGTCATGTTCTCACCAGTATGGATTCAGGACAGCTCTGCATGGAGGTTTGCAAATGATCGGCTCAAACTGTAACAATGGCGTATCTGGCTTCTCCTTGAGAGGTGTGTACAATGCTCCGATGGGCACAACAAGTCTGGACGCCTCCTGCGCATGTGTTAGCTAGCGTATACATATTGCTAAGATTGGTGCTCACCATACGAGAGCTTGGAAACACATTCCAGCTCATGCGGATGCCGTCCCTATCCTCCATCTCCCCCCACTGTTCCTTCACGGCCTCGAGGTCCATGATTGCGACCGAGGGTGCGCTTTGAAGAGTGGTAATCAGTCCGTTGGCAATTTGTTGAAGACTTGTGAAAGAATGCCACTTGAGTGTGGGTTGATGTGGCTGTAGCTCCAGCTGGTGCTGCTGGTTCGTAGTAGGAAGTGAGATGTGCTAAGGTGAGGTGTACTCTACCGCGTGCTAGGGGACAAACCAGGATGACAGCTTGCCCACAAGTTCACCGTGGAGTCGCAAATCTGTCTAGCACAGTTCAGGTCTAGCTCCGGAGATATCCATTTCTCGCCTCAGGAACAGTACTTAAATCCCGACCTCTTTCTCCTCTTACATTTTTTTCTTCTCTCACAACAACGCCAGCTTTACAAACATTACTTAACGGCAACTTTTATTCCTTCAATGGATAAGGTTGTTTTCGCGCTGTGCGGAGAGTATATTACAACCTGTTGCTGGGCACCTAGCCGTGAGAAGTCGTTCCGACCTCTTTGAGCAAATGGGAATCAGCCTGGGTTACATTATTCGTTCCATAGAGCTTCCACTACCCAATACCACTATGATTGAATGCTTTCAATAACAATTGTCACCGAGACTTGAGCACTATTGTATGAGTCCAGCTGATATTGCTTGGGGACCCATGCCTATTTATAAGGATGACTTGCGGATTCGTATTGTATCCAGATTGACGATTGCTTCCACCGCAAGACCATGAGATTTTGACGAGATGACAATGCACTCACGAGGGGGGGCTAGGGTTAATGGTACTGAGTAGACATTAGAGCGCCAAAACAGTGGATCAGTTTCGTAAAAACTAAGTGTTTATCATTCAGAGACTCAACTTCGCCATGGCTCTCCCTTGCAACGGAAACCCGGAGGCTCCACGTGCCTGGCTAGGCCAACCTCCATCCTCAGATCGAAATTCCAGATTCAGCTTAGGGTAGATAAGATTAGATTAGATTGTACTGCCACACTCAAGATAAGTCATCCATCAACAGATAAGGCCATAAATATGCTATCGCGCATCGCCGTTTACCTTTAACTTCTCACTTGGGAAAACATCACTTGCAATGGTTCGATCTTCTCGCCTCGATTAGGGCGTAGTTTCTGCGTATAACAAACAGACCACAATTTGAATTCCGAGCTTTTTTGTAGATGGACTTTCATGAAAGACACAGGCTGAAACTTCTGCGCGTGAACGAGATCCAGCCAAGTCATCGGCATTCTCTTTGTTCGAATGTCTTTAGCACACACAAAGGAGAGCACGCCACTTTGATCAAGACAAAATGTCTGGCCAGCTGGACGAGTCTGGTGAGGAGGGAAGGGAAGTGTTGGATGCCCTGGATGACGATGACGCCAGTGAATACCTCGAGTAAGCAGTTCGCAATTTGCAGGTGGCATGGGCTAACACTTGTTGCAGAGAAGATGAAGAGGTCTCTGATGCCGATTCTGATTATCGAGAGCTCCAAACGAGCATAGCGAAACTCGAAGAGAGCGTGCGGAAGTTTCGGCACGAGCAGAGAGGGGTGGATAGCGAGGAAGAGGACGACGGCAATCACCAACTTGGCCGAGGTAGAACAGTTGGAAGAAGAAATAAGAAAGGCCGCACGACATATCGCGGACCAAGGAAAGCTGCCGAACCGACTGGAGATATTCGAGCGCGTCTTGGTCGAGCGTCTCAAGCATTCATTCTCGAGAACTACGAAGAGGCTACTTCACTGGTTGAGGAAGTTATCCGCATCAATGCCGAAACTCATGAAGCTTGGACCTTACTGGCAGCAATTTTGAGAGAGCAGGGTGATGTGGAGAAAACGATGCATACTTTGGTTTATGCAGCTCATTTAAGGCCGAAGGATGCAGCTCAATGGCTCGAAGTTGCCAAGTTTGCCCTCGAAGAAACTGGAGAACTACGCACAAAATTTTTACCGACTGCAAAGTTTTGTTACTCTTCAGCTATTCGCGCAAGCCCAAAGGGCGACTTTGAAGCAAGAATTGGTAAAGCTGCGGTTTTGTGGGAGATGGGTAACGCAAGTGGTGCCGCTGCAGAATACAAGCACGTCTTGAGGCAGAGACCACATGATCTGAGTATTATACGTTCGATCGCACACGCCTATATAGATCTCGACAAGGTCAAAATGGCACAGGACCTCTACAAAGATGCCATCGTGTTTTACAAAGCAAAAAAATCCGCCACCGCTCATTTCACCTGGGACGATGCAAACGTTTACGTGGAACTCTATCCCCACGCAAGGCAGTACGCACAGGCCATTCGTGAGCTCAAGTCAGTCGCTCGCTGGCTCCTCGGTCGAGAGTCGGAGTCGTACTGGGAAGATGTAACAGAAGATGATCGGGAGTGGGATGATGCTGATGAGCGCCGGCGCCTGAACCCGAACTTTGTGGAAGGTCGATTTTCGAGCGCTCAATATGGTCTCGGCCTACCTCTTGAATTCCACGTCAACTTGGGACTGTTTCGCTTGAAATTAGGTCATGTTACGGAGGCCTTGGTAAGCTCCAACGTCCCTTCCAGTCTTGCGCATTAAGCTCACTGAAACAGAAACACTTAAGTCGCCTTGATCCAGACAATAAATCGCTGGAGGACCGTGTGAACGATTACTATGATTTATACCGCTATACGGGCGATAACTTACTGGATGCAGGCTTGCCAGAAGAAGCGCTCAAGTATTATCATGCCCTGAAAGAAGTCCCGAACCAGTCTGTTGAAGCATCATTGCACCTTCAAATGGGAAAGTGCTTTTTACGGCTGGACAGAGGAAGGGAAGCGGAGGAGAGCTTTCAGACGACGATCAGCGTGGACCCAGAAAACATAGATGCACGCCGATTTCTAGCCAAAATGTACGAGGACCTGGATGAACCCGAGCAGGCTTTCATTTATGTGAACGAGCTCATTCGGCTGCGAAGACTCCAGAACTTTAAGAAGAAAAAGCAGACGGAGGACGACGCTCAGACGGGTGAGAACGACACCCTTATGCCTGCGGCAGCTCGCCGTCGCTCGTATTATAAGTCGAAGCGGCTACTGAATAAGGAGGAGCGTCTCCGGCAGGAGGCTGCCACAGTGGACCGACTATTGGGCCAGTATTCCTTAATGCGCTTGAAAAAAGATGGGATGCGTGCTGGCGATTCCGAAGCGACAGAGGCATGGATGGAAGCGGCAGCAGACATGATCGAGGACTTCCGTGGTTTCAAGCAGTTCTATTCGTGGGACAAGTATATCCGGTTCTTGGGTTACCGCGACCAACCTCTTACTGGAGCTACACCACTCGATGCTGAAATGGCGGAGATGGCAAGCAGAATCTCAACACGTAAGTACTGACTCTGGTGTCATAACTGACACTAACACTCTTTAGGCCTTGGCGCTGAGGGCGAAAATAAGAATACATCCAAACCAGAAGTGCCAGAGAACTACAGGGGCATAACCTTTTCCACCTGGCTTGACATATTCCTTGAATATGCACTCTGCCTGGCGCGCACCGAAAGGGCACAAGAGGCTTATGAAATTTGCGAAGCCGCTAAAGACGCTATAGTATTCTACCATTCTCGGGAAGACATGTTCTTGATCCACCTTTGCTGGTGTGGTAAGTTGTTTGTGTCTACCTTGGACGACTTGTGCTAATGTGCTCGAAGCATGTGCAGTTCTAGTCAGTGATGAAGAGACTTGTGTCGAGACGTGCAGATACTTCATGAAAGACTATCAGTTCACCACAGATACGTATCGGATGTTCGGTGCTCTTACGAGACTCTGTCAGTCGCCGTTGTCGTGGTACAGTGCTGGGCCTACACAAAAGTACATTCTGCGCCAGATCAAGGCGATGGACTACGTTCTTGTCAGCCCCGAAGCGCGGAAGAAGTACTTCGCTGAGAAAGGATCGTATTCTGCTCGGGACGCCAACGGCAGCCTCATTATTAATACCGACATGGATGTGGCCCTGCTCATGACTTACGGCCATATTTTGTATACGGGAACAAGTTACACCTATGCACTCAGTAAGTCTTCGAGGTTTTAACCTATAACTTGTCTGCTGACAGATTTCAGACTATTTTTTCCGCGCGCATGCACTCGATCCCGAGAACCCGATGATCAAGCTTAGCATTGGATTGGGATATGTGCATTATGGAATGAAACGACAAGCAGAAAACCGACAGTTTCATATCATGCAAGGCTTGACATTCCTTCTGGACTATTATGAGCGTCGGAAACGCTCAATACATGTGCACGAACGGCAAGAAGCGAGCTATAATATAGCACGTACCTATCACATGCTGGGACTCACCCATCTGGCAATACCATTCTATCAAGAGGTATTAGACGAAGTTGGTGAGTTTCAGGTTGAGAGTGAGGAGGACATGATACTCGATGCGGCGTACAACTTACAGACAATCTTTGCGATGGCGGGCAATTTGGAGTTGGCACGGCGTATAACTCACCAGTGGTTAACGGTTTGAGATGTGAATTTGCAAAAGTAAATGGGAATTTTACTTACTTTGGATTGACGACAAACGCCTCCAGAAAAGTAACAAACAGAAGACCACCCAATATATCAATTTGCCATTTTAATTTGTGTCAGCATGCAGGCTTTGAATTTTGTTACGATTGTAACCATTCTCGATTGTTTAATATGCACATTGTGTCAGCTTATCTATATTGCGGACAAATATATGACCAAATCTGGCCACTTTTCATTCTTCTTGTTTTGCCCTAAATGACGTTCCGTAATGTCGCTGTGCAGAAATGACATAAGTGCTCAATTCGTCAAAAGTGTGCACAAATATTAATCTAACACAGACAGAGACCAGCTTTACGAAATACGGTAAATGATATCGAAGTCGCTTTAGTTCTATATACAGCTCATTCTGGTGCGAGAATGGCAATTCAAAATTCTAATACGGCACCCGACACCGACACCCTATCACTGAAACAACGACGAAAAGATATCTAAATAAATAATATGGGTTTACTTTTTATTATGTAAAGTGCCTTGAGCCTCACGATAATTTAATGGTACTCGAGCGTTCTATGTCATACATAAGGAAATATAAATACTAACTGTAAGTCACGAAAGCATGGACAAAGTCTCTCCGCCAGATGCCAGATAATATTGATACATTTGATCGACGCCCATATCATCGAAGTACCAATGAAGTGGCCATATCTTTTGCATAGCTTTGCAGAGCGATATCACCGAGATAGTCACATACTTTCTGTCGTCCGCTAAAGCAACGAATGTTTTGAGCAGATGGAAGGGTCTCAAGTTATGGTACTAGATGCGACTTTTATCTACTTTTCTCTATCCTACCTTGTTGAAGTAATGTAGGATTTCAACCACCTGTCTTGTAGTATCATCGGAAGTTGCTTCTATACCGTCCTCCTCAATTGGACGAGAATTCCGCAGACGTCGAAAGGCACCTGCATTTTATAAGCTCGCATCGGCGTCCTTACGAAAGCTTGCCTTCAGCTTTTGCTTCTTAAGATTGTTAGCTTCTTTCGTGCGGGGCAAGGAATGGGCCATCATCATACCTTTGACTTGCTCAAATACCTTCAACATCTTCCTCCTTGCTCCGACAGCTGCTACGCCCCTTTCCTTCAAGGCCTCCTCATCAAGTTCGACCAGCTCCGTCCAATTCATATCCTTGAGATTCTCGGTGTACTTGTGAAGTCTTAAGCTACGAAGCCAACTTGGAATATCTTGCAACAAGCTTGGATCAGTTGGGTCTTCTGGCGGCTTAGAGCTACCACGTCTCCCACGTGGAGATCTTCCGCGAACCATATCTGAGTGATCTGAAAGATAGCCTTCGTGACCGCCCATACCAAAATGACCGACGCTCAAGCCTCCCATGCCATTGTTCATAAGGGCAGCTTGGCCATCATAGGCCGCCAAGAACCCATTGTTCTGAGGAGCAGCGAAGCCGACATGGCCGAACCCAGAGCCATGCATTGCTACTCCTGGGGAACTTGGGCGAGAACGCGACACACCGAAGCCTCCCTGTTGCGCTTGTACTGCAAGGATCTGGTCTCTGTTTAAGATTTGGCCGTGCTCGTTAACCATTACAACGTTGGTGCTGGGGACATTAGGAAGCCCAGGTGATAGAGGCCCAAGATTGCTATTTCCCCGGCCATCATTAGACCTTGCTCTGCGATATTTGCGAACATCGTCCAGGGCGAACCTATTGTTGACAGTGGACAAAGCAGCAAGCTTCATTGCCGTTGCATTTGCAATCATTTCTGCCTGAGAAGTGGCAGCCGCTTGGCTGAACGATGATACCATTGGCGTGTTTACCATTGAGGCCCAGTTTCCACCTCCAAGGTTGTAGGGAGAGAGGAGTGGAAGGTCTGCGACGTGATGGTCGGGTGCCATGATTGTCGATGTCTGGAGGCTTGAAGGGTTGGGATTACGAGGAGATCTAAGCCCGGCGGATGGCGGCGGCTGCATGAACTGACCCATAGGTGCTTGCCCCGAGGACGACTTTGGCCTAGCGGAAGCATTACCATCCAGATTACGTGACGCCCAAGGCGAAGTTGGTGCTTGAGCACTGCTGTCGGCCCCACCGTTAGCAGGAGTCGAGATATTAGGAGCAGCCAGCGAAGTGCGCGTATCGTAAACTGCACTGTTGCGGTTTGAGGATGGCGGGTTTCCTGTTTGTTGGGTAAACTTGGCCTTTTCTGTGGCGATAGCTGCTGCTGCGTCGGGGAACATTGCATTAATGCGATCAGTGTTAAGACCAGAATGCCGCTTGAGAGGGGCGGAAGGTCCTGCAGGCCTTGACATTGAGTTCCGCGATCCATCCACACTGAGTCTGTTCATCGCATCGTTCAGACGATTGGACATGGGATCTGCTTGGTTAGTCAGGCCTATCTTCCTTGTTAAGGATGAGCTCACCTTTATCAACGTTTGCTGGCGACAAGACGCCCGACATTGGATGGCTCTTGCCCATCTGCTGGAGGACCTGTATGAAGAACCTTATCTGAACTTGTGTGGTCTGCTGGAGCAGCGCGTACAAGGCTGCTGTCCGCTCGGCCTCGCTGAGCACCTTGAACCATTGCTCGATGGCACTTAATTCATCCTTGAAGTCCTGGTCTAACGTAGCGGCAGCCATCTCCTCGAGAGTCGTCTCGTATTGGTCGATATCAGCGATCCATTTCTGGGTAATTGTCTCCGAAGCGTCGACTTCCGGGTTATGTGGTGTCGAAGATTGATGAGATTGACCGTAGAAATCAGAAGACGGACGAATTCGGTTTGCGGAGGACGACCCTGAAAATCCAGCCATGTCGGCGGACGCACGAAGATGATGCCCTGGCCCTATGCCGCGAGACGAAGGCGGCCTCAGAGATGACCCATTGTTGGGGTCTGGAGTGCTATTTCGGTTTCCGATGCTCTGATTTGTAGACATGGCGACAGCTTGCAGAACTTCGCAACGTCGCTTGAAGTGTCTGTGGTGATGAGCGCCGTTCTAATGTCGGCAAAAGGTGGCGTCTGCTCTCTGGCTAGCAAGAGTGCTGTAAAAATGAAGTGTGGCCGGCAAATGATCGTACGAAGGCTTGCTGGAACGCTGCTTAAGGAAGACGCTTGTGGCAGACTGAATGAAGACCAGGCGTGCAGTCGTAAATCGTGAAATATTTGCTTGATGACCCAGATAAACTGAAGAGAAATCAGGTACTAAAGGCAGTAGAACTCTTTATTTGTCTGGCCTGCAGTGTCGGCCTGAGCGACGTTGAAAGCGCTGTGTGGGTTGCGCGACATGGGAACTTTGAGGTCAGTGATGGGATGTTCCTGGCAGCGCCTGTCGTTGGGGAGCCGCGGGCGCTAAGACGAAATTCTGATGGGTCCCCAGGCACGGATACTTCGTACTTAGGACAAAGAACCAGGCACGTGCCTTCGCCTTTTAATGCACAACTGAGATGGGATTCCACAAAGGCGACAGATAACTCGTAGATGAACGTTCCAAGCTCCAAGCTCCAACCAGGATGCATTCTTTAGTTTATGCTCCAACGATGAAGATTGATATTCAACCGAAATAAGCTTCTCAACAAGCATAGCAGTGCCCTCACTAGGTTACACGCAAATCTTAATGACAGGTATATATTGTAGGCCTTTCTTTCAAGAAGATAAAGACATCCAGACTAGCTTAGTCACAACCCATACCACGCAAACTGCCGCACTATCTCAATAGTGTAAATGAGTTGAGTTCGTAGAGACGATCGATCTTTGTCTGTTCGCGCCATTGTTTATCTCATCATCCGCTCAAATGCTATTTTTACTGGACTGAAATCATATCCTGGCTGCCGCAATCGCGTACAATAGAACAGAGATGCGGTCGAGCACAGCTCCGTAGTATCTGATGCTTCTCCAATGCCTACAAGTTGTTACACACCAAGACTCCAGCTCGTTCTGGCGCACAAAGCAGTAGCTGTTTTCAATATTGGCGAATACATATGCGAACACTGATGAAGTCTGACTCTGGGAACTATAGTCTATTCTGGCATGTTTCTACACCTAGAATATGACACCAGTCATCGATGTCGACCGCTGTCTCTGTAAGAGTCGGCCAAACCAAGCTCGTCCAAGTTCTGAACACTATTTCGGGTTTACTGCTGGGCAGCCTCCTTCTCAGCCTTCTATACGCGAGGGAGTGTTAGCACCGTCTATGGCGTCGTAAGATTGGTGTTTTGGGCACATACAAGAGCCTTCATGGTTCCGTGGAGAGCGTGCTTGTGGTTGCGTCTGAACTTTGGGTCGGTACCCTTGAGGGATGGGTATCTGCAGGTCTTTGGCTTCTTGATACTGTGGTCGCAATTCCGTTAGTAATCTGAACATCGCGATTTTGGGCGAAGGTCGTTGATCAATTGGCATGTTTCGTTATTCGAGTATGAGGATGGCGTACCCGTTGCGGTGAGCCTTCTTAGACTGGTTGTGCTGGGACGAGTTCTTGGATTCTGAGGAGTCTTGTTAGCACGCTGATGCGTTCCTACATTTTAACAGCCGTATTACTTACTGGCCATTGCGACTGATTTACGATTCTTGTCGGGGAAACTGGTCGTCGGAGTTGTTGTCGAAGTGCCACTTTCTTCTCAAATTGTCTTGTGTGAATGGCAGGGCTCGCTAACCTTTTGTGGCTAGTCATTGATCATGTGACACCGCGCCGCACCAGCACCCCACCATTACCTTCTACCACCTTATGAAGCATTGTTCACATCCATATAAACTCAAAGTCACATCTACCCGCGTCAATATCAAGGATCAGTACACAGTTATAGCATGAGCGTCAATCCTATACAAAATCTATCAACAGAATAGCAAGCAACGCCGTATTCTAATTTCAAGAGATCTCCGATCACCGTTTCCTTCCATTTACCACAGACTACTCTCTACTTAGCAACCAGAGGCAATGCAATCTTCGCCTTTGCCGACGCGAGCCCGGCCGCTTTCTGGAGCTGCTCGCTTCTGATTTTACGGAGATAACGGAAAAGCAATACAAACAAGATCTCCATGCTTATTCACCACGTTAGCAGGAATATTCTGATAGAGTTTAGAGGGGAATCTAACCGTTCTTTTGTCATCATGAGGAGTCCTTGCACGATCAAGCCTTTGGTGATTTGTGGGCCAATTCCCTTGAAGAGGCCAAGCAGGCCTTCGTTGTGAACGATAAACTGCATGACCTCGATGAAGCTCTTGAAGGGTTTTCCTTGACGAGATGGCGGGGGCTTCGATTGAAGGCCTACCTTGGCCACGATCAGTGGCTGGGTAGCAATGGTGGCTAAGGACTTTGACAAAGCACCAAGAACTGAGAGATCGAGTTAGCTTGTATGAGACCGTTGTAGCAGGGACATCGCCTTACCAAATGCCTCCCATGGGCGAAGGCTTGTTTTCCCTGGGAAGATGACATCCTTCAAGCGCTGGTATGCTCCATAGGTGATAGCTGGATTGATGACAAGAACCAAGCTAGCCTTCAGACCTCTCCACAGCCCGGTCCATCCGTCCTCGCTGTTTATCACATCACGGCCAGTGTCAAGCATTCCTTTGCGCTGTCCCTTGCTCTGCGTTTGCTGGCGCGTCGTCACTACGGCGATTGGAATTGTGAAGACCTGAGCTACTGCGCCGGCCACCGCTCCCAGCGAAAGCTCGACAAATGTTCCAGGTGGCCCAGCAACGGTGTGAGATGAGAGATACAACGTGCGGACAATCGAATACCAGTAAAAGTACGCGAAATTTGTCGAGGCGACACCAATAAGAGCGCCTTGGATGCCATTATAAAGTCCTGGCACACCATCGTCGGCAACAATCTTGTTTATAGCATCCCATGTGGAGGTATAATGTGGCTCTTCCACACCCTTGGGCGCAGCGTCCGTAGGCTTTCTCTTCACTTGAACTTGCAGGCGAGTCTTAACGCTGTGGTTGAAGGTCAGCTAAGGACACTGGAGATATGCTATCCATGTCGTGGAAGGTTGAGCTCACATGTCAAGAGGATACACCAAGGCATTTGCCAAAACCGCACCTGTAGCACCAGCTACTGCAAGACCCCAAGGGGGAATTGCCGCTTCCTTCGACTGTCCGGCCATAGCAATCTTTATCAGTTGCTTTCAAGTGTATGTAGAGCTGTTGACAATGTTGCTTATGGTAAAGTGCACAGCCAACCAGTTGAGGAAGAAAGCGCAAGCTCAGATGTCAAGTTGAACGGTGAAAACAAAGCACTCAAAACGAGCTCTCCTAAGATCAGTGTTTGCAACCCAATGAAAGTACTATCAGCGTGGGCTAGAGGAAGAACTGGTTAAAGTTAAAGGTGCTCGGCCGGCTATGGAAACTGGAATCTCACTTGTCCCTCGGAGATTGAGATTAGATTAGATTGGGATTCGGCCCAATCCAAACAAAGACTACCTGGTTGGCCCTCGAGCTGCGTTTGAGATAAGCAAAAGTGGCAGTCAGCGATGTGTTATTTTCGGCAAACGCAAACAACTCTGGGTATTTCTGAGCCAGCGGATGAAGTTCAATCGTCTTGAACTGTATACCGTCTCTGTCTGTATGCCATTATTCAATGGCCTTGAAACTGCAAGCAACCTCCACCGGCCAACGGGAGGAGAAGGTTGCCTGCACGTGTCTGAGCATTACCGGATGCGAACGGTGCAGGAAGCGGAATCGCTTAGCGCTATGGGCTCCTGAAGCCATGGTGAACCTACGAGTTTGTCTCAACTTCACTGTACTCCGCCTATCTCATCACTCCACACCACCCCAGTCCTTGGCACTCGGCCTTTGTGGAAAAACCACACTTACCTAACTGTCCAACACATTGGGCAAATGCTTATTGTTCTTAGCGTACTGGAGAGACCTTAAACGCCACGCTGTCACTGAGTAAGTAGGTGTGTCGTGTTTGTTTCAGTCACGTGTTATACATCTTGCCTGCCAGGCAGAGGGTCTGCTGATTTAGATGTTACATGCACTGAGATGACTATCTAAAACATGGAGGCTCTTGCTGCGGTTCGTACCCCTGTCAGCCTGCTACATCAATACTAAAGGTAGCCTAGGAAGCCGAGAGGCGCATCAGACTGTCCCGAACTAAAGAAGACGCACTTGCAAATGCTATTTCTGCCACGGAGTATCTCATGAAAGCGATTCGCGCTGCGGAAACAGCCGCAGATAAAGCGCGACTCAAGAAGAAGTGTATGGGGGCTATGGATAGAGCAGAGCTGATAAAAGCGATGAAGCAATGGCCCCCATTAGACTTTCGTGTGGAGTCTTGTCCCAGCTCCAAGAAACTGGTGCCGCCAGCTACGAAAGAGCCAACCACTCAAGAAAAGCTTATTCTCCAGGAAAATTCGCGCCTACATGGGCTGGCGTTTCCACCTTGGAAATACGACCCCATGGATGATGAGTTCAGTGCAACGACGGGACTCTATTCGTATGTGTCTCCGTACCTATAGGTGTTTAAATGGAATGAATATTCGCTCATATTTTTAAGTGACCTATCTGAGGTGCCAATATCAAAAGATCATATGCGAGATTTTATTGGGTGGCAGCGACCATCGGATCTCTTATCTCACAAGTTTAGCGACGAGTTTGATGGCCATAACCATCTTTGCACCCCATCTATGGTTGCCTTCGCTCCTGTTGACCTGGTGCAAGACGTGACTGCGGACTGCTCCGTTGTTGCCAGTTTGTGTTCTGCTTTGGCTCGGCCAGGCACCTGCTCCGGCGAGGTAAGTGAACAAGACAGCCCTTGGGCTCTGCTAACTGGGCTAAGTTACTAGATGGAATTCTCTACCCTTTCGACAGTGTGTTGGGCGTTCCGAAGCTGTCGGCTAATGGGAAGTATGTATTTCGCTTTAACTTCAATGGATGTTGCCGCAAAGTTGTAATCGATGATCGCCTTCCGGGTTCCAAGACAAATCGCACGCTACACGTTTTCAATCGCAACCAGCCGGGACTTCTTTGGCCAGCTTTAATCGAAAAGGCGTATCTCACCATCAGAGGTGGCTATGACTTTCCAGGAAGCAATTCGGGGACCGACCTTTGGGTAATAACCGGGTGGATTCCAGAGCAAATATTCTTACAAAGGTACGCCGTTCAACCGAGCTAGCTGACAGGAGACTGATATTTGAAGTGATGAACTGCAGGAGGATCCAGTATGGAGTCGCATCAGTAAATCATTTGCATTTGGAGATGTTGTCTTGACTCTCGGCACCGGCCGACTAAGTGAACAAGAAGAGCAAGAGTTGGGTCTTGTCGGGGAACATGATTACGCGGTTTTGAATATGAGAGAGAAGGAGGGCTCACGCCAGCTTCTCGTGAAAAACCCCTGGTGTGATGGCGTGGTCTGGAAAGCTATTTCGAAGAGACCCGAGTCCCACGGCTGGAAGGAAAGCGATCAGGAATCTTGTGTAGATCCATCAGGCATACACTTCGACCCTGGGACGTTTTGGATCGACTTCGAGGAAGTGGTCAAAGACTTCAACTCGTTGTATCTCAACTGGAATCCCGGTCTTTTCAAGCACCGCGAGGATCACCATTTTAAATGGAAACTTCCCGAAGCTACTTCACCAGGATGCTTCACACATAACCCTCAATTCTCGTTGTGTTCTCCTTCTGGGGGCACTGTGTGGGTTCTCTTAAGCAGGCACTTCACAACTGAAGAGCACAATCACAATTCTCAGCTTAAGCGCTCTGCGATGACTCCTGGCCGAAACGCGGGGTTTATAAGTCTGTACACATTTGATGCAGATGGCCGGAGAATACATCTTACAGATAACGCGTTTTCTAAAGGCCCGTATGTAGATTCGCCGCAAACACTGGCCAAGCTTGAAATGCCCGCTCGGTCTTGCTACACAATCGTGGTCGCTCAGCAGGACCTTCCGCTCAATGACTACTCGTTCACACTTTCTGCATATTCTAGCTCGCCTTGTACTTTAGGAGTAGCTGCCAGCCGTTATCCTTGCAGCGTAGCCCAGGATGGATGTTGGAACTCTAAGACAGCCGGGGGCAATGCGGACTCTGCTCGTTATTCGTTGAATCCTCAGTACAAACTTCGCGTCACGTCCACCACGTCTCTCAGTATTGTGCTAGAAGCTACACCGCGAGACCTCGCAGTCCACGTAAAGCTGGTTTGGGCTGCTGGTCGGAGAGTAACTTCTATCACGTCGCAGAGCATCGCAACAGACTCTGGAGAGTATAGACGAGGATGTGCTGTCGCAGACATGTCCGCGATACCAGCTGGAGAGTACACAATTGTATGCTCGACGTTTGAGGCTGGCCAGACTGGCAAGTTCAGGTTGAGCGTTGAAGCTATGGCACCATGTGAATTGGTATCACTGCCGGTCGAGGATGCAGGGCGGCTAGTCACTCTGCTTCCCATACTGGTCCTTCAGGATGGCATCAATCGAATGCTGACTCCTTTGAACATTAATCGGATTACTCGACTCAAAATCGTCGCTGGCCATCACGAGACGAGGCAGGGCAAGACAACGCATTCTCCTCTTCGCGTCTCTTTGGAAATGGGCCAGGGCCCGAACAAACGGATATCGGGTGCTTCAAGCATTGATGGCTATAGTGATGCTCTTGGTGGCGCCCGTACAGGCGACATCGACGTGGGACCTGAAAGCTGCAATTACGGCGGCTTATGGCTTGTCGTTGAGCGCTTCGGCTCAAATCAAGCCTTCGACGAGGTTCAGGTTCGTATATTGAGCGACAGTCATGTTTATTTTGGTGCGTGGGGAACCGGAGATGGTTGAAAAGTGAAGCATGCATGTCGAAGTATGGAGTAGATGAGAGTATCTAAAGCAAGCATCGTTCATTTCCTTATTTCATCTCTGCGGTCGGCGATCCTGACATCAAGCACTTTCATAGTAGCAATCCCGGCCATTCCTCGTGTATTTCTCCATTTAGGAGCTAAATCAAATATAAACATAAAAAGATTACATTTTCCCAGTGCACATTACTGGACGCCAGCCCTGAAATCTGCGATGAATGGCAATGCCCTGCGACAGACTCCTGTAGATAGACGAAAGATCTTGAATCGGATGAATCAGTTCCCCCCAACGCCTCTTTGTTCCGAGTCATCATCTATGTGGCTGCAGCGTCTACAGGCCTAGCGGTATAAATGGCATTCCTCGAACGCAC
>WCAA01000065.1:0-131634 GCA_010623925.1 Antarctomyces pellizariae
TTTTATATCCCCCCCCCCCCCCCCCCCCCCCCCCAATTCAGCTACCCTACTCCCTACTCGAGTACTCGGGTATATATCCAGTAAATGTGAAGACTCGCTAAGGACAGTACTATGCCTAAGAGCGTTAGGCTACTCGCATAATTATAATATTAAGAGCTTACAAATTATGTAAAAAAAAACACGATATCCTTAGAGCAGAGTCTAAGCTATGTGTTTAGCAAGCATATAGCAACATTAAATTGTTGCGGAGCCAGTACTCTTTGGTTTTTTAAATCGAGGCACATCGCACGGAATGTGCTCTTTTAGGCATAACGCTGTGCTTGACGAGCTTGGCATTTACTGGGTAGAAATCCAGTACTTACCCCTCCCTATCTCGAGCTTGCCTACCTCTACCCGGTGAGGTCAAATACCCACCTGGATACATACCCGCCCAACGCTGTCAGTAGTCGTAGATAACATCGTGGAAGATCAATACACTTACGATATATCTTTGACCAACCAGTTGTGTTTAAATAGGCATTTAGGCAGAGCAGATAGCGAATGCAATAATACTGTGAAATATATTTCTTATTCTTGTGGCTATTTACACTGCTTTTGTATGTGATGACTATGGAAATGCAGCTCCTGCTTTAGGAGTGGTGCCGGATGCGGCAGATCTCAGCAATGTACATCTGCCCCTTCATACGAAACGTTCTACAGAACCGGCCACGAATCAGACGATTCTCGGAATAGTACTGCTTTTAACAAGTTGCGATATCAACGTTGGCAAGATGCCGTCGCGGAAGATGAGAGCTAATGGAAGTGTGTTGGGTGGAGAGGCTGCGAAAGACGAGCTGTTGAGCGATGAGGAGGATTGTGGGATTCGTGGCGGGGGAGGGATGGACAATGAGTACTAGAGTAGTGAAGATGAGGGTAATGAAATGGAGGATATTAGAAAGAAGGAGGGTGTTGCGCCCCGCTTGATAAGGCTGAGACGACGAGAGGTACTGCCAGTGGTGGAGATTTATATAACATGCCAACCTGCTGACAGACGGTACGGGGCTTGAATCTGTCTTAGCGGAGAGACAAATGTCATATGCGACTAATCGGTTGGCGAAGCTGAGGCAACAGGAGCAATCCGCTTTCGGTTTCGCAAACAATTGAGGTACATCTTCGAACACGAATCAATCAAGAAAGAATCGAGTTGACATGACAATCGTTTTATTCTAAATTGGGTATCCTCGCTCCTCTAACTTTCATGCATTGCTTCACCTCCTTAAAAAGGCCTCTCATCAACAACATTCTCCAAAACACCACGGTAACGGATCTTGCCCTCGTTAAGCTTATCCATGCACTCCGTAATACCCTCAACAGACATCTCGAACTTCTGGATGATAGGACGGATGTTATGGAGAGCAGCGAATTGCAACATATCCCTGTGGATCTGGCGGGAAGAGACCAAAGAGCCCTGGACTCTCAACTCGTAGTAAAGGAGCGGCAGGTAAGGCATCTTAAAGTCGCCGTCGGAGACGGACAGTGGGTAGATGGTACCACCTGGTGCAAGGGCTGGGATGTAAAGGTTCCAGTCTGGCTGGAAGGAAGAACAGATCAACAAGTGGTCGACCTTGGTGCACTTTAGCTCCTTAGCGCCGCGGGTAACGACGAACTCGGAAGCGCCAAGCTTCATCGCCTCCTCGCGCTTATCCTCGCTACTAGAGAAAACAACAACATTGCATCCCATCTTAGCCGCGAACTGGATAGCCAAGTGACCCAAGCCACCAATACCCATAATTCCGACAGTATGCTGTGGGCGAGCGCCGAAAGAGGCAAGGGCGGAGTAGACGGTGGCACCGCCGCACATGAGTGGCGCGGCCATCTCGCGAGGAATGGAATCCGGGATCTTGTAGAGGAAGCCGGCGTTCCAGACGGCGTGGGTGCCGAAGGAGCCTTGGTCGAGGTCGTGGGTGCCGTAGAAGGAGCGTTCTGGGCAGAGGGTCTCGCGGCCGGTGAGGCACTGCTTGCAGTTCAGGCAGGCGTTGTGCTGGTAGCCCCAGCCGACAGAGTCGCCCTCCTTTAAGGTGGTGACACGCTCTCCGAGTTGCTGTTATAAGTTAGAATTGGTTGGATGGCTAAGTTTAGGTGGTTGAGCATACCTCGACAACACCAGCTCCCTCATGTCCAAGACCCTGGTCAACACAGTGGTAGTGCTCATCAGTACCGCAGACACCGGAGTGGGTGATGCGGACGAGAACCTCCTCAGGTCCAACCTCGCGGGTAGTGGTAGACTCGATGATCTTTCCAGACTTGGAGCCCTTGAAAACGGTGAAGGAAGGCATATTTAGTGACGTGCCAAAGGTATCTGATAACGGAGCAGAGAAGTTTCAGATGAGAATGTTTATGCAGGATGCAGGGAATGGTCTGAGATGTGAGGAAAGAGAAGCCCATGAGGGAAGCAGGACTCTATATATGAGGATACCATGGCAACCCACGCGGCGGACAGACAGAGATGAGCTGAGAATGCTTGATTTCTCAGCAGAGTGGATTTGGAATTTGTAACATGTGAAGTGAAGGCGCCAAAGTTTAGATGCTGGATATGGCAGGGGTTGATCTAGCTCCAACTGCCGACGGGAGAAGAGGACTAAGTGGAGCGCAAAAGTGCCGAGGGTTCGAAAAGAAGAAGCTTAACTGCGCGATAAGATCAGATAAAGAGTATTGCCCCTGCAAAAATTGTCAGCGGCGAGCAATTGAATATTTGAAATCATGAACGATGACGTTGTTTTCGGGGAAGAAGCAAATGAGGGAAAGCAGAGTGGGTTGAGGCCATGAATGAGGAAATGCACTAAGCCTAACATGAGCTAGGAATAGATTGGACTGGGCACGTCAAGAGAAGTCCTGAACCGTTACGAGGGTGAGGGAAGCAAATCCTGAGAAGTTAAGCATCGGTCGATGTTGTCTTCGCTAGATCGGAGTCGGTAAAGTGTGTATGCGATTCTAGTATATTCTTCCGATCTCTGCGAAGTGTGGTGCCAGATGTTGGTGGTCGAGATAAGTTTTAGCCCTCATGCTAATCTGTTGGTAAGCACCTTTTCCAGCGTCGCATTCTTTTGGAAATTCTTTAAGATGTCGCTCTTCCAGAACAATGCCGTGTTTTGAACGATCTCAATTTAAGGAACTTTCGATTATAGTTCCATCGGAGTTCCATCAGTGTTCCATCGGCTGCTATAACTTCCGGTTGGGCCTCTTGCAGAGGAGCAGGTCTGTCTTGGTGAAAGCCCAATACAACTCAAGACATCATTTTGTAGGGCACTTTGCAGTAAAGTCTGCAACCAGAAATAAATTGCCGCTGTCGTGCATCCTTGATTTGTAATTACATTTCGGTCGCATGAAATAATGCCCTCTTTGCTTGTAGATCAAAACTGAATTGTCCTCGGCCTCCCCTTCAAAGTGAAGAGTGTATAAATATGCTTGAATGTATAATTCGGTCGTGGCTCTGCTTCGACCGCCTCGGTGCTCCGTTCTCCCCTGCCAGCTGCCGGCCGTTTTCATGGTAGTTTCGTCGCTTTGTCCAGGTGCGGGCCCCAACTGTTCCAACCGGTGTGCGCCCTTTCGTTGCGCTTTGAAATCCTCACATCGTACACTCCTCCACTTCTCTCACTTCGTCTTCACTTCGTCTTGTAGTGTGGCGCCCCTTCATTTAGTCCCCTTTTTACACAACCAGCCTATAAACACCCATCCCCACTAACGTCATCGCAATGCCATTAATACCCATCTGCCTTGACTTCAGCCCAAAGAAGCTCTTCGCAATCTCCTTCCTCATGTCTAACAATTGCTTGTGACCACTCCAGTAAGTGTATGCTCCCAGGCCAATGAACGCGGTTGCGCCTGTAACTTTGCATGGCAGGCAGTCTTCTTGTGAGATTGCGGCTTTGTCGCGGGAGAGCAGGGTGGTGAGTGGTTCGGGAGCGTCGAGGGAAGCGACTGGGGGGAGGACTTCTTTGCCCATGGTGAAAACGTGCTCAGGAGCTACTGTTTAGAGTGTAAAGAGGTCGCGAGGAATTAAATTAAGTGGTTGAAGGGACAGGTCGGCGAACTGGTTTGTAGAGGTGTTTGGCGTTGTAGGAACGCAACCTGGGAGACGCGCTGACGATCAAAATGTCGGGGTCCAGTACATTAACCCCGACGCGGCCGCATCGACACATGCCGCCAACCCCACGTCACCTTGGAGCTCCTTGGAGCTCGAAGTCTAGAAATACTTTGCATGCACATCAATAACAACCAGTTAACACGTTATCGCAACAATGACAGGCGTTATCGAAGCAATACATATATTTGAGGACAGCCAGTTAGCGCATCCCCACCTATTAAGGTGCATTGGGAAACCAAGCTAACCACTTAAACAGTCGTGTTCTCCTCTCACACACCTACACCGGTCGCCCATTATCAGCCAGCCACCTCCTCCCACACTACCTCGCGCACCCTGCGCCTCGCCCGTCACTTATATACCTCCCAAATACGAATCCATCGACACTTGTTTTTAGTGTTAACTATGGCAACCTCCTCTTCCTCCTCACCACCAGTTCCGACATAGAGCCCTTGCTGGCGCTGGAGTTTATACACCGGATAATAGACGTCTTGGAAGAATTCATAGGGACGCCGTTATTAGCGAACAAGATAGAGAATAGTTACGATGTAGTCGCCCAACTTCTAAACGAGATGTGCGACGCTGGCACGATCGCAACTACGGAACCTAACGCATTGCGGGATCTTGTTGAGGTGGAAGGATTCCTAGGCAAACTGTTGGGAGGAATGACTGGGTATGTCCTATACCTTCACCTATGGGGCTAATATTATGACAGGGGGAAGCTAACAGGAGACAGGAACAACTCAAACGCCAACTCGACGCCCATGCAAGCATTAAGTTCTATGGGCTCAGTAAACACCCCAGCATTACCATGGAGACGGTCCAACGTAAAACACATCTCACCCCGCCTCTACGTCGACATCGTCGAGACTCTCTCCATTATCCTCGCCCCCAGTGGCCGTCCATTAAGCGCATTCGCAAACGGCACAATAGCATTCACCTGTGAAGTCTCCGGCACCCCAGACATCTACCTCTCCCTATCAACGCCAAGCGGGAAGCAAAATATCGAGAGCACGATGGAATTGCCTGTCTTCCATCCGTGTGTGAGACTGGGCCATTGGAGGAGTCATCCAGGAGAGCTGAGCTTTGTGCCGCCAGATGGGCGGTGTGTGTTGGCGGGGTATGAAGTCAATCTTTTACCCAGCGACTCAATCACATTGAAATCCAATCAGGACCTAAAGCTGCCGGTGAGCTTGGAGGTGAAAACATCCGGCGGCCCAACAGGTTCAGAGTTCGAGGTCCGGCTTCTCCTCAGTCCACCTATGAGCCCCCAATCTTCATCATCGTCGGGAAGTGGGAGCGGCAGAGGACCACCGGGTCGCGGCGCAACATCGAGTCCCTTCTCAGGCTCAACGCCAAAGTCAAATTTGGAGGGACTGAGAGTCACAATACCCATACCCGCCAAGGTTAGGAATCTAAGCGAGATGAGAGCATCAAGAGGCGAAACTACGTACGCCCCGGGAGCTAGCACGTTGGAATGGTCGATACCGTTGAAGGAGGCTGGAATGGGAGCTGCAACATTGAGAGCGACTGCTATAGGGAATTGGGCCGACGACGAAGAAGAGGCCACAAACAACTTCTCATTCGCCAACGATTATGATGACGGGGATGGTGGCTACCAAACTAGCACAAGTCCGAAAAAGCAGCAAGTGGCGGTAGATGAGGAGGAAAGAGATGAGAGGAAAATTAAAAGGAATAAGTTGCTTATGCCGACGAGCGCGAGGGTTAGTTTTGGTGTTAAGGGGTGGCTTGCGAGTGGGCTCAAGGTGGACAGGCTGGAGATCGATCAGAGAAAGTCGAGAGGGGTTGAGGGTGGGATGAAGCTGTTCAAGGGCGTCAAATACCTCACTGCTAGCCAGGGTGGAGTTGAAGTAAGATGCTGAGTGCTGGAGACTACAAGCGAGGAGTCATACGAAAGTCCTCCGTGATGCCCAGAAGGATATCCAGCGATGTGGCATTTCAAGCATGGAGCATGGCGTTGGGAGCAGGGTTTAGGTGTTCAAGTATGGGAGATGCACGGGTTTGGAGGCTTTAGATCGAGAATATCACGAGTACACCTTTGTTCATTGGATGCAGCATGGGCTGTGATCGAAGGTCTGTTCAAGCAGTTCCGAGCTTATCACGTGCATATGAAGCCATGTGCGCTTTGGAGGTGGGAAAGAATCCTAGGATACAGAGAGGGATTTATAATTGAGCAGTGCAGGGAGTCAAGCTTTCGGTTCTGTGCGCTACGAGGCTCCAGGTGAAGTTTGAGGGATGAGAGATTTACCAATCTGAAACTGGAAATCCGGCGAAGTGGAAGAAGGTCTGAGAAGGGAGTTGTCAATACGTAAGAGTAAAGAAACCAGTTCTTCCACTGACGTTCCCGGAGACCTGGAATGAGAGATTTTCGGGGGCGGTGAGGCATTTCAGGGACGTTGAGAAGATCGTCAGGAACGCGAAAAGTTTCAGGTTCCCTCGTCTTTACAGAAATGCATACGAAGTAGCCGCAGTCCCAGAATCCGACGAGGACAATCTGCCCGAGAAGCCAAGAAGTCAAATAACTCGCACAGTCCTGCCACCGCAAATCCCTCCGCAGCCGTTGAGCCTCTGACAGCCGGCTGATGAGCCGAGACTCGGACTCGCAGGGCTGGCGAGCGAGACGCGTCGGTGAACGCGACGGTGACTCGTTTGCATAACTTGATACATGCCGTGTCTGCTCCGCAAATAGCTCACTCCAGCCACGTCGTGGGGGTAGTGTCCCTCGTAGTGTCCCCTCATAGTGGGGGAGGCTGGAGCCTCGTCACTGGTTGGGTATCACGTGAATGATGTGACTGGACTGGTTGAGTCTGTGCGCCCTGAGGGCTTCCGGTTCTCGTCTCAGGTAGTCGACCGAAAGTGTTTTTGGAAAGGTCTCGGGAAGAGTTTTGTTGCCGAGGTAACGCGGAGAAGTTTGGATGAAGTGTGCCCAAGACTGCAAATTTCATCACGCTCCGTGGTACTGTCGCGATCTGCACCCTGAAGTTGTTCCAGATGAAAAGATGATGGTGGTGGCTTGTGGGTGGGCAGGGAGTGGCCCATTCTTTACTCGATCTCGTTACTCGTGTGGGGCAGGCCCCTGCAGGATCGCGTCACTTTCATTGGCACGATAAGAAATCAAGGAAGATGCAGGTGTGCAAGCCACACGATCAATGGGCAGTGTGAGTGCGTCGCAAGGCTTCTGATGATAGTCGATGAATTAAAAATGTTTAGTTGTTGAAACAACTAAGCGGCCGTTGAGATAGACCTCGTGCGACAGCGTGCAGCGCGAAGTTCCTCGCGATGCAGATAGCCAGCTTACGCTAGATAGATGGACGCAGGATGATGCTAGATCTGTATCTCGCGGGTGAGCGCTACACGACCACTGAGTTATAAACTTCAGCACGCCAACTGGTTGGCGTTATGGGCGTGCTCTTCTTGCAGCTTGTCAAACACTTCATCAGTCTCTAACCTTGGCGGCATGACTCGTATCAAACACTCTTACAATTCTGCGACACTTCCTTAGCTTTTCGCTAGGTTGTGGTCTGCGAATTACGGATGCAAGCACAAGTTAAGTCGGCGAGGTATTTTCCCCAGATATTGCCTATTGCGGTTTAGCCGTTTACGGTTAAGTGAAGCCTCGAGGAGTGAATGATGGTTGAACTCGGAGGTCTAGATAATGTCCATGGACAAAGGACGGCGATTGGCTAAAAGGCGCTGATAGTGGCTGTCTTATCGGCGAGAATCCCCGCCATCCTTTTCGCCCGCCACAAAATGCGGCGAGAACGGCGTCAAAGAAGTGAAGATAGGAGGTACTTGGTACTCGTACAGAAACGGGCAGACAGAGAGAAAGAGTAATTGACAGAGAGTGGGTGGAAGTGGCCCGGCAAAGGACAAGAAAGAAGGAACTGTTTCCTCGTTCCGCCTACTTCAGACCGCTTTCCCATTTGGTCGGGTACAAAGTATTGGAATTGTGGACGGCGAAAACGGGAAGAACAAGGGACGGAGACAAAGAAAGCGAGAAAGAAGAAAGAGAAATAGCAGCCGCCCTCGCTCTCTTTTCCTAATCGTAATGTACTCTACAGAGTGACTTGCTGCGCTCGTCTTAGAGTAGTCGGCCTGGGCGGTGTCTCCAAAGATAGTTATGCACAGCCCTTGACCGATGTGAGACCCTGAAAATCCATCAAAGTTGATGCCTGAGGGATTGCATAAATCATTGAGGTATTAAGGTCGATTCCACTTAAAAGAAGCCGCCGGCCCATCCCCAGAGCGCACTTTTGATTCATACCCATAACCAGGATTGAAACCCTTCTTCCACTCCTCCTACCTACAACACCACCTACCCACCACGGTGGCCAACGCTTGACCTTCCATCACTCCCCATACACGTCATATCAAGAAGACATATATCTCGCCGCCACGGTCTGAGGTCTTCCATCTAAATCAACAAATACCCTTCCGCGTTTTCTGCTTTTCACACACACACACAACCGCAATCATGGTCAGTTTCAGTCCCAGTCATAACCCATTTGAAGCCTCTCCAAAGGTCGCCCGCAACGGCAATCCAACATTACAAGCACAGTAACTGATTCTCAAATTCACAGGCGACTCAAGTTTCATATACCGCAAACGTATGTTTATAATCCGCGATGACTGCAGCCAACTGGTTGGCGCTCGACAACACTTCACACCCCAACAAAATGCTGACTCTACGTCGCAACAGTTGCTCAAGTACATGAAGTTGGACCAGAAGGGAACTGCTATGGCGGAGTACATCTGGATTGATTCCACTGGAGGCGTCCGTTCGAAATCCAAGGTTCGTACAATTTACATCATTGATGTCCCCTCTATCGCTCTATTTTCCCTCTTATCGCGATTGCGGCGGCCACGGCGCACGAACTCAGCGGCTTCGGACCTGCAGGACGCTTGTCCCATACGACCATTCCACACCGATCATAGGCAACTCGAGTCCCGGCAAGCGACGCTGCCCAGAAACCAACCACGGCATAACTCGTCATCGCTGGCCCGTCGCCAAGTCAAGTAGGATGGCAAATATCACTAAACCCGCAATAATGACCATTGCCTAAACAATTGGGGGTTTAAACGATAATCGCCTATTCAGACTTCGTATGCGGTTCCGGCGAATCTCGGACGCTTAATTCGGCAGTGCAAGCATGTACCCCTTTGTCGCTTCGCCGATTTGCCACGCCACAGCCACGTCACGCTTTTGATACAACACGCCTCGGCTTCAGCCCATGTTCTATTCATGGATGCTGGTTCCAGCTCTGCCGCCGCCCGCCGCCTTGACATGCTGGAATTAGTCAACTGATACGAACTGATTGCTGACTTCATGTGACACAGACTATCCTCAAGGTCCCAGAAGATGGCAAGGTCAAGCTCGCCGATTTGCCAGAATGGAACTTTGACGGTTCGTCGACCGGACAGGCTCCAGGTGACAACTCTGATCTCTACCTCCGCCCTGTCGCCGTCTACCCAGATCCACTCCGCGGCGACCCAAACATCCTCGTTCTCTGCGAGTGCTGGGATTCCGACGGAACCCCAAACAAGTTTAACCACCGCTATGAGGCTGCCAAGCTCATGGAGGCACACAAGAACCAGGAGCCATGGTTCGGTCTCGAGCAGGAGTACACCCTCCTCGACATGTCTGACCGCCCATACGGATGGCCAGTGAACGGCTACCCAGGGCCACAAGGCCCATACTACTGCGGTGTCGGCACCGGCAAGGTCTTTTGCCGCGACATCGTCGAGGCGCATTACAAGGCCTGCTTGAACGCCGGCATCAAGATCTCCGGCACCAACGCCGAGGTCATGCCAGCACAGTGGGAGTTCCAGGTCGGTCCATGTGACGGCATCGAAATGGGTGACCAGCTCTGGATCGCCCGTTTCCTCCTCTGCCGCATCGCTGAGGAGTTCGGCGCCAAGATCTCGTTCCACCCCAAGCCAATCCCTGGCGACTGGAACGGTGCTGGTCTCCACTCCAACTTCTCTTCCGCCGATATGCGCAAGCCAGGTGGAATGAAGTACATCGAGGCTGCTATCAAGAAGCTCGAGTCCAGACACGCTGAGCACATTGCTGTTTACGGTGAGGACAACACTATGCGTCTTACTGGCCGCCACGAGACTGGTTCGATCGATACGTTTACATATGGTGTTGCCGACCGTAGTGCCTCCGTCCGTATTCCAAGGGAATGTGGACATAACGGTTACGGATACTTTGAGGATCGTCGCCCAGCCTCGAACGCCGACCCATATCAGATTACTGGTATTATGATGGAGACCATGTTCGGTTCCGTTGAGTAAATATGTCGTTTGATACCTTCGGCGTTGTTAATGGGTCAGGGAGTGCGAGCATGTGAGGGATGATGACAGTGGTGGCCTAGATCGGTTCGTTTTCACTCGTTCGAGCACATACATAGAGACTTTAGTCAATCTTTCCGGAGTTTGACGTGGTTTTGACTGCCTTTTTTTGTCAAAGTGCAGGAGACTGATGGATAATAAGCCGTTGGAGAGGAGCGGTTAGCTAGTTAACAATATTACCATGAGATTACTTGTATTTATTCTTTTTCTTTCGCTCATAACAAACTCAACTGTGATTCTCGTGCTATTCATGGTGTTTTATTTTACATTACTGAATGTCCAATTACGCCCTCATCTTCCTTTGGCATAGCCAGCACAGCGTCCTCCCGGTTCAATGGCGGCACCCGTCTTATCTCTTCCATCTCTCCTCCCCCGCCCTCCTTATATTCCCTCAATACTTCACCGTCAACCCAGCTGTTTCTTCTCTCAGCCATCCTTTCATCTTTGACATCTTCACAATCACAAATATAGCTCTTCTGGCTACTTGGCACCTCTTCCTGCTTCGGTTGGTGGTTGATGGGTAACTTGCAGCCGCCACAGATCTCCCGCTGTGGGAAGTCGGCTTGGAAAGTGCTGTAGTTACGCTTGCGTGAGGGAACCGGCGAAGAGCTGGCATTGGCGGAAGCGGTGGCGCTAGTAGAATTGGTGATACTGGAGACGAAGAAGCTGTTTCGCTGGTGGCGAGGGAAGTGTTTCTTTCCTCGGAGGACGGGTTGAAGGGCGCGAGAAGGTGGCATTTGCGAAAGCTGACTGGTCTAAGTGGTAAACCCTAGACAGTGGTAAGAAATGGTATTGGAGGTATATCAGAGTGATCGCTGAGAGCACAGAAAAAGAGCACACAAGAGATGGACGTAAGTGATTGGATGGCAAGGAGGGAAGAAAATTTGGTGGGCTCCAAGTTATATACTTGCTTTCGTTTGTGTTGGTGTGAGTGAGAGTTGGCGTCAAATCGGGGTAGTGAATTGTGTCGAAATCAAGCGTAGAACTGTGATTGACTCGGAAGTACATTGATGATTGGTTGAGGGCACATAGAGGTGTATCGAGATACGACCACCCATTGAAAAACTCAAGGCGCCTAAAAGAACTGAGTAAACCACTTCTCCGAAGTAGACTCACCGCAGATGCTGGGGACCTGCTTGGTATCGAGGTGTGGCGTCTAAGCCGCAGATGAGAAGGTTTGAAATTTTCTTGGCTTCCGTTTTCATAATAGAGGCGGTGGTGGAAGCCCATCTTCGCCTTTGTTTTTGCTGGCTTGCTAGCCATCGCTGGACGCCTGTGAACTTCGATATGAAATTTCTTGCCGGCCTTCTTCGTGATCACACCACCTGTATAAGGTGTCAAGTTGTCCGCTGACCTGGGGAAGACTTCCAGCGTGAACTGTCCGGTGAGACGATTAAGCTATAAATGTCTGCTGCACCGTGGAAGAACTTCAGCTTTGCTAATCGGCGGCCGTAGGAGGATGAGGTCTATTCAGAAGATCTTATATCTGAGAAAAAGCTTTGAAAACCAGGTCATATGCCCAGCAACCCTCACACGGTTCGTTCTCGTAGACGTGCTTCATCGCTTTCCTGGTACATCCTGACTCCTAGGCGGCATGATTGCTCAAAAGTAAATTTCGGAATACTTGTGTGGTTACGGAAGTCAGTAACGACACACCTGCCACATCGACCAAAATCACATCGGCCTCACTTCAAATTCAGCTCCACTTCACCTGAAGGTCATCTCAACCTTACCTCAATTTTTTTTACCACCTCGGTATCGAATCAGATCTTTTTGTGATTTCTTAGTCAACAGAGTTCCCAGGTTTTAGTGACTTCGCCCTATAAATTTAATCAAATGATAAAAAGGTTATGCTCTGCAACTATTGCTACCGTAGTGAGCAATGCAGTAGTGCTCTAGTCTTTGAAAACATCATCCATGTCGTCTTTCCACTACTGTTGAAACCATTCTGAAGCACGTTGTTTCTCTGCCTTTGAGGCGCCCAAAAGCTCATAACTGTCTACTGTGTATTTTAAGTAGTCCCACGTATTCTCAATTAGATTGAAGTCGGGAGAATTTGGTGGCCACATTGTGACTTTTCTAATGCCTTCCTTTTGCCATTATATTTGAGACTAGGCACCATGCCTTACCGTGTAAGGCTACATTGCCATTCATAAACTAGACCCGTTTTCTTGGATTTAGAGCTTTCATAGCTTTGCAGCCCGGGATTAGTAGCTTAAACAGTACTTCTTCGTGGTATAAGAACCAGTCAATTCCCATTTTTGACACTTCCCTGCCATCTCCCAGCTTGCCTTGAGACCAGACTTCTGCTTTACCAAATTCCTGAATAGGAATTCTCTACTTATTGTGCTTGTGGTTACTCGCGGCAATAGCAGGATTGAGCTTAAACATGTGCTCATACCTAAAGGTACCCGGCATATATGCCTTAACCAATTGCGTTTCAGCATGTTTAGCCCAGTATGCATTGCCCATAGTTAGCCTTTGAACATAACTTTCTCTTGCTGCAACTGTTTCGGGCACCTAAAACCGGCATGGTTTTGGTACAACTCCGGGTTCTGGGCCCATGGCACCCTAAAGCATCAGTTGAGAGGACATTTTTTGTACTGGAGTTGCTATGCTTTCATCGTTGTCACCCTCAATACGATGATGTGGCGTTTCTAATGTAGGGTCTAAACCCCACCGTTAGCAACTGCTCTAAAGAACATTTGAATTAAAAACTTACACCACTAAAGCTAAGATAGATCTCATCTGAAAAGATCAAAAAGCAGTCCAAGTAATATTGCTTAGCGCTAAGCATATTTTCTGCTTTCAAAGGCTCGAACCCCAGCCCTCGCCCCAGCACTTCGCCATGAAACTCTGACAAAGGGCCCTTCTGGTAGTGAGAGACCTTCTTCTGGGAGTGATGGAAGTTGAAGTTACATTCACACTCAAATACACAATGAACACTTTTCTAGATAGCAAGTTTTCTGGGCCAGATCTCAAAATTAATTATGTTTTCACAGTGCTAAAACACACCTCGGAGACTCCTAACCAACCGGTTTTTCGGCACAATGTTCAAAATAGATTTCAATTTTATAATTGACTTTGATGCCGCATCTATCAGCACAATCAGAAAGACAAACCGATGAGCACTTGTTGACTGGAAACATGGTCATCGTGACAGAGTTCCTGCGCTAGTCAACACTTTACTGTCACGGTTTGGCAAGACGTAGTGCCTAGTTATTGATCTTCAATGTCAAAGGCCCTTAAAATTTAAGATATCCTAACGGATTACCAGTGTTGGAAACATGGATGACCAACAAGCATATTATGCCTAGAAGAGAAGGTTTGCCAAAATTGTTGATTGCGTGGCTGTACTAGCTCATCTAAGGGTGCTAGTCTTATACGGGCGAACTTGAGACTAACAAAATGGCGCAAGTACAGATTAAAATGTTTTTGATGTCGAAAAGGAAGTGTGTTTCTCATAATGCCTTCACTGGCTGAACCCATTTTTCAGGCCTTACTCCATCATCTAGAACCAAATTAATCTGTCTCTACTTCGTTGGCTCAAAGTCGAGCTCCTCCTCTGTAGGATGTAAAACCTTATGGATGATCCGTCCGATCGGCTCCACTGCTCTGAAGTTCTTCGATAATGTCTCCTTTTCGTTCTCAGAAATGTCAGACTTACTGGACAGCGCCGACCAAGCCTCTCTCAGCCTCATGATGAAGCAATAAAGAGAAGGAATAGAAGGCGTGCCCATTTTTCGGACCATAAATCTATACTCTGGGTTCTTGCTTGCATTCGTCGAGTCATCAAAGAACTCGAAGCCATGCGAGACTTCCAAGGCCATCAATGCGAAATCATCAACCGCCGTCCATTGCTCCTTGAGCGCGAAGCCTCTGACCAAAACTTCGAAGCGATTGCTCATCCTCAGCATGGGTATCTTTCCCACAATACTGCTGGTCAGGGCTGCCATCTCGAGCAGCTTCTTTCCCATGGTGTCTGGTTGGAGATGAGTGATTTCGCCTTCGTCGTTCCTCGTTTGACACCTCGCGATCTCCCTTTCGAGAGTACGGTACCGGGCATTTCCGGCGAGCTCTCGTTCAATTTCCTTGTCTTCAAGTGAAAGCTTCGAATTGGACTTGTTTCCTTTGTTAGGTATGTTGGAAAAAGCGTTCGTATCGATGGTGCTGTATATTCGAAAGCTAAAATTGTGGCAAAACCGGTTAGCATGTATCCATATGCATGATTAGTGGAGTAGGATACTTACGTGTCAAGAACAGGTTGAGGACCGTCGGCCTCATTAACACGTGTCACTCCAGTAGCTATGTAACTTTTTCCGGCCAACTGGTAAACCTCATCCAGTTGGCTCGGATTCCTCTGCAATTTCTGCGCAACCAAATCAACCAGTTGGCCATGGTGGATAGGCTTGTGATCGGTTGAGACGAATGAACCCCAAAAGCTCTTCTGTAAGATCTGGACCTAGCAATGCGCGGGTATAACTATCGTTGCCAACCGATCAGCAACGCTCCGCGTAAATGCAAACAAAGAATAGGACTACTCACAACCGAACAGCCTCATTATACTGTTTCTTCTTCATGGCAGCATTGCCAACTTCTTTCATATGGGTTACCTTCATGCCTTCTTTGGACTTCCTCCACTTCTCTGGCACACGGCTATCATACTCATCCAGGAAGAGAACATCGGACAGATGATCAACCCTCATAGTATAACCCTTGTCGCTCACTGGGACCTTGAGGTACGGCTCCTTAATAATCAGGACCTGGCCTCGGGGAGGATATTCATCGTGGTTCTCATGCTCCGGCTCCATCATATACAAGCTGATCATAACGCATTCTCCATTCTCGTCCTCGCAAATTGACATGATAGCGGTCATTCTCGAGGGGGTACTACACTTCTGAGAGCAATGTACGATCCTTTGTGATGAGTCTCCACCTTCAAGTCCTTCCGCATGATCTTCTTGAGTTTATCCAGGGGCCGAATAGATGGCGGATAGGCTGAAGGAATAAATGTCTGCTGAATCATACGGTCTCCTGGCATAGTTCCGAGCGCGAGTCGAGTTTGCAGAGCAAATCTCTCGTGATCAGCGATCATGTCGTCGCAAGAGTTCCGTTGTGGCCTTTGACCTACACGGCCTTGAGCGCGGCGGAGAACGGCACGCTGGTTATCGTGGAAAGCTGCATAGTCGCTCGTGATATCTCTGCCTGCCATTATGTCGATGAGTTTGTCGGTGAAACCAAGCAGGTACTATCAGATTTGCGGTGGCGTCCGGTGAATTTGAAGGAGCTCAGTTTGGTGAAAGATGTGTAGTGAAGTCGAGACACTATTACGTGACCCTGATGAGGTTGACAATGTGCTGACGATAGGAATCTATAGTAAGGATCAATCACGCTGGTTTCCTCATACTGAGGTTATGCTCGTTTATCGATTGAAGTGGCTGTCTATAAAAGAAGAACACGAAGGTTTTATGAAGCAGAAACCAGCCTCTGATACCTCAAGTCGAAAATCAAGGCGAGCAAAGTGCTGTTCGCTTATGATCCTTGCCTAATCGTCAATGTTGGTCGGCAGGCTTTCCTCGCTGGTCTAAACGAACTCTGCGTCAACAGCGACATCTCCTAAGCACTAGCTGCCGCCTGTTAGCTGTTCAAAAGATCATCCTGCAGCTAGTTCAAACGACTTCTCTGCATGAAGGCATGCAAAGCAAACAAATGACAAGTCAGTTCGGGGAAAGGGATCTGCAATTACATAACCGCAATGGAAAGGAAAGCGAAAGAATCAATAGTGAAAGTTTTGCTGCCATTCAGTTTATGATTTACCATAATACAATGTTTGAAGATTGCTCATGAAAGGGAACCTCAGTTCTCTGCTCTCTTTTCTTGCACACTCATTGAGGCGTACTGGAACCAGGTGGCGCGGGGTAGCTGCAAGGACTCTGATGGACCACGGAGATATGTCCTCATTTCGCCGGTCCATGTGTAGAAGTGTTGCCAACAGATTGTCACGATCCGATTTGCCAACGTTCGTTTGCACTGTCGTGCTGACATCCTATGAACACCTCGGATTCTATTTTCCTGGACCACCCTCCTGTCACAACTTTCCAGGTCGAGTATTTCCACAAATTAATGATGAAACTGCGTTGCTTTTGATGGTGTATTTCTTTCGATTGTTTACTCAACTCCTTGCAGGGTCCTCATGAGCCTCTCGCCCTTCTCTCCTCCCAAGAAGTCGCCACCTGGCCCATCCTCCTCGCCCTCCATCTCCACTGCGGCTTCGTAACCCTTCAGCAAGATATCCTCATCGACCTTCATTCCCTTCTCAACCAGCACCTGCACTACACCTCTTATTCTCGCAATCTCTCTCCTCGTCTCCGCCGAAATCTCATCATTCTGGCTGCTGTACGCCGTCGCACTCGTAGCCTCCTCAATTCTTGTGATTCCAACCTGCGTCGCCTCCTCCTCTCCCGGACCTTGTATCGACTTCGAGATCCAAATATAGCCATTAACACCCATAATAACATCAATCGGACCTCCACCATTCGCACTCTCCATCGTCATAACCTGCCTCCTACTCCTCGCAACACCGCCACCACCACCAGTACCCGATACCGACACGAACACGCCGTTTCTTAATTTTCCATACTTCAAACTCCTGGTATGCAACCCCGCACTCCCATCCATAAACAGACTCTGCACCTCGCAGACCAGTAAATCCCCCTCCGAGAAAAATGTCCTGATCTGCAATTCATCCGTCTCCGTTCTTTTTCTTAAGATACCGCCGGGTAAGTTGATAGCGGATAATGGCAGGACGGCGAGAAGTGGTGCGCCGATGTCGACGCGCCAGCGCTTGGATTGCACTTCGATGATGCGGCCGACGACTAGGTCGCCGATTTCGGGGGTGTAGCGGGCGCGGAGAGGGCGCACGGAGAGGAGCTTGTTGGTTTTTTGGATTGTGCCAGCGACGGTGGCATGGATGGTGGTGGAGGAGGGTGCTACGTATGTGCCGTGGCCTCTGTTAAACATGTTAGCTTCTCGCTCAGCTCTTGAGCAATATATTGCGGGTTATGCAGATGTGAAGATCTCAAGTTACGGACCTCATCCATTGCGGATCCTCAGTGACAATCTCTCCCGGCGTAACAATACTACTCGTTCCGCCATACTTCGCGCGCTTGTTTGGGCGTCCCATGTCGGCATGTCCATCTTGATCGAGGTTGACGCCACCATCGTTCGATTCTGCTTCAGAGTCGAAGTCCGAATCATAATCTTGTGGAGGCGGAGGTGGTGGGAGAATTATGATGGCCATTTTTGTGTATGTTTGAAGTTATTTGAGGACGAACGGTGTTATCATTGTGGTTTGCTGATAGTGACAAGAGCTCAAAATAACGTTGCTGGGTTTGGGTAGTCAGCCTTGCGACTGTCTCAGCCTCGTAGACATATGTGGACGACGTCTCGCACAACCTCTCAACATACAACAACCTCTTTGAACTTCTTGTGGGCACTTTATTGGCGTCTCTACATGCGCAAAAGTCAGGATGGAAACTTCAATTTACATTTCGATTTGCGAGTTAACTTTTTCGCAAGCTTCCGAGGTAGATGTTCACCGGATTTTGTGCAAACACCAGGATGGAATATCAATTTACTTTCAATTCACATCTCCATTTCTGGCGAGGTTTTCCGCGGTACTGTATGATCACGAGTGTGTTCCAAGAATCAGTAATTCGGAATGTTTGTCGGACAATGAATATGTTTAGCTAGGCCCAAAATGTCCCAACCCCGATCTCGTCAAGCTGCAAACGCTAAGCATATTTCACGATCCCCCATATCATCGAGGAAGCATGCCACCACCTGGCAGGACTTGTGAAAACGCCAGAAGAAGCCATTCTATAATTCTCCGACCTACTGCGGTTCTCAGAACGGCTCTCCTTCGCTGGAAAAAGGCTTAACCTCATGACCAGGGTGGTGAACACGGCTAGGAGACTAAGGCAAGGCAGACCTAAATCTTTCCCTAACCATGAGGAAGTGGAAAGTTTAGAGCGCATTCAATGGCCCTACGGAGTATTAGTCTCTACACTACCAACCACATAACCACATTCGCAGGGAAGACTTACAAATATCTGTCCAGCCTCAAATCTCAACTGCTCCTCAACCTCATCCTCACCATCTCCAAAGACATCCTCTGGGTCATAGTCCCTCTCCTCTCCCTGATCTCCCTGTCCACCACCACCGACCGCCTCAAATTGGCCGGCCTTATATCTGTCAAAATGTTCCTCGCCGTACTGCTTCTTCCCACCATCCTGGCCAATGTCGTCCTCCTGCTCCTGCTCCTCGACCTCTGGCTCAAGATTCTCGTCATCCAGACCCTCCGAATCATCCACAACAATCATAAACTTCGGAGTTTTATTCAAAGTAGCTTTACTTCCCGCGCCAGAGGCGGCCTTACGCTTATTGGCACTCGAATCTGGGACACGGGACTTCCTTGGAGCAGCTGGCTTGCGTGGTGCCGTCCTCTTGGCCGATGCCCTCTTGACTCCCGCAGAGCTCGCACCCTTCTTAGCGGCCTTGGAGAAGCCCTGCTTTTGACGGAGTCCGTAGTAACGGTTGCTTTAACCTGTTAGCCACGATCCCCCCAATTCCGATCTCAAAACCGAAATTGAAATCTGCAGCGGTTCAAATTTGGGGTACAGGAGAGAATCGGTTAACTTACAAGACCTGCTTAGCAGTGAATTCATAGCCCCTGTTCTTCATGGCCTTCGCAATAGTTCCAGCTTCCTGGATGGAGAACTGGCGATTCTCGAGCATGGAGAAAAGAAGGGTCTGGTCGGCGGCGGCGCCAAACCTGGTGATGAGCTTCTTAGAGGAGTAGGAGGTGTTAGGAGAGTATTGCTCAAAATCACTGCTGGAGTCGTCGGAGTGGTTATACTTGGCGTCGATAGCGGCAGCGGAGGTGGGCATTTCGGAAGACATCTTGAAGTGAAGTTGTCTTTGTGGGTTGTGGTTGGGCTTATTGTATTTTTTGTCGGTTTGTGTGGTGTGTGAGCTGAAATTGTGAAGTTTTGTGGTTCTGGTGTCGATGAGTGACGTGGTTGGTTGTGGATGTAGATGGATCGAGGTAGATATTTTTGGTTGTGGATGGATGAAACTTGACAAAGTATTGTGTAGGTAGGTAAAGGTTGACCGAGGTTGATGAAAGGTCGTAAGAAGAAAGATAGGGCCCAGGTGGAAGTCCAGAGACAAAAGGTAATGGTTGATAAAGGTTGGTGTGGTGTGGTGGAAAGCTGTCAGGAGAGAGGCTAGGTTGAGATAGAAGTGCAAGCCAAAGGCAAAGGTTAACACACGCGAAGAGTGTGGAATGCAGACAGAGCAGACAGATTGGTAAGAGTTATAAACCCTAAAAAGATAAGGGAATTAAATGCTTGAGACTAGGAGAAGGTACAGCGGGTGCAAGGAGGTTGATTAGCTGCATAATAAGGTCGAAAATCCACAAGGTGTAATGAAATGGATGGGGATGATACGAATGTGGGGAAGTGTTGTGTTGCAGGTGAACTCAAGTTCGGTAAGGAATTTACTAATGGCCTCTGGAGTTAAGAAGGCTGCATTATTGGCAGCAGCAGTGCTCAACACGGTTGGTTGGACGCTTAACCAGTTCCTTGTCACAAATCGCCAATTCAGTAAAAGACTCAGATTGGTGGTAAGGTGGAGAAGGAGGAAACCTATAGTTTGAACTGCACCGAGGTCTTCATCCACAGTATCGTAATCGAAGTAGTAGATAACATATCATGATTGCTAATTAATTAGGTATCTAGAACTTAAGCAAGCATTTCTATTTCTAAGTCCTTCATGCATTTTCTTGAGTCGAGACTTGGCGTTTCTTGTCATCATTACAAGTGCGATGGCCTTGCGCACTGGTAGTTTTCTGTCCTGGCGAATCAGGAGGCAAAGTGGTAACACAACTCCATAGAGTGCTTGATTCCACAAAATGCCATTAACCTATGCCACGAATATGAATAAACGGACATACTGCTTGGCAGCATTGAACGCATGGAGAAGTCCCACCACACCAACTCTTACCTGCGACGCTGCTTCGACGCTTCGAGACAACACCACATTCCAAGTATCGAGATCACGGCGTGTCGCTTTTATCGAGTCTGAGAACGCCGAGTTATGCATAGGGTTGTGCCGTGTTTGTTGGACGAGGTGAGTTCAGCCGCGGAGACGGAGGACGCAACGTGGCAATCCGCCAAATCAATTTTCACGCACCGCCAACTCAACTTCACTTTGACCTCACCCGAAATTCACTTCAACTTCACCTTTTCGCAACTTGTAATATCATAATGTGTTGCGTCTCATTTAATCTAGATGATTAGGAGAGACCATATTACTTCTTGGGACCAAAATGAGGGTTTTTATCCCGAAATTGTCAACCGCCTTAAATCTGGACACGTCCAAACTTACAAAAACGCAGTTGGCGCCAAGAAAAAAACTCCCAGGTCCAACACAGAGCCATCATCTACCAAAAAGAATGGCACCAGAGTCTCAAAGAGGCTGTCTGCTTAAGCGCCACAGTCTGTGTCCGGCTCTGTTGCGCCATCTGTTGGCCACTCTCCAGCCAAAAAGAGAAAGGCCACTGGAACGTCTCAGAAGTTTGCTCCTTTTGTTGCTGCTCCAAGCTTGATTTTGGATCCTTATTTCGAGAAGAACGAGTACATGCCAGAGTTGATCATAGTATCTGTTGAGCGCAACAATAAGGAGGACGCGGTTGATGACAAAGATAAGGGTGAGGAGGACAGTGCCGCCAAGCCAAATGCGAGAAGATCTCGCCCTCGCGAACCCCTAAGCAAAACTTTGAGGTCACCGAGCTCTTGAAATTCCGCATGAATGCTGAAAATATCTAGTTCCTTGTCCTTTGGTCCAACGACGCAGCTAAGGAGGCAACCGAGAAGCCACTCAAGCACATTTCCGAGCACCCTATCTCCCAGTTCTATGAGCGCTTCCTAAAAAGACCCGGGCAAGGGGGAGGCCTTGGAGAAGGTCAGCAAGGCGACTGGAAAGAATATGATGGAAAAGGGTATATAGTGGGCTACTGAGGCTCAGGAGGCTATTGGTGGTGATAGTGGTGAGGATGGTGAGGGTGCGGACGCCTAAAGGGTTTCAACCTTGTCTGAATCCTACCTTTGCGGTGTTGAGATGCCACATCTCACCTTTGAGTGATGGTAAAGTGGGCAGATGATCTTAGCAAATGGTCGTATTTAACTTCAGCTAGTTGCTTCATAGCACTTTAGCTCCATATATGGACGATATAAACTGCTCACCATATCACCTTTTATTTGCGAACAACCATGTCGTGCTTGAGATGCCCATTCTTTGCATCCTTTATTGGCTTTATATACGCCAATTAGTTGGCATTTTTGCCTTCAATTTTGAAGTGGAAACCCTGAAAGGCTTTTGTGAGGCGAATCGGTTAACACACTACCTGTAGACTTCGAAATCGATTTGATGATTCACTTCTTTCTATGGAGACCTGCTGGCACCTTGCTTCTCATCTTTGAAGTAAACTGTATAAAGTGCTCACCTCCGTCCTAATCAGCTAGTCAGAGCAATCAGCACTAAAAATTTAACAAAGACGTCCATCTTGATGTTAAAAACAAGACGGCGGGAAGACAATGGACGGAAGGCTGGTTAGCAAGCGGGCCTAAAGCATTTGCTCGATTTTGAGAACAGTAACCACTAAGATTCAAGCTATGAAAGCGTCAAAGAGACAAAGAACGATACCAAGCGGCGAGCTATCTATGGAATTGTTGAAGGCTGCTCAAGAGAACGAGGTAGAAAAACATAGCGCTAAGCTCAGTCCCAATTTTCAAATGCTCGAAAGCCACTAGACGTTCGTCAAAACATAACTTCGGCAACGGGTTCTGACAATGAGCAAATAAAAGAATGTCTACGACTCGGTAGTAGCAACGGGTAACAATTGACGAATACACTCATTACCAGCCATCAGCTTCTTTCCCTCTCACACGCACACTCTTTACTCCCTGACCACAGCCGGCAACCTAACCCACAACTTTCATTATCCCACAAAAAGAAGATGTTCTACTTATCCCACGCCTGACTCTCGTAAAGCTCACATTCGACATGCCACAACAACCTAGCCAATATCAGTCGCATCTCGGCGTATGCTAAACTATCATTCGTCAACACCGCTCTACTCTCTGAACCTCTCCTCCATCGGCTGCTGACTGGGATTGGGGGATGTATTCGGGGTTACACACTTCTTCCCCATACAACCCCACGGGACCACCCTGAACGGGCTGACTCGCCTCCAAATTATCCCCCTTGTATCTATCCGGTGTCTCCTCACCCAGCCAGCGATCGGGGTGGAACCCTCCAGAATCGACAAAACTCTCTGGGTCATGCAGCAAACTCAGAAAGCACTGAATAACTTGTATGCCGCCTACGGGTTTGCCGCCGACTGGAGAATCGCGACTGACGGCGGCAGGCCCGGTTGGGTAGATGCGTAGGGATCGTTGATGACGGCTTGCGTGTATTCCGAGGGAAGGAGGGAGTCGAATATGAGCGAGGCCTCGAAGGGGAGGGCGCGGATCTCGGTGCAGAGACGCGCACACATGATGGAGTGCTGGAGGATGTGGTAGAAGAGCCCTGACAAACAAGTCACAGGCGTCTCGGATCCAGCGAGGATTGGTAGATGGGCGTTGCTATGCAACTCCGGGACACTGAGTCCCTTCCATTTCCCTGCACCGCTTTGAAGACGGGCAACAAAACCCGGACGCGTGGTGTCAGAAGCGAGACGTTAATCCATCTTCCGCACCACATGCATGAAATGATCCCTCTGCGCCCTCTTAACCTTCTCCGGTAGGATCGCAAAAGAAAGTTTCTTGGCCCAGAGGAAGCCACCCATGGCACCGATCACGGGCATAATCTATACACTGTCGAAGATTGTTAATATCCAGGGCTGCGTTCCCCTATATTCTAAGCAGTTGAAGGAGGAGCCGAATGTGAGGTCGCCGATGATGTCGAAGGTTAGGTAGTTCATCCAGGCGCTGATTTCAACGCGACTTTTGGTTTCTGGGTTGGTGATAATGGCACGCAGCTGGGTGATGGCCAGGTCGATGTACTTTAGCACCAATGGCTCGATGTCGCGGACTGCCTTATGAGCCTCCTTATCCTGGAGTGCTCGGCATAGTCGTGGACAGAATGAACGGAAAGCACGCCGTTGTAGGGCTGATCGTACATCGTCGAGCCACGACCGAAATGCGGTACAGGTTCCTTGCCGGGAACGTTCTCTTTGTAAACCATCACCTCCTTCCATGTATCTGGCGTTTAGTAGAAGACATGGTTTATGGCAAGGCGGACGATAAGGCCATACTTTAGGTGCTGGCCGCAGATCCAGTAGTAGACTTGGTGGCTGTTGTTGGAGATACCCAAATTGTGTTATTTCATTTGTACATCACTGGACGTTGGCGGTTCGTTTGCTAGTAGCAAAGGAGTCAAAAAACCAAGAAAACCGTAACACCCAAATGTGTGCGCGGCGCGACATTCTCCGATCAGGTCGACTAGGCAATAGCAGAAAGAATTCCAAGGAGCTTAACATTATACAGCAGGGCAAGTTCGCCGACGAAGAAAGCTAGACACGCTGTCAGAAGACAACCATAGCATTGGAACCTCAGATTCCGGACATCACCAACGCAACAGAAATTCATCGCAAAGAATGCGCGCGAATCAAAGAACTCAATAATCGCCAGCATGGCTACAAATTGAGGTATATTCAACAAAGTTTGAGTATTGAATCTCAAGCATTGCTAACAGATTGACAGTGAACCCTGGATTCAAAGCCATCGCTGCTTTCAGCCGAGACAAACACATCGCCACCAGGTACTGAAAGGCGGCTTGCCGTCACCGTCAGACGCCACTGATTCGAGTCGGTCATGTGTAGATACTACGAGCCAGGATATAAGAGAGTTTAGCCGGTCGTCGGCAACTCCTCCGATGGCCAAAATTCGATCTGTTTATGTTGTATGCCGCACGTGAGCTGGAAGAAAGAGAATGCGGGTTGAGTCTCGTATGTGAGAACCCAATACTACGTACCCCTCAGCCGAGGGCCTGTCAAGTATTCAAGGGGCCAAGCGAGCCCACAGGAACCGGCCTACATATTATACGTAGGCCCCATGGATAGCATTAGTAAGACAATTATTCCTAATAATATATACTGTACTATCTACTGATATATCACGATGCCCTGTTCTGCCTGCACCTACCGGTAATACTAATATTTGTGCTGCGGCGCCAAGCTAATTATCGGCAAGCAACTCCAACAGTTTATAGAGTAGAGCGAAGTTTGTCGCCTAACATCAGGCAGAAGTCTCCACTCGTCGCACGGCAGATTGTCACATGACTTCGCGTTTTGCCCTTGTCTCGTGTCGCGTCCGCAGGAGTGATCCAAGCTTCTAGGCTGTCATCGTGCTAGCGGCCCCTTTGGCGGGATACGCAGGCAGCACATCCACCCAGACATCGCCGCCGCACGATTGGGTTCGGCGATCACACTGCCGCCTCGTTGTCTGCAGGGTCTCAAGCTCAATCGAGTTTGGTCGTCTTCTGCGTAGTTTTCCATCTCCGTTTCGTTCTTCGTTCTGCCCTTATCTCAACAATTTGCAAAGGTATATAGGGAACGAACATCCTTCTCATCTCTGCATTTCACAATCATCACGCTCCTCATTCACACTATACTGGCTTCTTTGTGGACATACCATCCTATATCGTGTTTAACCATTGTCCGCGGCCAACTACATCCTACATAACGACCTTCTCCTCTAAGCTACAAACTAAGCGTAAGCCATATCCCTCTTTTCTAGCGAATTTGTCATTAAAGCCGCCCTAGTGTCCCGCAGTTTCGAAAATGTTGATGGGACCACTTGCTAAGCGTCAACGCAGCATCAGTTCAGAAATGGCGTCCGAAGCGACCGAGCTTCGTCTCCCATCCATCCCAGTCTCAATCAAGGACTTCATCCCTTACCTCGCCGAGAACGACAACGAACCAGTTCATGAAGTCCTTGAGCCATTCAAAGCCTATGAGGCCGAGCTGAGAAAGTTCTACGCTCAGCATCCAGATCACGAAGTCCTCAAGGATGGCCTCACTAACATGGTCCCGCTCTTTGATGGTCACGAGCAAGACTTGAGGATTCGTGCCAGAAATCTTGACGGCGAGTCAGAGGCCGAGAAGGAGAAGTATGTGATGCCGCTGCTTGATGAGGAACGCAAATCGAATGATGCCCCAGCCGTGGTCACCTCTCTTAAGGAGTTTCAGAAGAACTTCAATCTGTTCTCCGAGTCGTCGTTAGTGGAGCTCGATTGGAACAACGTCGTTGCAGCTGGGTCTTCCGTTACTACTTCTCTCCTGCCAGTCCCAGAGAAGTGGGCCGCCAACAAGAGAAGTTTGAGAGAGTATTATCACGAGAAGCTTGCGCCGGCCAGTGATGTTGATCTCTTCCTCTATGGTTTAACTGAGGAGGAGGGTCTTGAGAAGATCAAGCAGATTGAGTCCGCCATCAAGGACAGCATTCTACACGAAGTCACCACTATTCGCACCAAGAACGCCATCACCATCGTCTCCCAGTATCCAACTCGCCACGTTCAAATTGTCCTCCGTCTTTATGATTCTATCTCTCAGATTATCACCGGTTTCGATGTTGACTGCTCTTGCGCCGCTTATGACGGTAAGCAGGTTTGGGCTAGTCCGAGAGCTCTTTGCGCCTTCGCTACTCAGTGCAACACTGTCGACTTGACTCGCCGCTCGCCTTCATACGAGAATCGCTTGTCGAAGTATTCCCACAGAGGCTTCGAAGTCTACTGGCCGGAACTTGATAGATCTCGTGTCGATCCAACCATTTTTGAGCGATCATTCAAGAGAACTCTCGGACTCGCCAGACTTCTCGTGCTCGAGAAACTGCCAAAGAGTTACGATCGTGAGACTTTTGCCGACAAGAGACGTGAAGAGAGGGGCAGACCTGCGATCAGTCGTGATACCTATGGCGGCCGTAGACTCTACGGGAACATTAAAGACGAGGAACAAGACGAGGTGGCTGAATGGGTTGAGGAAGACCAAATTTCGAACTACCATACCATGGTTGTGCCATACGGCACGAAGCACACAGCCAGCAAGATTCTCCGTCTTCTTTACAGCAAGGATCTTCTCCTCAATGCTGAGTGGAACCGTCCGAAGGAGCGCGAAGTGAACTTGCATCGCCATCCATGTTTTCTCGGCACTGCCGAAGAAGTCCTCGAGGACTGTTGTGGCTTCTGTCCTGAGCCAAAGACTGATGAGGAGCTTGAGGTTCACGAGCAGGAGAGCAAGATTTATGTCTCGGGTCCGCTCAAATTCATCCACGACGACCCGGGGCGCCAAGAGGTTGGGTCTTTCAACCCTGTTACCACCGACGATTGGACTGAGATGGCTTATGTCGGCAACACTCAGATGCTATGCCAGGCTATCATTGATGGCGACTTGGAATATGTCCGTAGCTGGTGCGAGCAGGAGGGTAATGACCCAAACACCAGAGACTATGTTGGGAGAACCCCACTCCACTTGGCCACCATCAATGGTTGCGCTGAAGTCGTCAAGGTGTTGGTCGACAATGGTGCCAAGCTCATTTATCGTCTTCTTGATGGTAGATCCGCTCTTAACATCGCTGCTCAGCTCGGCCACACCGATATCATTAAGATATTGATGGAGAAGAGTTTGGCAAACGAAGAGGCAGAGAATGACAAGGCTGATGCAAAGGCTCAGGAGGCAAGGGCTGTTAAGGCGTCTAAGGTCGACTCAGATGGTGACAGCGACATGGATAAGCTTGAAGACGATGAGTCGGACGGCGAGAGCCTCGGAGAAAGTGACACAGACTCTGATAACGACTCCGAGACTCAAGGCTTTACCAAGATCAAGAAGGATGAGGCGAAGCCTGAAGCGTCCAACGATATTCCCGAGGACGATGAGGAAGTTCCAGACTTTTACGACATTAACGCACCAGCCTGGGATCTCCAATGCACGCCATTGCATTTTGCAATCATGGGTGGTCACATTCCAGTCATCCGTCAACTGGTTGAGGAATACGGAGCCGACGTACTGCTTCCAATCAAGTGCTCTTCGGAGAGATATCAGGAGAACAAGGCTGTCCTTCCTATCGTCCTTGCTATGGCCTCCCCAGAGGAGACTCGCAGCGATGTCATCCAGACACTCCTCGAGCTCGGCGCCACAACCGCTCAAGCCGATATGAACCACTTTACAGCTCTTCATTATATCGTAGAGAGCAAGAAGCTGGACATTCTCGATCTCCTCGCCAAGCACGACGGCGCCGCCGCTAAGGGTGTCCTGAACCTGGTTTCTGTGAACCAAGGAAACAGCGCAAACACTTCTCTGCTTCTTGCCCTTCGTAACGGACACGAGGCAATGGCGAAGAAGCTCTTAGATATGGGTGCTGCCTCTACCATTCCGTTCGATGACTATATCAAGGCATATATGGAGAAGCATACATACGCTCTCAGCTCTAACCATGAGCAGAATATGCGGTTGTTTCAGAACTCTTGCCCACAGCCAGTCATTTCTGCGGCTGCACATGATATGCCGCATATAGTAAGGGAACTTGTTGAGGCTGGTTCTGATGTCAATGAGCTTACCACTAAGGCTCACATGATTATTGAGAATCCACATAGAGCTACCTATGATCAGGGTCACAGCCTGCTTGATATTGTCAATCGTAAGATTGAGCAGCTTAAGGAGTGTGGCAACAGCGAAGAAGACAGAAAAGAGAGGGAGGAGAAAGCGCCTGTCAAGCCAGAGACTCTGAAGGACGAGTCATACTACCTGAAGGGTCTCGAGTCGGGAACTTATAAGTACTGGGTTGCTCAGCATCGCTACAAGTTCGCCAAGGCTGTCAATCAGAGACTCTGGGATGTGTATAATCGCAAACCGGAAGACGATAAGTCTGGACAGTATGTCCCCTCTGAGGAAGCCAAGGCAGCGAAGCTGGCAGCTGCTGATGCACTTCGCGCCGAGTTTGAGGAGCTTCAGCAGTTCTTGCTCGCGAAGGGCGCGAAGACGTTCGGAGAGATGCATCCTAAGCTTCCTGAGCAGGACAAGCGTAACCGTTATGGTAGCTATCGCCATACCAGAGACGATGATTATGAAGAATACATCACCAAGTTCAACTTTACGCGCCCAACGCTCTGCGACAACGACAAAGAGGGTTACTTTAGACTTTACGAAGCCGTCTGGAAGAATGATGAGGCTGAAGTCAAGGCGTTGACTTTGCAGGAATGGAAGAGTGAGGATGGGAAAATGAATGCTCCTCTCCAGGTTGCTGTCAAAGATGCGATCCACGAGCAATACATCCCGTACGATTACTATGGTAAAGCACCACGTCCGAAGAAGCAATGGTCTTTCGATGGCTCATCGCCTTTCGGTCTCGCGCTTCTGAAGAAAAACCGCAAGCTGGCTAAGGTTATCGTCGAGATTGCTCTCGCACAATATGCCCCCGAGGATAAGGAGAAGAAGGGTAGGAGAAATAGATGGCGTCTGCATGTTGAGGAAGACTGTGACGGCGGATACGACAGCGATGGAAGCGACAGGAGCAACCAGTTTGTTCACTTCGAAAGTGAGATTGTGGATGATGTCTATACCATCGAAAACATTGCAGCTGTCGCTCGGGTTGTGAAGTCGACCACTACGCCTCTCGAAATGATCCAATGGAGCTTTAACGACCCATGGTTTGCAGATAACTGGGAGACGAAACTTGCCGACAAAGTCACGGACATGAAGACTCAGAATGTCACCAAAGTTTGTATTGAGCACCTTAAAGACATGGTGGGCACTACTCTCAACAATTACATCATTGAAGAAGATGATATCTCACTCCTGCGCTTTCTCTACGAGATTGCCGAGACGACGGTCGGCCAACTGGATGACTCTGACATCGCTGCCGCATCTCCGGCCTCCAAGCTGACGGAGGGCCTGTTCACCAGCGCGATTAAGAGTGGAAAGACATCCCTTGTCGCAGAAATGATCCGTACCACTGGTGTCCCGCTTTCCGACCTCGTGAAGACTAGCGGTGTCGTTATATCAGAGGAAAAGCCAAAGTATTACCAAGGCCTGAACATCGGCGGAAAGAAGAACAAAGACTGGGCTGATGCCGCCAACCCCAATGGCGGATCCGGGTACAGTCGCGATCTCTCAAAGGACTCACCACCTCTTCTCAAGGCCGCAAAGTTCGGAAGTCTGGAGTCCATTCAGTGGTTCCTCACCGACCTTCCAGCCTTGGAGTATCTCAAGTTCGCCGAGTCTCACCCAAGCGACAAACGCGTGAAGGCGCTTTCTGATTCCAAGGGTGGTTTCAAGGCAGCGATCGAGAAATGGTTAAACACTCGTGCAGACCTCGTCCTGCATTGCGCACTCCTCGCTCCCTTCGAAGACAAGGATATTACCAAGCTGAAAGCGGTGCTGAAATACCTCCTCAATGCACGTCCCGAGCTTCTCGAGAAACGCTCCCTGGGTGGTCTGACACCATTACTCTTAGCTGCCAAATGTGAAAGACCCGAAATCATCAAACTTCTGCTTGAGGCGGGCGCGGATCCAAGGAAGAAAGATGGTGCTGGCCGTAACGTAGTTCACTACATCATTCAAAGGCACAGGGGTCATGGCGACGGCTCATGCATCAAGGACCATCTCGATTGCTTCCGCCGCTGCGACACTGAGGGAATGCTCCTTGAAGCTGATAACGACGGAAATCTGCCGAGGGGTTGGTACGGCTTCAATCTCCCAGAGCAAAACATCGTCACGGAGTACCAGTCCAAGGACCTCAGCATCATGTCTCCGCAGGGTGAGTACCCGCTGCACCAGGCTGTTAAGTTTGCGGATTTGAGCGTGGCGAAATTGATTGTCGGGTATGCGCCGATGCAGGTTGGGTGGGAGAATGCGACGGGTATCACCCCGCTTGAAATGGCGGAGATGAAGGTTAAGACTAGGATTGCGAGGGAAAGTAAGGGGATAAGCAGTTGGTATAATGATGAATTTAGGGATGATGAGAAGCCGGAGGTTGTGATGAAGGATCTTAGGGCTTTCGAACCTAAGCCTAAGGAGGTAGAGGAATGGAAGAAGGACAAGGACCTCGATGAGGAGGAAAGGATGCGTCAGATCTATCAGTTACTGCAGAAGACACAGAAGGAGTTGCAGGCCAAGGGAGGGTCCAAGAGGCGCCTCGTAACCCTCAACGAGGCAAACGAGGTTACGAGACGTATTACTGTTGGAAATGCCAAAGAAGTCAGAGCCTTTGCTCAAAAGGCCAAAGAGTCTAGTGAGAACGGAGGGGGGAGAGAAGCAAATTGGGATGAGGTTATGGATGCGTGACGCCAGAAATGTGAGGAGTGTTTGGCGCAGTGGGAGAAAAGGCACGGGGAAAAATTTGGAGGTCAAGGATTTGCGTGGAGGTTTGAGGGCGCGCAGCCTGCGAGGAAGTCCCCGGACGGGAAAATGCCGAGGAAGCGCCTCGCCAGGAGATGAGAAAGGTGCTTGACGGAGATCTGTAAGCGTAGATGACGACTCAGAGTTCTCGAGCAATGTTTTCTTTTATTTAGTTGCAAGATGCGAAATGATAATGTCTTTTATTAACCCTCTTTGGTTCTAGCCGCTCGGCCCCTCGATTGGTGTGCCACAAGATCACTGAAAATGGAGTCCACTCGGCAGGGTTCGCCCGAGTCAGTACTGAATGTCCGTATTGCCGTTGAGCTGGGGGCGCCAACCTGTTGCTTGGCTGCCTTACCATTCTTCGTCAACAGGCAGCGTTGGGCACGGATACGGAAATACCCGGGCTGTAAAAGTAGGCAAGGGTAGAGTCGAGGGCCCTAGCCAATTGAGCCACCCTAACCGAATGCTCGGGTATGTATCCAAGTGAAAACCAGGCATCCATAAGCACAGCACCATACCTAAAAGGGCGAGTATTTACATGATTTGAACTCGAAAGGGCTTACAAATGGCTTGAAAGAGCTAGTTTCTTTTGAAAAAAGTATAAGCGATATAGCATCCTAATACATGAGCCCAAACTTGAATTATTTAGTCGATTTTTTATAGCTTATAAGCGAGGACAATCACGCGTGATGGTTCGTGTATTTACTGGGTAAAGATCCAGTAGCTACTGGGGCTCTTCCCACCATTGCCTATCCTTACCTGGTGAGGCCAAGTACCCAGAGGGTTACGTATCCTCCACCGCTTATTTATCTTGTTGCTAAGTGACGTTGGAAAGCTGGCCATCCTGATGTATGTCACGTCCACCCAGATGTGTATCGCCAAATTGAGATATCTCCAGGCCAGCCGCTTAGCAGCTGGGCAGATGATTATCATGATTATGACTGTCCGACTTTAGCATGAAGGGTTTTAAACAATGGAAATATCAGCCGGCCAGCTGGTTGACAGCCAGAAACATGATTGTGGTCGTTTTGCAAGGACGTCTCATCGGTCAATCATTTTTCGCAGTACCCGGAAACCTACCTAGAGTGCCCGGAAAAACCTAACCGCTTCTCTATGTCCCATTTGCCTATATACATATTCTGTACCCTCACTACCCTTCCCTCTGTACAGAGTCTCTAAGCATCAAAAGGCTTCTGCGCCCAAACCCTCTTGGTATACTGCCAAATATGCCAGCCCTTTTCCAGCTCCTTTTTGATTCCAGCAACATACGCATTCGCCTGCTCAATCGTCCACGGCTCCGGCTCACCACACTTAGTGAGCATGAACGTAGCGTATCCTTCCACTCCCGTTCTGTATTGTTCGCCGTTTACGCGGCCGGCGTCCTTGTAGATTGGGTGTTTTGGCCTGGATGAGTATTAGTAACTTAACGTGAATATAATGGAAGGGGAATAAATACCAGGCTCCGCTCGGGCATTTGTACAGCTTCTCCTGGACGTTGATGAAACCGGCCTTCTTGATCTTTTCCGTCATACTTTCCCACACCTTCAGACTCCTGCCGAAGTTGACGGCGCACTTGTGCATATTTGGTCCCCAGCCATTCAACAGGGAGTCTTCTGGCATGGTTCCGTCGTCACAGTGAAAGTCAATCGATGGCTCTACTTGTTCTGTTGCCAGTTAGATTTGTCTTCCTTTCTCTGATTGTCCTCAGAAGATGATGATCAACCAGTGAGAATCTGGGCCAAGAACTCACCAATCCATCCGCCAGGCTCAAGGTTATCATAAACTTGCTTGTACAGCTCATCCCATTGCTCAGAAGTGAAGGCACCGGTAAGCCAGCGCATATGGATAAGGTCGAATTTTGTGTTCCAGGTCCATTCTTTAACTATGTCGTCAACCTGTTTGCTGTTAGATCTGTCATCCTCGCAATGGCCCACGCGCCAGCTCAACTGACCTCAAAACTACAGTTCGGCGGCATCCAGGTCTGCGGCGGAGGATACAGGTCCACACCCCTCACGTTGATGTGAGGGAAATGATCGCTCGTGTCTATTGCCCATGCTCCACTCCCGGTGCCTAAATCCAAAATCTCCTTGGCGCCCTCCGGAATCGGAGCCCTGAACAACGGGTTCTCCTCATGATGATCAAGGATCAAATGCACCAAGTGCAGGTTCTCCATGGACTCGAACTGTTTATCATCTGAAGGCGTTGGGTAGGCATCTTGACGGAGAGATTGGTATCGACGCCCGTGCTCGTGGTGGCCGCGGTAGAGGGAGGATGTGACGGAGGAGGTTTCGCTGTTGTCATCCATGGTGGAGACATCGTCGTCGGTGTCCTGCAGGGGTTAGGATTCTTCAAACCGCTGGACAGCTTGATAATTTGAGGGCTATCTTACAGCGGCAATCACATCTGACAGCGGCATATCGTGGGTAAGGTCTGCGGAAGAAGCCATAGTTGGACGTTACAGTGACAGTTGACAACGTTGACAATGGGGAACCACAATCTGGGGCAGCCTGGAACTTTATTCATTTACTCTCCGCGCAGCCATAGCTCCAAACTAGGGAATACGCTATCTATTTGGACAGCTGATTTGCGCTGTCTCCTCCTTTAAGTGACATCGTGGGTTGTTAGGCCGAGGGGCACAGATAGGACTCCACTATCCACGGCATGTTTCGGCACAATCCGCCATCAACGATCACGGATGGCGCCGTTGAAACTGAGCCGGCACAGTCATGGTGCTGTTTGTATAACAATTATGTTAATATGTTGGGAAGCTAGCATGACATCCCAACTTTTAACCTTTTAAACTACCGACAGTTGGTTGTTGGTGGTATTCTTGGTGTTGTCAACAACGCACTTGGCGTCCCTCGGCGGCGGGCAACGACTTGCCCGCAGTGCTTCCCTACCGAGTTTTCGGAGCGAATCAGAAATTCATCTATCCGTCGCCTGATAACTTGCTTCAGTCTGCCCGAATGAATCGGCCTTAAATGCACAAAACGGGGGAAGCGGAGTGAAAAGATCTGGCCGGTATTGCGGGACGGCTCGGTGTGGGCCTCTTCCTGCCACGTTTCCCGTGACCCCCGTGCCGCTGTCTGCTGCGACCCGTTTTGACCTCGATACTCCAACGTTTGTGCTACGAATACGGCTATTGATATAGTGCTTACGAGATCTTGAAGATTGCAGCTAGTTGGCCAAAACCTTCAGTATTCTTATTCCTGCTGTGAGTCTCAGAAAAGTTAATTTGTAATGGGATAACTGAATTTTGTTGAAACTTGATTCTGGATGTATCCCATTGCCTGTGAACAGCATCAATTTGGCGTCGCCGCGTGCTCTCACGAGTGTACACGGCCAACTACCATGAATACGGCGCGCACTGATTTGCCCGTTGCGCGTTATAGGTGAATCCTCGAGGAGTACGAGGCTGCTCACAGTCAAGGGAATAACAATCTGGTTGGAGGGTAATATCGTTCGATGTTGCTGTCCAAACTTTTACCAACCGATTGACTTTAATGGGAGGAAAAGTGAGTGTTGCTTGAGGCAGGAAATAAAGAAGCTGGCTGCAAAGACAGCATTTAATCGTTGTCATGGTGAGCTTCGACGGATTAAAACCAACAGATATGGGATTGAGAATGTTAATCAGTTGTCCGAGTCGAGAGGTACATCCCAAGACTATCGAGCAGTATCTTCGCCAACGTTTTCAACTTCCACCTTCGTCTCCGCCTTCGCCTTCTCCTCAAATGGCTTCTGAGCCCATACACGTTTAGTGACCTGGTAGATATGCCATCCCTTGTCTAGCTCATTTCTGACTCCAGCCAAGAAAGTCTGGACCTGCTGAACACTCCAAGGCTCAGGCGGCCCGAACTAAAATAATTAACATCTCATCCTCTCCAATTCTCCATTGTGACATACCTTGGTGAGCAAAAACATCGCGTATCCTTCCATGCCAGCCTCGAACTGCAGCATGTTGACTCTTCCAGCATCTTTGTGAATTTGAGCCTTTGCCCAAGACCCGTAGGGTACCTTATACGTCTTCTCGTGGACATTGATGAATCCAGCAGCCTCGATGTTCGACTTCATTTCGTCGAGAGTCTTGAAAGATTTACCACAGTTGTCACCGCAGGCGTGGCAAAGCTTGCCCCACTCGGCCAGCGAGGAGTTGGCCGGCAGCGTGTCATCGTCGCAGCACATATCTACTCCAGGTTCAACTTGCTGCAACTTGTCAGTAAAGGCCCAATCACCAAAGGTTCATGAAATGAGCAAAACTAACTTCGATCCATCCGCCGGGCGCGAGGTTGTTGTAAGCCTGCTGGTAGAGGCCTTGCCATTGCCCAGGCGTAAAGGAGCCCATCAACCAGCGCATATGGATCAGGTCGAACTTCTGCTTCCATGTCCATTTTTTCTGCAACTCGTTAGCCTCAGTCACGTCATGTCTCGTTTGCAAAACTCACAGCAGCATCGTCCACCTCAAAGGTGCAATTCGGCGGCTGCCAATTATCAAGAACCGGGTAGAGATCGAATCCCGTCACGTGGACTATTCATCGCTTTATTAGCTCGTCGTTCCAAATTGACTTTCGAAGTTCGACTCACCTTGAGGAAACTTATCAGCACAATCCCTTGCCCATTCGCCATCCCCCGTCCCAACATCCAAAATATGCTTCATGTCCTCAGAGATTGGAGCATGGAAAAGCGGATTCGGTTGTTTGCTATCCAGAATAGCATGGACAAGATGCAACGCCTTCATGGCTTCAAATTGCTCTTCGTCGGCTGGACCCCAATATTCGCCTTCTCTCACATTTTGGTAACGACGGCCGTTTTCGATGCTGGGTAGTAATCGGTTAGCGAAGGTATGTAGGACGGAAAGGTGACTCGTACTATCCACGGTAAATTGAGGAAGTTATGCTGGTTGTCTCGCTGTTGTGGTGTCAACTTGTGCTTCGGTGTTAGATATTGGAGACCTACGAGGCCCCGTCGTCTTCGAATGCGGAGTCATTGAATTGGTTGTCGACCTCTACTTCTTCGTCCTCTGCGACTGGCTCTGTTAGAAGTGCCGGACGGCTGTCGTTGATAGCCTCTGTCGCAGGAGCTGCTGGAGCTGGGGCGCTAGTAGTTTGTTCTTCCGCCATTGATGTTTTAGTAGAGTGGTGTTTGGTATAACCCCAAGTATGTACGCTATTCTCAGCCGTGATGATCGACGGAGAACGAAAGGAACACAAGGGGCGATTAAAAGAGGTCGACCTTCAGCGCCGGCATGCTCCGAGCTCCCCACAGCCCATTGTCTCTCTAAACCACATAAGGCCATCCAAAACGTAGCCAAGTCGAAATCATGCAGCCCACTGCTGTCAGCTAACTCAATGAGCTTGGTGTTGAGTGAACCGGCCAATGAGGACCGCTAACGCGTTAAGCTATAATACTAAGCACCCCTGCATGAGATAACACTCACCGAGCGGGCCGAGTCCGCACCTAAGATCTGTCTCACCATTAAAACTCTTTTCTAGAAATTAAATGAATGTTTTCTCTATGCTCTTCAAGCTCCTCTCTTTAGTAAAGGAGCCGACAAATGCCTCTCTACATCTCTGAAGTAAGAGTCCAGCTCTACCACAAAACACAATCTCAGCGACCAGCGCTCCCGTATTAATAACGCCGCACTCCATCCTGTCCTCCAATTCCAGATTTGTTAACTTCTATTTCCTCTAATCGTAATCCTCGAACCAGTTCTGTCAATAAAGGAGGGTACTACAGCTGCGAAAGAGTGGGTACTCCGAATATTCCAAGTACAACGCCGTCGACCCCGCATCCCCACAACCATATGCCTCGACGTAAGTTCCAGATATCCTGGTGAATGTGTTCAAGAATAGAAAGAAGTGAAAAATCGGATATTTCCTCCATAGAGACCAGCTCCAAGGTTAAGACGCCTCAACACCATGTTCGCACAACTATAACTTACCCGTAAATGTTTTCAAACTATTCACGTGAAAGAGTGTCGTAATTGCAAAAACGGCCTGTCAACAACAGCCACCCTATGTGTAAAGAATATCGGCCAACTCCATGCTCCAACTCAGCGTTGGGCGGTTTTAGAAATGTCGAGGTTATGTTACATGGTTTTCAAGTCTGAAGGTTATAAGCGCGATGGTTAGGTTAATGACGGTTATTCCCACACGTGATCTCGCTTAAATTATTTGGGCTTCTTAAAACGGTTGGGCTTAACTACTGGTAGTAGAAATTTTACCAATTTTTATTGGCTCTAGGGAAATCCATACAATGCAATTCTAAAGACACTCATTGCCTCCGTCGCGATAGTAATCATGTGAGTAAAGTGAGAGCTAGACTCTTTTAAGCACATACTAGTGAGGCTTGGCAGGGTTGGTTATTAGCCGGTTCTAACTTGACGGTTAGGGTTTTTTTTTCTCAATTATCGCGGTTAGGTTAAACAGGCGGTTTAATCGATTACCTCACGACTACAATTCACTTCGTGCCCAATGCTGCTCCAATTTGCAATCCTGGTTGAAACATCATCTATCTCTCCTTTCGTTTATCCTCTGGGTCGGAGTACAGAGATGTACATGTTGTAACTTGCGTGTACCGAATATGAAGCCTCATACTCGCCAGCAAGTAATTTGTGATTTACAAACGAGTGTAGTAAATTCATGACTCCAACTCCAACTACAACCCCAGCAATCTGCCATTACTCCACAACTTTTCAATTAAATCTTCAGCCCAAATATCCACCTTTCTCAGCCCTCTCCAGTCTCTCAAGATCTCCACTACTCCTCCTTCCCCCCCTTCTAGTCGCCCACCAACCACCCTGCGCCCTCTGCTCACGGCCACGCCTCGCAATCTTCATGATCAAGAACAAGATAGCGATCCAGGCGCCGATAATCAGGAACATGGCTATGTTGCCCATCTCTTCGCCTCTGACGTTGCTACCAACGGTGGCGGCGGGGCCACGGATTGCGTCTTGAATCTGCGCGAGCGTGACGACGTTCTCTCCTGGCTTGTATAGGGGCCATGCGGTGCCCGTGGACGCCGGCATAGGCGTAGGTTGGAGCATGGTGTGCTTCGCGTGGTGGCCGCCCTTGTGGTTGTCGCCGTCGTGGTCGTGATCACCATGATGCTTGTGGTCACCATCATGATGGCTATGCTTGCCTCCCTTATGTTTATGGTGCGACAATTCCGGATGATCAACCATATCAGCACCATGGACATCATACTGCTTATCCGACTTAGCAGCCTCCTTCTCAATCTCCGCCATCCTCTCCTTGGCCAACTTCTTAGCAGCAGCCTTCTTGTCCTCCGCCACATGTGCTTTCAATGGATCAAAAGTATCATGGTCTTGATATTCAGCCATACTCCCTCCAACAACAGGCTTACTGATCTTACCGCCTGGACCCATGGAGTCGACCACTTGAGCAACCTTTGACTTCGAAGTTCCGGTCTTATCAGCAACGTTATTTATCATTTTATCCGCCTTCTCCTCCACAGCCGCCTGCTCAGCAACACGTTCCTGCTCCAAATTTTTCGCAATCTCCTTCACGCTCTCAGCAGCATCCTGCCTTTCCTTTCTCGCCGCTGCCCCAGTCAGGTGACGGGAGTTAGCATACCCGCGAGCTTTGGCATCATCTTCCTCCATAACGCCTACACGGCGCTCAAACTTGTCAAGAGGCGCAGACATTCCATTAACAGGCCTGTACGTATCAGCCGCGGCATTATAAGCGCCACGCTTAACAATTCCATGCTGGACTGGCTCGTGAGGAAGGCGGTGGAGAGGATGAAACTGGATATCCAAGCCATCCTCTCCTTCAGCACGATAATCTTCAAGATCAAGGGCCGCTCGCTTTTGGTATTTATTCGGAACATCTAGCATCTTGCCTCCATATGGGTCTTTCTTAAAGCGCTTGATCCACTCGTCCTCACCTGGGCGGAACCTAAAAATGTCCTTCCATGTGATGGTGAGAGGCGGCTGCTCGCGAACGACTTCTGGTGCAGCTTTCTTGAGGGGTTGGTTGTGCTCCTTTCCCTTGCCCTTGGCTTCCACATGTTTCATCGTGAATATTCCACGCTTGGACTGCTTGGTATTCTTCGTCCCAAATTCATTGTTTGAGTCTCCTGTACTACCAAAGCGGTTATGCAGACCCTTGATATGATCCATATTCAAGGCAGCAGTGGCAGCAGTGGCATCAGAGGCATACACGTCTGCATCAGCATTGCTGATATACGTACCCTTCGAAACACCGTTCTGTAGTAAGCCAGTCTTCGAGCCACGGCGATAAGCGGTTCCCCTTAACCCGTCGTTCTCTAAGAAGAAAATAGGACGGCTGTTCAGAGTTGGCAGGTATGCGTACTGCGCGTTTCGCTTTGGAATGGATGATTCAGATGGTGTCTCGATACCCTTGGTCCACTCATTGCCTTCGACGTGCTTGTTTTGCTTGGCCTCCTTCTTGAGCTGCTTAAGATTAGAGTTGGCAAGATTATAGTCGGCCTCAGCCTGCTTAGCGGCCTCATCAAGTGGGACTGGCTCAGAAACGGCCTCGTTCCCTTCGGTGATCTGCTCAACTCCGGCACCATCGGAAGGCGTCTCAACACCCTTAGTCCACTCATGCCCCTCAACATGCTTATGCAGTTTCGCCTCCTTCTTCAATTGCTTCAAGTTGCTCCTCCCAAGCGCCTCATCAGCAGCAGCTTGTTGCTTAGCCTCAGTTAATGGGATTGGCTCGGCGTGACCATTCTTATGAATACCGATCATACCCTCTTCGACTGGTGAACCGTCTGGGTTCGTCTTGTGGTTGTTGTCCTTGACGATGAAGATGTCTTCACCACGATATTTGCCATGATGACCACGCTTAGCGGTCTCAGATGGAATCTCCACCCCCTTCTCAGCCAGGCTACCATCCGGATTCGTCTTATGCTTGTTATCCTTCACAAAGCAGACATATTCTCCATGATGCTCCCCCCCCTTGTCAATACTAGCAGCACCACCGTCTAACGAGGTCCAAGACGTGCAACCTCTCTTCTGCACCGCATCGCTGGGTAGCTTTCTGCCGCGCTTGTACTCGCCGACACCTTTTATCCACTCAACCTCGTCTGGACCAGGCTTGAATACGTCTTTAGACGTTGTGGTGAGCGCTTGATCAGCAGCAGCCTGTTGAGCAGCTTCATCGAGAGGGATTGGCTCAGCTTTACCGCCCTTTCTGAGATATGGTAGTCCCTCCTTCTCGGCAGGGATGTGCGTATGAAAATCACCCTTATGGATGATGCAATGGCCACCTGTAAGCCAGGACTTGGCATTGATAGAGGAACGCTTCTCAACTCGAGGATCGCAGTCGTCTCCGACGTAGCAGTCCGACAGCGGACAATGAGGCTCAAAACACTGCTCCAGAACATGCTCCTCCACGCATGGCATACCTTCATGATGGATCCCGTCTCCATCCAAAGCCTCGAACTCCTTAGGCGAGCTGTGATGCAGGGCTTCAACGGCATCAGCCTGTCGTTCGGCCTCATCGAAGTCGATAGGAGCACCAAGGCCGTGCTTTGGGATGGTGTGGAGACCCTCCTCAATTTTCGGCTTAGGGGTATGGTCATGCTTCTTTCCCTTCCCATGCTTGTTGATCAACCTATGAATTTTGTTGACATCCGAGTCGCAACGATTCTTACCACGCTTCTCGACAACCGCGTGGTCCTGATACCCGCCACTGAATGGACAATTTGAATCCGAACATTGCTCAAGTGCATGCGGCTCCACACCAACCATTCCTTCCTTGATACGCGGCTTAAAATCCTTTTGCCTAGTGTGACTGAATTCTTCCGTAGCAGCAGCTTGCTCAGCAGCTGGAGTCCCCTTCGGTGGCAGAGTGACGGCTGCGTCACATTGTCTGTTAAACTCGGCCACAGCAGCGGCCTTAATACTGTCGATCCACGGCACATCCTCAGGATGGGCAGCGATATAGTCATTGATGATCTTATCCATAGCCGCCTCATCGAGGTTCTGGATATCCCTATACTCCTCCGCCGTCATAGTTTGAAGATGCTCTACAACACACTCAGGAGTACCACGGTGGTCTTTACCCTTCCCGTATTTATTGATAAAGGCGTGAACTTTGTTGACCTCCACGTCATCATGCTTACACGTCGCAATACCGCAACTTGTAAGAGGGAGGTCAGCGGCGGCACGCACTCGCATGACCTGTAATGTGTTCTTGGAGTCGTCGAGGTTCTCAATATTGTTGGTCAGCTGCTTTTCAAGCTGCTCGGTAACCTTATCAGACTCATCAGCGGCGATAGTTTGGTCTATCTCCTCCTTGAGCTTGTTCTCCTCAATGGTCTTGGCCTCATAACCACTGTCATTCTCGGAGCGAGAGAAGATTGATGGATAACTAGAAGTGGAGGAAGATGATGACCGGGAGGACACAGGAACCTTCATCTTGACCTCTTGCATAATAGCGCGGACTTGGTTCTGGATCTCCGGGCGGACAACTGGCTCGGTGGCCACTTTGCGGAATGACGGTGCCATTCGATGGTGAGAAAGGAGTAAAGAGTGTCTGTAATAAATGGGTTATAGCCTTTGATGAAGGCTGGCTTTAGATGTATAATATAGACATGTAATATGAGATGGGACGGTTGGTACACACAATTGTGTCTCGGTCAGAAGATAGAAGGTAGAGATGGATGAATGAAGGGAGGATTGAGAAAATATAGGTGGTGCGGACACTAGAAAATCGCAAGAGTGGGCTAATCGAGGTGGTGATGACATGACTAGAGTTGTGAGGGCCCGTTGAAGTGGTGAGTGACGATATGAAAGAGACGTCTGGCTGTCATTCTGGGAACAAGATAATAATCTGATAATTTGGATGGCAAAGACAGTTCGATGTAGTGGGTGCCAGCATTGCTAATGGCAAAGCATCATTTTTGACAGATTTCATCCTCCATCGTCTTGTTGCTGGTTAGCTACTAACTGCGGATTGAGGCCATGAAAACACGAGACCCAGATGCGGTGAGAACGGGGGCTTTGAAATAGTAGTACCGACCTGTGGCAGATAGAAGTGGTGATGCCATGACTGAAGCTGCCTCGGCGCCGTTGAGGTGGTAAGCATCATAGGGATGTGAGATCCGGAATGATGGAGCGCTCGTTGAGAAAGAGGATAATCAGATGGAGAATATCATATGGAGGGGAACTGCAAAGACGAGGAGGGCAAACTAGACGGCTTGACAATCTTGACAGCTTGGCTGCTTTGGCGTTGGTAGATTGGAGGCTACGCCTGGAGCCGCAAGCTTGGAGCTGCGCGTCTCTTAAGCGCGATGACCAAAAGAGGAAAGAATGAAGGACAAACAACAGCAACAGAGCCTGTTCCTTTCGAAGGTGGTGGTTGTCAAAACAAAGTTCATGCTAGCAGCCGCTGTGGACCTTGGAAAGCATTAGTTTCCGTTGATGGCGGGTGGCACCTATGAGTGGTGATGCCGAGGAAACAGATGATGCTGTGATGTGTAGGAGACACAGCAGGTACGGGCAAGTCTCGTGACATCCAAAAGAAGGGATATTGAGATGGTTACACAAAGTAACGTGATTAAGGAAAAGTATTACCGTACCTGAATCCGTGGAGTTGTTGAAGCGGTGATGACGGTGAAAGAGGTGGAGGCCAAAGGGCCATGCTATCATCGCGCATCGAACATCTCCTCGTCCTTCAACTCTTCGCCCCATGTACCTTTGCGAAAAAGTACTTTGTATCAACGAGTATACTTGGTGTTGTCCCTGACTCTGTTTTCCAGACCCGTGATGGCGCTGTTGCTGCAGGTTTAGTCTGGGTGCTGCACTCTTTGCCAACATTGCGGCAGTGCGGGCACCTCGCAGGCAGGGCCAGGGTGCAGCTCCAGCCTGCGTCTGTGCTCGAAAACGGCTCGGGGATGTTTCGGATCTCTATCACTCCGCGCTAGCCGGGATGAACTTGAATAGGTTAGCTATAATGCCATACCATTGCAACCTGACATGTAAGGTGTGCTGCGTTTAGCGAGATGGTAGGCTGTCGTTGTATCGTATGCGCGCTACTGATCGATGTGTGCAAATCGAGCGTTCTAATCCAAGACAACCTTATCCTCTCTTCTCAGTCTTTCGACCCAAAGATTCAACTCCTTTTCTTATCGTCACCTTCTACGAGAAGTTTCTCCGTTTACTAAGAAAGATAACATTCTAGTTTAACCCTCGCCGATGGGGACACTACCTCATTTGCCCTCTCCACCACATCCCGGTCCCCGGCTCGAGCCCTGCAAGGCAGAGGTCTGTGGCGCCCGTGAGGGTCGTCGCCGTCACTTTCTGTTGTTTCTATCGTATTTTTTTTTTGGCAGTTTTCGACGCTAAGGTTTCGCATCGGTAGACCTTTCAGAAGGAAACAGGCGTTGTTTTACTCCCTGTGCTGACCTCGTGGCTGGTCCATGGTGGTGGAGGTGTCCTCGATCTGAGAGAAAGGAGAAGTGCACCACCGCAAGAAGAAAGTGATAGCCAAACACCGAGTGTTACGAGTGTACCTGGCAGGTTCACTATCTTTCCCGTTATTTGGTTATTGTCTCGCGATGCAAGCCGATGCAACGGTGCCTGCATTGATATTAACAGCAAACCGTCGTCGCCCAGAGAAGAGGGTGTGGTGATGGCTCAAGAGACCGCGTTGACCAGAGTCGCTCGACGCCTCTCACCAGTTCGGGCTTTTAAACCTTGCTCTCCCATGGAAACTTGGCAGCAATCGGTAGCTCCAGCATCGCACTCTGTGGTTCTGTACAGAAAGGCAGCTCCAACTGACCTCATGCCCCCTACTGGACCCCACTAAGTGAGGTTGAGGCTTTGATGAGCCGCTGCGGCGTGCCATAGACCAGAGTCACAGCATTGCATGCGCGATAATGGCCAATGGGAGGACAGCTCCATTAGCTTGGGGTCAGGCACTGCGACACTGAATCGTGGATTTCAAGCACATCTGAACTAATCGGGCAATGGCGCATCAGAATCTTACGACGCTCCGTCATCACGGTAGTTGCACGATTGAATATCTCCATTAGAGGCTGTCTGAATCAATTGGCGATTCAGCGAGGTGCTGATGGACAACCTCAGGCATCTTTAAAACGGCCTTCTCCATGCGACGCCCAGACCAACCACCTATCGAAGATGAGCGCCTTTACCGCAGACCGAGAGGCCCTAGAGAGCTTACTCGTGAGGAGGGAAACCTGCTTGGAAATCGGGTGAGGTGCCGAGCGAAACATGTCGCATGGATTGCACACTTAAGAGTCACCCAATCATTCACTGCAGACAGGGAAGCCAGCAGCCTTTGTCACACCTCTGCCTGCTCGACGACTCCACTGTTCTATCTTTGTCCTATTCACAGCTTGCCCTTGGTCACTGAGGCCGTCTGGCCCCTGTGATGCAAGATTACATCGCTGTCAACGGCAGTGCTGTTGAACTCTTTGTTCATTGTCAGCTGGAGTAGTACGAAATGCATATTCATGATGGCCAAAATACTCGAAACGCTTCGACACCTCCTGGACATGGTAGCTCCTCTGTTTGAGGATGGTTGCCTGCGCCGAAGACTATTATTACACGTCTGCAACTGCTGAGGATATGCGAAGACAGCTCGTGCGAGAGATTTGAGTTTCTAACACAAGGCCGAATCAGAGTGCAGGAGGCTCAGGAGCAGGGCCAAATCATTAGCTGAGAGAGGGCTGGCCAGTGATAGTGGCCAATTCAACCCCACCCTTGTGCGACAGAAGATAGAACTGCTTTGTTGGAGATCGAGGTCACGGGTACTTGGGGTGATATTAGATGCCTTAGTCAGCAGTCCTTGGCTGATTTCCAATACCCTTTAATACCCCACTTTTCACTATAATGAGCACCAATTGTTCGTCGAATTTCATAGACTGTTACACATAAGTCAATATACGTCAATTTATCCTATTATCCCAACTGAAGGCGATGTCAGAAGGACGCTCCCCTCCCTGTCGCATAGACGGCAGGAGAGCGAGATAACACTCTTGTTTCCGTCACGACATGGCTTTTTGGGCTAGGATGATGATACTCTACGGCGTGCTATGCTAGTTGCACAAAGTACCACAGTTGCCGGGCGAAGTGTCTCACCCGCTGCGCACGACTTCGGTGGCCGCCTTGCACAACGAGAGGTCCCCATAGACATCACGACTTCGGCAACAACTTTGGTCGTGAAATCTATTTCAGTGGCAACCAAAAAAATAAAAATGAATTCGTATTCATCTTTAGTGCTTCTCGTTGCTGTAGCCTCCCTTTATTTATCGTACTCAAAGAATGCAATTTGGTTGCCCAGTTGGAAAGGTCTCGTTGGGCAATCAAACGAGGAATGCATCGCGGCACTCCCGCCAATCACGACTTCTCCTCAGCAACCACGATGTAGCTCCACTCTGCAACATACACCCCACCCTGGGGAACTAGATCTAGTAGCGTAAAATACGCCCATGCTTTCTCGCACTTAGCCCGTCTATCATTTCGCATTCCATGCACCCATCGTGCCGCCAACCCAAGGTATGATGGCAGGCACTTCTCAATGCTGGGTCAACCACTTGCAAGGATGGCATGACAAGCATGCGATGAGGCCAATGCTTCCCTGCGTGGAATTTGAGGCTTGAATTCGCACGTCTTCCTCATAAGCTGCCGTCTGCCACTTCTTTAATCACTCTTGCGCAATCAACCTTGCTTCAAGGTTCAAGCCATCTCGTCTTTGAGGCCACCGCTAGGATTGCCACTCCCGCTATCTAGCCTCGACCCCACTAAGACCACTTCCAAAAACGGCACGCTGTGTTCGTCAAAGAACTCGACCACAACTATATAGTTCCCCACAAAGGATCACCAACTCAACCCGCAAGCGCTCAAAGAGCTTGAAGCACTCTGAAAGCAAGCATCCTGTTCACCAGATCCCCATCCGTAGCCGCTAACAGCCGCGAAAGCCACCACGGCTTGCTCGTCGGCCGTCCTCTCATAGGTTCAAACCGTTGCGATGTCTTTCCGCTCGTCAACCCCATACGGCGATGGTCAAGAGCCGACACTCTTCGCCTCACAGACCTTGGCAGACCCCTGCAACGAGTTCTTTGACCAGTACCTAATTTTCGACGATCACGCGGTCAAGGAGTCTTCGGCTGTAACAGCAATCACTAACTCGCCGCAACTGTACAAAACCGAGCCATCACCGACCCACTCCTCCTTCGGCCTCGATGCTGTGTCATACTCCTTCAGCGTAGCGGACTTAGAGAGTGCGGGCTATCACTCGAATTACTCCCGCCAGCCTAGCCCGGCAATAGTCGTGCGGGGCCGCGCAAAGACCTTTAGCGAGCAGCTGCTAAGAGGCGTCACTGCACATAAACGACGACCCGAGTCCGAGATCCTTGACCTAGAAGCTATCAACCTGCAGTCTCCTCCTCTTCACATCACGCAAGACCCATTAACGTTACCACCTACACCGTCACCAAGGAAAAGTAATATACTTGCGCCATCACATGCTGTTGGTAGTCTGAGAAGGAAGGAGAACTTCAACCGCTCGTTATCCAACTTCCGCGCCAACCGAGAGCAGAGTAGCGACCGCGACATCTTCCACCAACGAGCACGCTCCCAGTCTCGCTCAGCAGTCCGTAAAACCTCATCTAAGAAGATGGCGGCCACGTTCGCCAACGCTTACCCAGGCACACTGCAAGAATGGGAACAGAAACTCGCTCAGCAAGCCGCACAATTCGATTTCGGCTTTCCGTCTTCTGCACCACCCATCTCTCCACCTCCAAGCGCCCGAGTCAGCGATGCATCGAGCTCAGAGAGTGGGAGAATCATGAATCGTACCAGAGCGCTGGCGCAACAGAAGGATGTGCTGCATCATGCCGAGAATAGGGAGATACCTTCTTATTATGAGTACCCCAATCAGTATGCGGTTCAGAGGCATCAGAACGCGATGCACACCCCTCTCACGACGCCAAAGTATAGTGAGCTGTCTATCTCTCAACATCACAGCGAGGCATTTCAACAGCAGCAGTGGACTACCACTGAGCTGTCGCAAGAATTCTTAGACATGAATTTCGTGCCCGAGAACGATAGGTGGTGGAATGAGCAGATCCATCAACACGAAGCTCATCAACTCGCTTCGTCGCAAAGCGACACAAGTCCTATCTCCCAAAATTTCCCTCACCATACCACTTCGCCGACAAACGGTCAAGGGCGCAACGTCAAGGCACTCCAGCTCACCCTCCAACCCCCAGAATCCAACGGCTGGGCACCGGTAAATGAACTCGGTGCCTCTCTTAACACTTCAAACCTAAGTGCTGAGGACATTGAACTCACCATCTCTCCCGGCACTCGTCCTACTCCCATCAACCAGACATCCAATGCAACCTTCCACCACGGCCACGCCCATCCCCACTCACTGCCCAACACGGGTAACTCCATACATCACTCTCACCCATCAAGTCCGACGGGCCTTAACGGACACGGTGTCGCCATACCAGGTGCAGAGCCCTCGCCAATGCGCCATCAAAAGACGGGTCATTATATTTCCCATGCCGTACCGCCGCCTCTACCAGATTACATCCGTTCCCAACGCCCTAGTCCTATGCTGCCTCGGAGTGGCAGCCCTATGCATCACCAGGGAAGTCCGATGAGACACTATGAGAGTAGGAGGAACTTTAAATCCGACGACCATTCCTGTCCACCATCTCGCAGCCAATCCCCAGGCGGCAACATTTATAGTCAAAGTTTTGACTCGAGACTTAATTCAGACATCGGCCTAGGTATCTCCTACGGCGATCATCCACAACCTCAGTATAACCTACAAGTCAGCAAGCGCCTAATCAACAAATGTAGTGAAGCCTCTCTCGGTCCGTCACCGGAGAGAGCGCATCATGGCCATCATCAGCGTGGACGGTCGAGCCAATTATCGGCGTTGGGATACCAAAGCCTCACACCTTCACAGCCTTCTGGGTCTTTCCCTAACGGTTCTCCAAGCCGTGGGGCCTCGCGGTCTAGGTCTGGGGTTCATGGTCATCAGCGAAGCAAGTCGAGTGGTAATTTGAAGAGCAAGAAGAAGAAGGGAGAGGCGGGAAGCGTGCAGATTGAGTTCCACAACTTCACGCCACAGGACGGCAGTAGGATTCTTAGTGGTGTTGCGCCGTCGGGAAGTAGTAAAACGAAGGCGAGGAGAGAGAAGGAGGCACGTGAGAGACAGAGGAGACTTTCTGAAGCTGCACTGCGAGCTGTCAGAGAGGCAGGTGGGGATGTCAACGCACTGGGCGGCCTTGTCGGCGTGGATTCGGGTACTGATGATGGGTTGCTTGGTGGGAATGAGAGTGAAGGTTTCATGGTATAAACAATGGGAAACTGGAGGGGGAGATGGTGGAATGGGACATAGATGGTTAGGAGTCTTCCTGGTAATTTGTGGCCTTGGGCTCAAGATTTTCTTTGCGATATATATGATACACTACGATGTTTGGGAAGAACAGAGAGAGAATAAAGGAGGTAGGGTCTCACGAACTGGTCTGCTTCCTGGTTGGCGCTTTGAAAGCTATCGTCTGTTGTACTCGTATGAGAGATGGAAAGCGGCTATGAAAACGATGTGTGTTGTATCTACATTAGCGAAGAACGTATTTAACTCCCTCAACCTCACCTCAGCTGCTTGACATCGGCGCCCGCTTCCGGTACTCCGAACATTCCTATCATCATCCCACCAACTTGTACGGCAACTCAAAGTGTCTGACCTTCATCTAACCTTAAGCCCAGCTTTGCTTACGCCACACTAGTGAGGCCACAAGCCACTAGTGAGGCTGCCCTGACGTTTGCGTCTCTATGACAACCAGTTAACCCGAATGCGGCATCTTCAATTCTTCAAGCGGACAACCAGTCGGCTCGGACTCGGTCCGGGTCCACTGCTCAACGGCCTCTTGGCTGTGAAGTTTGAGTCCGTCTTGAGCTTTCAAGGAGCCGATCATTGATCGAGTCTGAGACCTCGGTTTTAGCGAGTCTCATTCAATCGGAGGTGTGAACTGATGGAAGTCGCAACTGGTTAGCAGTGTGTCATAAAGAGGAGAGAAGGGGGGGGTGGGTTTCGCTAATCCGTAAGAATCGTTATGCGTCGTTGAAAGTGAGGAGATTTTGAAGATACTCAAGAGGTGTTTCGACTTCTGGTCGGATTGGGAGAGCTCGACCCTACACGGCCTGAAGATCGGGCAAACGTTCAGCTGCCAAACGAGGCATCCTGGAATTACTTGCTTAGAGAAGGCGTCTCTCTAGTCGAAACCGAGCCCATGCCATTCTTCGGTCAGCTGGCACGAACCGATAAAACTAGTCGCAGAGCTTGAATACAGCTCGCATCTTACGCCATTGCAGTACTCAGTCATGCACGTACACGCGGCTATCGCTAGTGGCAGCTCGAACAATTCTTAAAAGTTTTCAGGTCGTATCGTCTCCGCATATGTTGACGCCGTACTTAAGTGGCTAGTTTGCTTACATAAAGCTGGTGTAGATATTGCTGCTTATTTGAAGTGGAAAATTATCTAGCCGGCAGTGAACAGGTAATTGAGCATCCGAATTGGAGTGGACATTACTTTTGCGAGTATTCATTTATGCCTGTGGGGTACGTCGACGGAAAGCTTCGATTAACTGGAAAAATAGCAGCCGTCGTGCTTCAACAGCCGCGCCCTGCTTGGGTACAGATGCCGTGAGGTCGGGTTGATGACAGTGTAGAAGCCGAGATCAAGTACTGCAAGAAGCAAGGTTTGCAACTAGACGAGAGCCCGCAGGATTTTGCGAGGACAGCATATTTTGAGGTTTCTGACAAAGCTGCAACACCCCAATCTGAGCCACAAATTCCTGAAAAAATTCGCTTGGAAAGATGAAAGATTGGCATAAGCTTACCTGTTGTGGACAATTGACATTAGCGGCTTTTTAAACCCTATTCATGATTTCAGCATACAGACGGCTCTCGTTTATAGACGAAAACTTTGCTTGGAGCTTGGAACCAATCTGGATCGATGAGATGCCGGGCGTGAGAAGGCTATGCTCATTCACCACCCAACCGCGCTGTCAAGCCGGCACGAGTCCTCGTCAGGGGTCCAAGTGATTGGCGTTGCCAAAGCGAACTGGTTTTCGATAAACAGGGATACTGGAGGACGAAAGTGGAAGCAAAGCAAGCTCTACTGACCACATTCTTATAGTCTAAATAAAAACTGCACGTGGTATTGGTGTCTTTCATCTCTACATCGAACACTTCTCTACGTGCTCATCACCCGTACACCTCGTCCTCCACTCTTCTCCACACCAACCTCGCTCTCCCCACCATCTCCTACCTCCTCGAGCCAGAACTTGACCAAAAACCCTCTGAAATGCGCCATGCTTAACCGGTACATTCCTGCCGTCCAACTTCTTCCTCCCTCCTTCTTCCTCTCTAGCAACATGCGCCTCCATGCGTCTCCAACCCACATCCCTCGTATGCAGCTGCGCCAGCACATGGCTTCGCCAGCACATCCTTCCTGAACGCACAGCCTGCCTAAACGGCCAGCGTCCCCCAGGCCAAAACTGAGCCGAGCTTGACTGGTTGTCGAGAAAGTAGAAACTCAGGATGCTTGACGGCCTGATGGGCAGCATTTCGAGTCGCCAGGAATCCTTGCCACGAGTCAAAGTGGTTGGCGTTAGCCAAACGAACTGGTGGCCGATAGTCTGGGATACTAAGGAGAGTGGAAGTGAAGCATCTATTGATCATATGCTCTACAGTCTAAATGATATGCGTACATGGTATAGGTATCTTATCTCTAGCTCAAACACTCCTCCATATGCTCCTTCATACTCGTACAAACAGCACTTCCCTACCTCTTCAGTGACCCCCCTATTTAGCCAAAAACTTCTGAAACGCCTCATGTTTAATCGTCACATTCCCCACCGCCCTGAGTTTCTTTCTTCCCTCCTTCTGCCTCTCAAGCAGCTTCTTCCTGCGGGACACATCACTCGCATGCAACTTAGCCAACACATCCTTCCTAAACGGTTTAATAGTTTCTCTCGCCACAATGCGTCTCCCCGCCGTAGCCTGAATGATAACCTCAAACATTTGCCGATCAACATGCTCCTTGAACTTCTTCACCCAAGCCCGGCCCACACGGTCGACTTGCGAAGTGTGCACCACTCGCGCAATCATGTCGATGGGCTCTTTGTTTACTAGTAACTGCATCTTAACGAGGGCGGAGCGGCGGTAGCCCGCATCCTCATAATCCAGACTCGCATAGCCCTTTGTGGCGCCTTTGAGCCTCCCGAAAAAGTCGTCGACGAGTTGGGACATGGGGAGGAAGTATTTCAGGATTACCTGCGTGGCGGTGAAGAACGTAAGGCTGATTTGTTCGCCGCGGTTCGATTCGCAGAGTTCGATGACCTTGCCTACGTATTCTTCGGGCATGGTGATGGTGGCTTCGACGTATGGCTCTTGGACTTCTGCGACTTTGGTAGAGGCGGACCCCGACCCGTCCATGTCGGGAAACAATGCCGGATTCGTGATGATCTTTTCCGATCCGTCACCATAAACAACCTTGAAAGGCACCGTGGGCGGTGTAATGATGATACTAGCACCATGTTCCTGTTTCAATCTATCCTCGAAGACGGAACAGTGCAACGAGCCTAGGAAGCCTAAGCGCCAACCTGCACCGAGAGCTTCCGAGGATTCTTTTTGAAGGGTTACGGAGCGATCGTTGAGCACGATTTGCTCGATAGAGTCTTCGAGGTGCTCGAAGTCGCCTTGGTCGGTTGGGAAGGCTGCGACGAAGACCATTGATTTTGGTTCTTCGAAACCGGGGTAGGCCTCAACCAACTTCTCACTCCCAACAGTGGTGAACGTGTCTCCAACCTTCGCATCCTTACTCTGCTTCATGCCGGGATTGAAATATATATACCCGACCTGTCCCGCCCTCAACGTTTTCTGCGGCGTCTCGCTGGGGTACATAATTCCCACCTCCCCAACAAAATATTTCTTCCCCGTTGCAAACGACACCAAATGGTCACCGGCCTTGATTGTCCCATCAAAGATGCGCACAAGCAGGATGACGCCCTTGAAGTTATCATACCAACTATCCACCAACAGCAACCTCAGCGGCTTCGTATGATCCCCCACCGGCGCAGGTATCTGCTCTATAACCTTTGGCAAAATGGTCTCAATCCCCAGTCCCGTCTTGGCGGATATCAGCGCTGCATTCTCCTTGGACAACTCAAACGCATCCTCCAGCTGCTGCAGCGCCCGTGGCGGATCCGCACTCGGCAAATCGATTTTGTTAACCACAGGAATCAGGTTCAACCCCTGACTGAACGCCAGATAAAAATTCGCTACCGTCTGCGCTTGCACACCCTGGGACGCATCAACCAGCAGCAGGCCCCCACCACAAGAAGCATAACTCCTCGTAACCTCTGCGCGAAAGTCGACGTGTCCAGGCGTATCCACCAAATGCAGTAAATAATCTTCACCCTTGTATACGTACAGCATACTACATGTCTGGGCCTTGACGGTGATGCCGCGCTCTTGTTCGACTTTGAGTTTATCCAAGAATTGTTTTTGGCCGCCGGGTTTAATGGTTCCGGTTAGTTCGAGGAGGCGGTCGGAGAGCGTTGACTTTCCATGGTCGACGTGGGCGACGATACAGAAGTTGCGGAAGCGTTCGAGGGGGATGGCGTCTATCCTCCTTTCTAAGTCGGTTTTGGGGATTTTGGATTTCTCTTGTGCGGCATTGTGGACGGCGGTGGAGGAAAAGGTGCGGGTGAAGTGGTTGGATATTATTTGTGACGAGACGGAGGATGATATTGAGGAGGATTTGAGGTAGGTGGATTGGAGGAAGGGTTCGAGGCACCGGCTGTAAGCGTTATTGCGCCATGGCGCAGAGCTATTGAGCCGGGTGAAGGTCCGCAAACATCGCCGCATGCTATTATTGTCTTATCAAAGACTATTGCGATGTTTGTGTAGAGAAGTGTTTTTTGAAGTAAGGCGCAAAGCCAATGCAAGGCGAGGCGTAAGGTTAACCAGTTAAGAAAGTCTCCAAGGTGTTTCTCAGCCTTTCCCTTAGCCTTACAAAATAATTGGTCCGACGTGACGGGCTCCGAAGTGTGGGGTGGTTATTCCGAAACAGGGGTTGCTGGGTGGATGGTATCGCCAATGTGGACGATAAGGTAAACACGAAACACTGCCCCTCCAGGTGTTTTTGAGTCTTTGAACCCGCGACAACTGGCTAAAACACATCGGATTCCAACGACGCCGACAAACATACCAACATATCGATTACACAGAAGAGAAACTCAAGATGGCAGAAGAGAAGAAGGATAAGAGCAAGGTCAGAGGCAAGCTGTCTCTGAAAGGAAGCAGCAAGTTGGTGGCCGAGTTCTTCAACTATTCGATCAACACAATCTTGTTCCAGCGCGGCGTCTATCCCGCTGAGGATTTTAGCGCGTAAGTCGTACCTAGCCAAAGCGACCAGGAAGAAGATCTGAAGAGGACGGAGGAGAAGGATAAAGATCTGAGAAAGCGGTAGAGGGAGGGAAATCGGACTAGGAAAATATGAAGCGCTGGGCGAAAGTCTTGTGCAGGAGTAGTGCTTTGTGAAATAGCAGCTTGAAGGAGGAGGACGCCAAACGAATAGAGTGCTGAGCATGGAGTTGTTCAAATCTATGCTAACCTCACATAGGGTCAAGAAATACGGACTCAACATGCTCGTCTCCTCCGACGACCAAGTACGTGCCTACATCAAGAAGATCATGTCCCAGCTCAACGAATGGATGATCGGCGGCAAGATCTCAAAGCTCGTAGTCGTTATAACGGACAAAGACACAGGCGAGCATATGGAAAGGTGGCAGTTCGATGTCCAGATCTTTACTAAGGCGAAGAAGAAGAAGTCGAAATCTAAGAAGGATGGGGAGGGTGGAGCGGAGGGAGAAGAAGGTGGTGAGAATGCCGAGACGTACGTACACCCCCATTCCATCGCTCCAGCAGAGAGGAAGGGGAAGAGGAGGAGGGAGAGGGAGAGGGAGAGGGGGATATGCTGGGAAGGTGATGCAGGAGCATGAAGCTGATATCGAAATAGGGCAGCGGCAGCAGAAGAGACCCCAGAAAAGACCGAAACAGAGATCCAGCAAGAAATCCAGTCCATCTTCCGCCAAATTACGGCCTCGGTCACATTTTTGCCCCAATTAGAGGGTGACTGCACATTCAACGTTCTCGTCTACGCTGACGCCGACTCCGAGGTGCCTATGGAATGGGGAGACTCGGACGCCAAGGAGATTAAAAACGCCGAGAAGGTGCAATTGCGGAGTTTTTCGACCACGAGTCATAAGGTTGATACACTTGTGTCTTATCGGTTGGCTGAATAGATGAAGGGTAGCGAAGTGGCGTAAAGGAAGAGAGGACGGAGAGGCTGGAGTAGAGGAAGGCGTGGATGGGAAGATTGTCGGAGAAGGGCGAAACGAGTCAAGGAAGAATGCTCTGTGGTTGCCCTGGTGTTGAGATCCAGCATGCGCTGGCTGCCAGTTGGCCTGTCAAATGACCGCAACCGGCGACAACCATCATTTATCGCAGATCCACCACCCCTTGCTATCCATGCCATCGCTGGCAGCGGGAGTGGCTTGCAATCGCCGTTCTAGCGTTGTCGCTCATACGATGTCAAAATCTTTTGGAAGGAGGCACAGGCGTTAATGGGAATGTGTTTGTGGGGTGGGGGGAAGCGCTGGGTTATGAAAGAAACGTATTCGGTGTGCGGCGTCTGAGGTGTTTATCGGCGATTTACGAATAGCATGTGCCGCTATTTGAGGGGTAGGAATTTTGCTAGTGGAAGACTACAACACCAAGTTTATGTTTTAACCACTCTGGCTCGTTTAACTCCGTACGTGATTGGCGTACAGTAAGCACTGAATTTACTTATCACGATCAGGGTTCGAGATTGTAAGTTAACATGTCACGTATTGCAACCAGGTTGATTGACAAGTTTCTGTAACCGGCCTCTGTACATGACAAAATTACAGGCGCACGGCCTTTGATGGGCGAACTAGGGCTGGTGTGGATGGACCCGCGGGGCGGCCCAATGGTCACTAGGTGGTTACTTCGGCGGGCCGAGTAGAACCTGGCTCTTGTAACGTCTTTGTCGTTGCAAGAGCGTTTGTGTAGAGTTTTTGTGAGCAGTCCGTAACTTCACTAACGCGCGTTTTTTCTCGAACCCTAATCACGATCTGTGTGCGCGTGCGAAGCCTGATTGCGCCGCACAGCCTAGACATCGGTACTCCGCGGCCTAGCAATAAGAAGAGGCCTTGGTCTCAATCTCAGCGCGCCTGCTCGCTCCGTGTCTCGGTATAGCGATAGAGGGGAGCGATAGAGGGGGCCAGGTAGTATACAGAGATAGAATTTTACCTTTTTAGCACTAGACAAAATTCTAACTCTTTAGCACTAGACAAAATTCTACCTCTTTATTATTAGACAAAATTCTACCTCTTTATTATTAGACAAAATTCTACCTCTTTTACCATTAGACAGAACTCTACCTTTTTTATCACCAGACAGAACTCGATAGCTTGGTCCGCTTATTCCTTGCTGTTGTGATCGTCATTCCGGACCACTTTTTCGGTACTGTTATGGAGCGAATCTAGATTGCGAAAGACCTGGGTATCCAAAACAGTTTCTCCTTCACGTGGACGTCCAAATGGGGAACGACTCTGCTAGACCACTGAGTTATCTTGGAACAGATGCAAGAAGGGAGATTTGATCGAGATTGCTTGGCGTTAGGCTGTTCTTGGCCTTGTTTTGCAGTTTGGTTAGCGCCGTTTCGGGTGTCGCGAGTTGCTCAGATCAAGGAAGTACGGGGATCGTGGTGGAAGATGCCGCCGCGTGCTGTAGTCCTTCCTGGGAGGAAAGTATTGCCGACAAGAACTGTGCGATGTGACGGCACTGCAGTATTGATCTGCTGATGGCTACATTGTCCTTTCTTATGAAGGGCCAGATTCGGGGAAGCAGACTCAAAGATAACTCGTGATTCCTTAGAGGACGGGAGGAGGATGCAACGGAGAGGACACCTATTCCCTCCGTCTCTCCAAGCTCACGATAGAATTCTAAGCGCACGATAAAATCGGGAGATCGACGATTCTCCTGTTGACCCAACTTTTGCTCCTTGGCCCGCGGTCCCCAGCAGCATTGGCCACCGTTACTCGCTGACGTAACCGCGCCGTGACAATGCACCCACCTGTCTGATTGGCAGATGACGAGGCCTAACCTCCTGAAAGACACATGACATCACTGTGCATCTGAGGCTGGACTTGGCAGAAGTCCTGCGTCCAGTGCGTTGATTGGCTAGGAATAGAGAGCCTTGACATTGCTTTCTCCCCCATGGTACAGTAGGAGTCCACTATTGCTGCAACGCTGGAACGCGTGTAGCGCAGGCTGGGAGAGTAAGAAGCCATTTCCATGTGTCGCCGTTGCTGTACTTGCTCATTGTGGTCTGCTTAGTGGTGTATGGAGCTCCAGCCTCTCTCTCCCCCTCTCTCTCTCTCCGTCTCTTTCTTCCTCTCTCCCTCCGTCTCTTTCTTTCCGCCTCCCTCCGTCTCTCTCTTTCCGCCTCCTCCCTCTCTCTCTTTTCGCCTCCCTCCCTCTACCTGCGACTTGTGCCTTTGCCGAAGATTCTCCATTCCACTTTGGAGTCCACCTGCTCATCTGACTTGATTGACTGCCCGTCTTTCCGCCCTTCCGCCTTGGTACTGATAGTTGCAAGATAGCACCAAGCACCAACCACCAACCACCAACCACCAACCACCAACCACCAACCACCAACCACCAACCACCAACCACTTCATTAACCTAATAACGAGGATACACTCCTTGCACCAATTATACCACCTTTCAACGTAACAAATAGTAGCGACCGAATACTCCGACCACAACCCCTGACCGCAGCTCTTATCTTGTCTGCGCCTTTCGTGTCTGCGCCTTCCGTCCCGAGATCCAGACGACGACGACATCGTCAGCGGCGCCTATCCCGGGTGCATCGACCACGGATCCCCCGCCTCTCCCAGCTCCACCACAAGAACACGCCCGATTGACTCCCGCTCAGCCTATCAAGCACAAAGAAGTGCTTCTCTCCAACCAAGCACTTCCCCGTTTTGCCGCCAACATACACGCAGGAGGCCAAAACACCACATCGTACTGTGCGCCAGATGGGAGCCACACTCTCGACACTCATCCGCAGCGTACTGAGCTCCTCCCGAGATTCTGTTCCTCCAACCACAGGCGCGAGCGCAAGCATGGCGCCTCCGAGTCAGAGGCCGCCGAACGAAAGGAGTAGAAGTGAGGCATACATAATGGGTGTCAAGGCGTTGGGGAGCGAGATGGCGCGTGTCAACCTGTCAGATAACAAGTCGGACAACAAGACAGATAACAAGAAGGACAACAGGAAGGACAACAAGACGGATAACAAGACAAATAACAAGAAGGATAACAAGACGAATAACAAGAAGGACAACAAGACGAATAACAGGACAGTCAACAAGACAGACAACAAGACAGACAACAAGACGGCCAACAAGACGGACAACAACAATGTCAACGGGGATGCGTCGCCGCCGTTTTCTGGGACCAGGACACAAACCCAAGGGACGCAGAAGTCTTCGGTTGCCGTATATGGTATGGCCAGGATAATGGCACTTAGTCCCGTCCAAACTGTGGTCCTGGGGCCAGACCTCAAGATCCTAGAGATCTCGAAGAGTTACCTTGCTGCAACGGGTTTGAAGCGGGAAGAGTGCATAGGCCAGGACATCTTTGACTATGCACGCCGGACAAAGAGTTGGGCCTGTCTAAAGCAGTTGCGCAGTGAACTTGAGACTGTGATTGGGAGGGGAGAGACAAGGAGGTTGGATCCGTATAAAGACGCGCAGGGCAAGGCGTGGCGCACACGCCTCGTGCCTATCTATGACGAGGAGGAGAGGGAACTGTTATACGTTGTTGTGGAAAGGGAAGAGGTGCTTATGAAGCGCACCTCGCCCGTTACAGACGAGAATTATACGAATGAGACGTATAGGATAATGGTGAATAATGTCAAGGATTATGCCATCTTTATGCTGGATCCGGATGGGTATATATCCAACTGGAATGCTGGAGCGCAGATTCTGAAACAGTACGACGCGAAAGAAATTATTGGGAGGCATTTCAGCGCCTTCTATAGCGAGGAGGACAATGCGAATCATAAGCCGGAGAAGGAGTTGGAGATTTGTATGAAGGAGGGCAAGGTGGAGGATGAGGGTTGGAGGTATAAGAAGGATGGGACGAGGTTTTGGGCGAGTGTTACGATTGCGCCGGTTTATAAAGATGAAGTTCATATTGGCTTTAGCAAGGTGACGCGAGATCTGACGGAGAGGAAGGCGGCGGAGATGAGACTCATTGCGGCGTTTGAGGAGGCGAGTAAGCTGAAGAGCGACTTTCTTGCCAACATGTCGCATGAGATCAGGTATGTTGTCTCTGCGCAGTTCATTCTGCGAAGCCAGGCGACCATGCTAACCACAACATCAGAACACCAATGCACGGCATGCTGACAGCTTGCTCTCTACTAATGGACGCGGGCCTGTCGGTCGAACAAAAAGAACTCGCGCACATCATCCGCGAATCCGGCGCCATCCTCCTGCAAGTCATCAACGACATCCTGGACTACTCCAAACTCGCTTCTGGCTCCTTTACCGTCAACTCTGCCAATATCTCAATCATCGACATCGCCGACGCAGTGGTGAAATCCTCTCGAGCTACTCTTAAACCCGGAATAGAGATTGGAACAAAACTTGATTCTAGGTTACCGAAGAACCTGCAATCTGATCCGTTGCGGTTCAGACAGGTGCTAGGGAATTTGGTGGGGAATGCGGTGAAGTTTACGGAGAAGGGGTCTATACAAATTGTTACTACACTAACAGAGAATGATGATGATGGATGCACGCTCTTGACGGAGGTGGTGGATACCGGTATTGGCGTCCCAAACCACGCTGTCGACGCCCTGTTCACTCCATTCGCGCAATTCGAGTCCTCAGCCACAAAACGATATAAGGGAACCGGTCTCGGATTAAGCATATGCAAATCCCTAGTTGAGTTGATGGGTGGTACGATTGGATTTAGACCCAACGACAATGGCACAGGCTCCACCTTCTGGTTCACCACCCGCCTCACCAAAATCTCAAAAGCCGCTTCGAATAGTGCGCCAGCATTAAGCGAAAATCCGAGCGCCATGCTCTCTCCCACCAGCGACGCCTTGACCAAGAACATTCTCGTCGTAGAAGACAATGCCATAAACCGCACCATCATGGTAAAACTCCTCAAAAATTACGGATTCTCCAGTATCGACGTCGCCAGCCACGGCCTCGAGGCTTTGAATCTTATTAAGAGTAAACCCCTGGCGTATTCCCTGGTGCTGATGGATATCAATATGCCGGTTATGGATGGGATGAAGGCAACGGATGAGATCAGAGGGATGGGTCTGGAGGTGCCGATTATTGCTATGACGGCTAATGCGTTGAAGGGGGATGAGGAGAGGTTTTTGAAACATGGGATGAATGATTATGTTGCTAAGCCGGTGGATCGGAAGGGGGTGTTGAAGGTTATCTTGAGGTGGCTTGAACATTAGTTGTGAGCACTGAGAAGCGGGGAGGTGATAGAGAGCGGGAGAGGGAAGAATGACGAGAAGGCGACATAAACAGGGGAGGAGGACGAGAAGAGCAACGCATTAGACGAATTTCTGCGAAACTATGTGAACACATCCAACTTCTAGGCGGTACACATGACAGCAATAACAACATACAAGCAACCATAAAGAATCGGCGGAAAGGGAATCGGCGCAACAAAGGCGCTATTCCCAGGACAGGACAGGACGGACGGGCATGACATCAGAGGAATCAGACGGCATGAAAGAAGGGACAGTCTGCTCTGCAGCAAGGATAATATGTAGAATATGGCGAGCAAACGTTTGATCGAGGGCGGCACATGGATACCCGGATACGGCGTATGGTAATTGTTTATGAGGGAGCGATGGATAGTCGGCGGGAGGCAGCAGTGTGCTTTTGCTTGGGAAGAAGTTTGTGGTGGCAGAAGTTTGAGGATAGAGATGGATCGTGTGTACCAAGACGAGTGAACAAGCATAGCTTGATAAAGAAGTTAGCTAGACGGAGAATCGACTCGTAATGTTGAAGCAACCCCTTCCTTTTCTCCATACTTGTAACTGCTTGACCGAACACCATTGGACTTGACTTTTTGACCTTGCCTTATGACGACTCGATACCGCGATCTACAACTAATTATGTTAGCAGCTTGCTAACAAGTATAAAGCTCGAGTACACAACCGGCCCTCCTTTCTTCACATACCCAAAGCACGCCACACTATCCATTCACCGCACATACACCACAACAGTATAAGTATATATAGATATCCAAATAAAGTGTCATTCCATGCTGTCAGTCCACCACGCTTTGCATCATTCCAGGACTTGCGAAGAACTAAGGAACCGAGCTGTCGTCGCATCAACTATATACCTGTAAACCTTCCAATGCCCCCGAACCATTTCCAACACAAAGTTAACATCACATCACCTACATGCAGCCAGTACATGCATCGCACGCCACAGTACCATGTTACGAAAAAGAGGCCACAATAACACACAAACCATGCCATAAACAACAGCCGCGCACACCCGATCAGGACTTGGAGGTCGCGCAATATCACTATGCGCACATGATGTGATATGGCCCCCGAAGTAAATGAGACCGATGCTTATTTATGCCTCCGTAGCTCGCCAAGTACATTGTGCACTAAGCAGGCACTTCGGATCGGAGCATAGGCGACTTGGGATCGGCGAGGAGAAGCGATGCGGAGGCATATGGACAAGGGTCTATCCCGCATTTGGTACGCGGGTGGAGCATGAATCCAAATCCATGTCTGCAATGCGTATGTATGTCACAGCGCCAGAACCAATGCATGGGGACCTAACGGTCGAAGTATACCACGATACACAACTCGAACTTGGGGCTTGAGAAGCGGGTTGCAACCGCTGGGCCGAGGGATACCTATTTCATTGAACCATAAGTCGACTGCTACCACCTCCTCCGTCGCGCCAGAGCCGAGTACCGTATACGATAATCAGGCTCAGATCCTCTCTGGTCATGGCTCCGGCGGTTCGCCTACGCCGGTAGACGCGATCGGGGACGCACATGCTTAGGACAGGACACGGTCATCGCGCAGCACGCGGTTGAGACTCACGCCAGTATACAACAAGGGGTCATATAGCGACTGATGCTCCCGGAGAAGTGTAGTAGCGAATGAGATATTGATCTCGAGGAGGGTTGGCCGGCACAAGGGACGGAACCACTTCTGGCGTTGCGAAGAGTCTTGACACCTGGGATGGCAACAATGTAGTTCGCAGCGCCGCATAACGCTGCACGCGGTTGCGGTATTTGCAGACTAGACTGATATGTGAGACTGCCCGGGTGGGAACAAAGGCGGAGTACACTGTACACCTGAAGTGGTTGGCTGTGGAAGGTGGCCTCCGGGGCCGGCGCATGGCTAGAGGGTACCGGATTCATTGCAGCCTGCGGACTGGGCGATGTGCAAAGGCTAGATGGAAGCGAGAAATGAAGTTTTGCGCCATCACATTGGAATTTGCTTGAAGCATGGGATAGAAATGTATTGAAGCAGTGCCTCGACAAGAAGGTCGTAAGGGGCGTGTTGATGCTGGTCTGAAGTATCCAGACAAAAATCAAGAAGCCAATTCTTGATAAAAAATATATGGAGATGGAGGGCAAAATACACGACGGGAGAACTGTATGAGCACAACACACACCACGCCCTCATTGGGCTCTAAGCGGTCATCACATCACCAGAGCACCAGCACGAGGCTGGGAGGGAAGTTTGTGACTATGGCCATGACATATGACCCTCTGTCTCCGTCTCAACTTCCAACGGATTAACACCAAGTCAAGAAATGAGCTTCAGCCTATCCTCGTTAGAGGAGGTGGAAATGGAATCAATCGAGTACATGTCTCGATCCCAATGTTCTTAACTCGCTAACGGCGTCTGGGGATGGGGCTCAAGCTATTTGCGAGGGGGGTGAAATTCGTCGCATCATCGACTCTTGCCACGAGTCCGGAGACTCTACCGGAATCAGGGACAAAGGGCACAAGAGTAGATGAGAGCAGAGCCAGCTGGTTGGCAGCGAGAGAAATTGCCCCGAAAACAAGAGCAACATGAAGGTGGAATAACATTGGTACACGGGCGCTCATCTTAAGCCGGGGTATGAGGAGAAATTTAAGCATCGACGCCTGGTATGGGGTCGGCAGAGATTGAAGAGGTGGATGGAGGTTGAGACTTGGTTTGATCTACGGCAGGATAGTAGGAGGAAACCGATTAGCACAAGGATTAAAAAGCATTGCTCAACACGGTTTATGAGCATAGAAGAGCGAAGGCACGACTGTCCACCTCTTCCATGGCGTAGCTGCCAACTTATTTAGCTCTGTAGACTACGAAGACTGAAGGAAACATAATTGGGATTACGGCAATGGAGCAGAGCAAGAGTGCTTTCGGAATTTATTAATTATGAGAGCTATAATATTAGCTATGTGATGATGTCTCCGTGGGGTGTTTGGCCGCCAACGCCTAGCTGTACGCCGGTCCGCGCTTTTTTCTCCGTATCCAGCAAAGCAAATGCGTCATATGTATCGTAAACACCTCAAGCTATTGACATCCAGGATTTCAATGTGTGGTGAGCGATCAGTAATGTGTGAGGTGATCTACTTGCGTGTAGCGTGTGTAGCCTTGTCGGCCATGATTCTGCATCTCAATTTAGCTCTCTGTGCTATTACGGTTGTCGGTAGTAATCAAGAAGAATGGGAAATACTTACGGCAAAGTACCAAATACGACCTCGTTCTCCTCGTAATGAACGATGAAGCCTCCTCCCAGGACTCTGCGGAGCTCGTTGAGGATGAGGAGCTTCCACCAACGATCGATCTCCATGATTCCTGTGTCGTGGATACGGATCGTCATGCGGGATCCATATCTTTGACCTGTCTCCTGGTCAATGGCATTGCTGTATCTCGGTCCGCGTTGTGGGTGTGAAACGGTGTTGAGGACGTCCCCAAACGAGGTGTGCAGGCGCTTGCGGTCATCACGGCTGATTCCTTTAGAGGAAACGGAGGCGAGGTCCTCAAGCTTCTTCTTGAGCTGATGGGTTTGGCGATAGGCATCATACCTCTTCACCAAGCTGTTGTCCACTGGAAATCCCTCCTCATCCACGTCGTCTGGCTTAGCTGCCTCGTCGTCTTCCTCACGCTCCGTATACGACTTCTCAAAGAGCAGCGCAATACATTCACCAGCCGCAACCTGCACACCAGTATCCCCACTATCAAGTTGCTCGACGAAGGCCTCCATCGCATCCTCAGTCTGCTCCTCCAAATCCTCGATCTGCGTGGCCAGGAATCCCCACTCCTGCAGCGCAGCCTCAACGATGGTAGCTTCATCTGCGGCTTCGATACTTGCGCCGTCCGAGGAGATGATCTCGAGGAGCTCGTCCATGATGGAGAGCATCTCGTCGTCGCCAGCGCCGCCATAAAGCGCGATGGAGCCAAGACTACGAATAGCTGCTGCCTTGACATAATTCGACTCGCTGGAGGTATATGTCTGCTTAATAACCTTATGAATACTCTCATACGCCGTCTCGCTCGGGCAAGTGATGAGCGTTATTTGGATGGCCTTGACAGCAAGGGCAGCCTCGCGTTCGGAAGACTCGTTCTTGACCGACTTCAAAAAGGTTGGAATGAGCTCCCGGACTTTTGAGTCGACTTCGTTGGCGCAGTAGCGGGTCTTGAGGATGTGGGTGTAGGTTGCGTAGACTTTTTCGCGGCCTTCTATGGTGGAGCGCTTGGTGTTTACGATCTCCTCCATTCTTTCGGCAAGGTACTGCTTCCAGGCGTCGGAGCCATCATCCTCGAGAAATGGGTCGTAGGCGAGTTCGTCGATGGAGCCGGTGGTACTGCTTGTGTCAGTCATGAAATACTAGAGGCGGCTTCATGATAGGCCGCTAGCTACCTAGTCTGCCTTCAAGCTGTAGAATTATGAAGCTTACCTGAGGTGCTCGCTGGCGTCGTCCTCATCGTCGGATGGAGCGCGAGATCCCATGCGGGAAGCAGTGCGCGATGTGGTGCGAGAACCGGCAGGCGAGGCAGCACCAGAGTCAATTTTCTGCTGGGCTTTTCTCGAGACCGTCTTGTTGGTCTCAAGAACTCTTCTTCTAAGTTCGCGAACCATCTTGCCTGGCTTCTTGGACTTGTCGGGCTTGCTGAGATATTGGTGTTCGTGCGTAGTTTGATGCTGAGGATCGTTTATATTGCGTCGATTTCTGAAGGCGGTGAATGTCCTGGTTCACGATTCTGCTTGTGATTGTGTGGTGATTTGAGTGGTACGAGGGGTCGCTATTTGTACTTGTAACTTCGTGCTCAAGCTGTCGAACTTTATGGGCAGATGCTCGAGCCCCGCTACTCGTCATGGTGGGGTGTGACACTGGTGCGCTAAGCCAACTTTGCGCTAAGTTACAAATGCCAAAAGCCGCACCCCACTTCGCTTCATGCAAATAAGTGGATTATGAGTACAAGAGGGTGGTGATCACGATCAGGTTTAACGACAACTCTTTAATAGTGGCGTTTATACTCGTCTAGCTAGCCTTTATAGTGAATACACTCAGGCTCAGTGTGGACTCAGTGATATCTTGCCTCTTTGATCCCAAGGCTGCTTACCAGCACACCGAGAGTTTTTTTGAGCAGCATCTCTCAGTGTCATTACCCCGCGCTTGCCTCATCAAAGCTGCCGTATCCAGCACAACCAGCCAGTCAAAGAGTTCGAGGTCAGCTGGTGTACCGTACACTACGCAACACACTGGTGCACTCCTCTGACACGTATAAGAGGGTTAGGCGACCTCACTCTCTCCTTCTTTGGTCGCCTACGAGTGGTGATGAACCCTAACTTAAACCGAACACATCAACCACAACATAAGTGCCGCTTTCAAATGCAAAACCCTGTATAGACCTTCAGTTATCGTCGGGTCGATGCATCGAGACAACGAAGTAAGAAACAGGATATCCACATTCTCGCTCACTCGTCGTCCTCGAACGTCCAGCTATTCGCGAAAACAGCATCATATCAAATAGTCGTCCGAGCCAAGAATCGTCGTCGAGATCCACTTCCCAGTCTCATTACGTTTCTTATACTCGTTGTGACTCTTCGGCGGCCAAGCAGCACCCGACGCTATACCAAGCCTTCTGCCCGGGCCTTTTGGCTAAGATGAATATCAACATGCATCCGAGTAAGCAATCATTTGTTCATATTCCACTCTTGGTCGAGCTCTAAATCCGGAATGCAATGATAGTCTTATGCACAACCGAGTGGACTTGGTTTCCCAGGCGGACACGGCAAACCATGCTTCTGTCTTGTTGGTTGAAACGACTATAATAGCCTTTGCTAACTGCATGCAGTCGAGGTTAGGTTCGAGGCAATCGGCAAGAACGTCGTTCCAGATATCCGCCTCGTCCGGCTCGACAGGTGCACTACTGAGATCCTCATCGGCCGGGTTCGCAGGGATGATCCGGAGAAGAGGGAGAAGCCTGACAACTTGTTGATCGACAACAAAACTGTCTCTCGAGTGCATGCATGGTTGATCCTCGAGGAAGTTGACAATGTAAGCTGCCCCATCTCTTCTGCAACGTCGAGTAGCTTAGTAACGTACACATACTCACTCTACAATAGCAGATCTACCTCAAGGTCAGAGACGAGAACGACTCCGAGAAGTCCAAACGTCTCGACGGCAGGCCATGTAGGACCCATACATATCTCAATGGTGTCGAGCTCAACCACGGCAGCCGTCACAAACTCGACAAGACAGGCGCAGTCACATTCGGCTTCAGTGGCTACGAGGCTAGAGACGAGTACAACAATTTCTACCGTACCAAGGCGTCAAACTGGAGATATACCTGGAAATTCGCAGCTCGCACAGTCGAGGCCAGCCTAGCCCCAAGCAACGAGAACGTGATAACCATAAAAGCTGCTGCCGCTAAACACACTACCACAAACACATTCCGTGCTCCGTCATACATCTCTTCTGATGAGGATGATTCCGACTATTACGATTCTCCTCCTGCTCCAAGCGCTCGTGTTTCGGCTTCTCCAATTGAGCTTAGTGACGATGAGTCTGAGGACGAAGTCTCCTGGCCCTTTGCACGGCCAGATGTTCCAACTGTTGTCTCTACTGAAGTTCCAGTCATCGATCTCACCGAGGACAATACCAACAGCAATAACACTGCACATAGAGAGTGGTCAATCCGCGACTGGAACAACCCAGCTATAAATATCATTCCAATCCACGACTCGCCCGATTCCTCATCCGACTCCAACTCCGAGGTTTCCGACTCCCCATCCGAAGAGCCCATCATCAGCGGCACAAAGGCCAGACTACAAGCACACGTCGAAGAGGCAGCTCGTGTGTTGGATAACGAGGATAACGAAGAACACTCTGAGATCGATCGTTCCGATTGCCCCAACTGTGGTGGCCATGATGAAATGGATGATATGGATGACTATTTCGAAGGCTTCGAAAGCGATGCGTCGATGGAGGCACAGACTACATCTGTGGATGTGGATGAGCAGAGAAGTATCCCAAGTCCTTATAAGACTATTGAAGAGATGAGGAAGCGCATTGAGCAGGAGCGCGCTCAGCCAGGCTCTATCCCACGGCTTATGATTCATGCCGGTTTTGCCGAACGCCAGATGACAGCCGAAGCTGCCATCGAGAAGGAATCGGGGTATCCCCCGACATTGATGAAGAGGTTCGCTGATGGGGATGCAACAAACCGGGCGGCAGCAAGTCTTAGGGGATTCTTTCCGCAGGACGGTACACCGATTACGGAACCAGTCCTTGACTACATCATGAAGCAGCAAGGCAGCGGTGCCACTCAAAGCGATTCACTTATTGACAGGCGGTTCGTCGCTAAGGAGGCCTTGGGGAACCTTGCACTTTCTGAATTCTATCCGCAGTTGCCGAAGCCTGTTGATCATAGGAGCCCAACTGCTGAGGGTGGAGAGAAGTGGACGTGTAATGCCTCCGGCGTACCTGACCCAAAGTATACCTACACCCCGAATGCTAGTGGTTGCGCCAGAATTTCAGGCACTCTGTCACCAGAAGACCGCACACGCGCGGCGGGCAATCAACCCTTGGCCTATTCGTATCAGAGTGCTGCCTCCACAGACTTCGGGGTCTTCGGTTTCGCTGAGAGCGCCGCCCGCCCACTGACCGCCTCTTCCCGTCAACGGGAGGGCAGTCTATTGATGGCGTCGAGTCTGTATACGCTGGAGGTGTATGATCATTATAAATCCAATACGAGGAATGACGGAGTGAAAACGATACTTACATGTCCATCGGGAGCGGTCCCGAAGAAGGGAGGGAAGGCGTTGAGTATTAAAGAGCTTGTTGGGGATGATACTAACAAGGCTGCGACAAGTATGGCGGTTAAGCAGGTTGAGGAACATAGGGCGGCTGAGGATATCCAGGCCACTCCTCCCTTTACCTCGGCCACAGCTGGCGAGCCTACCTGGCAAGACCACAATACGTCTGCTCTGCCTGTTGAGACGCAGAAGGCGCGCATGAATTTCGAGGAATACGCCGCTGTCCATAAGGCCCGTGATCACGTACCACTTGGCCTCATTCGAGAAAAGACGCCCACTGGGTCTTGGATGGAGGATCTGAAGAATAATGATGAGGATGTGGTGCGCAGCCTTGGAGGTTCAGGCAAGAAGAGTCCGAAGCGCAAGGCTGATGATATCTCCGAACTTGTCGCTGAGGAGACTGAGGGCTGGAGAACTCCCCCTCATTCCGCTCCTATACCTGGTGCTCTCTCTGCCACTCCGCTCAGATCCAGCTCGCTTGCTTCCGCGAGGGTAGCGAATAGCGATACAGCGATTGCGACGGCTACCACTGCAACGGATCCATGTGTCAGTAATCAATTTCAGAAACTTATCGCTCATGCTAAGGCTACGATGAAAGCGGAGGCTGATAAGGAGAAGGAGAAAGCAACTGAAACTGCAGAACCTGCTAATAAGCAGTTCCAGCGTCTCATCATTGCGGCGCAGAAAAAGGAGAAGGAACAACGTGAGAAGGAGGCTGCGGAGGTTGCAAAAATGACTGGGGTTGAGAAAGTGCAAAATGCCGCCTCATCTGCGGCCGCTTCCACGACAGCTGGGAGATGGGGTAAGAAGCAGGTCCAGAGCATTGTATCGAGCCATGTAAACAGGGAGAATAGGATGATGGAGGAGTTTAAGGCTGGGATGGCTGAGATGGACAGAAGGCTGGTTGAACAGGAGAAGAGACCAAGTAAGAGACGTAGATTCACAAGAGTTGCTGAGGCTGTGGGGTGTGCGGCGTTGGGGGCTGTCACTGTGTTTGCCGCTCTAGTGGCTACTGCTCCTGAGGAATTTATTTAGGGTTTGGATTGGTAGGCGCCGCTGGTGGTACGAATATGGGTTATGATGGTTTCATAAGGATTGAAAGGGACAAGGCTAAGGTTTTGGACGGCGGCGCAGAGATATGGGAGGAGTCACTTTGCTTTACATCATGCACGCATCAATATTGGACGGATAGGATGGCTCATATCAACTACTTAGTAGCCATCTGACTTTATACTTTGACAAACTCAATTTGGAAGATAGCATAGTGATTAATTCGCTTATAAAAAATCTCTAAACTGCGGCTTGATCGTTCTTGGAAATTAATCCGTGGCTTGCATAAATACGCGAACTGGCATACTTGGACTTCCCTCGAGGTTTAGATGTCAGGATAGATGGCCATGCTAACCAGCGTCATTGCATTCCCACGGTTGTCTCGTATCTTTGTGATAAAAGAGAGAGGAACAGAGAAAGCTAACCGGTTTTATCACCACGCTTCAACGGGTCAGAAACATGTATATAGTTCCAGGATACATTATGCAGATTTGAGTTCTGGCCACAGTAGCAGCACGCAAACGCTGCTCTCGGGAAGATGGAAAGATTGACGCGCCCCGACCCCTTCCTCCTGTGCATACCAGTAGCAATATTTTGAAATGGCAAAAGGCACTTCTGATAAAGTCAGATGCTAATTGCTTTTGCCCAAGCACCAGAATGGAAATCTCAATTCACATATGGATATCCTAAATCTTGAAAGTAGAACGGTTCGAGGTAGGGGGCTATGGAGGGAATAAAGAATCATTGGATGTCTGTCATTTAGGTCACTGATTTGATAAGGGTTGCCTAAGCGGGGATAAATGTGCTTGATAGTTAGATTTGTATAGGGACACTAGTCGTTTGGCGTCGTGGGGTTGAGGCTTGGTACCAAAGGGGACAGGGAGGGTTTAATGTGGTTGTTCTGTTTCGTGAAATCTTGTATAGCATGTGACTTGACTTGGCTTAACTTGTGGTTTGTCCTACGCTTTGTCCCTGTGCTTTGGCAGCAAACGGCCGATTATGGAAAGGCACGCCTCCACTTGGTGCCTTGTGTAAGAAACTGACCACACTTGAGAGCACTCGACTCGCAGACAAAAGATCATTGATGTGTAACTGATTAGTTGGACGGCTTGTAATTGCTAGGCAGTATTCTGAGTTGATGACTGAAGGAGGATTGCGACAACCTGTTCTGCTCATGAGTCATGATTGTGATCGAGTTGAATATAGTAGCGCACCAGTCGTTAACTCGACTTGACTGCACTTGACTCTTTCCATCGCTGCACATCTCTCATAACGCCCTAAGCTCAATCTCCCTCAAGCCTCCATTTCCTCCCATACAAATTCGCCCAGTCAGTGTGTAGAAATGAGATGATAAATAGAATCACCTCGTTACCTTGTGTGTTCCATCGCTTAATGTCGTTTAATTCCCTACATACCCCTGCCGTCAATCACCTCATTTTCGCCGCTTAAACAGTTATCCAAGGCGACCAGTCTCCCGCTGTCGCTGTGGTATGCGGCCACTCAGCCGTGGTAGCCTCTGACGCGCACTCAAGGCGCTGCACGTGACTCGTGGTCACCGCCGGCGATAGCGACAGTGAACGTGGCTTAAAGACACCATTCAGTGCGCTTCGAGGATTCGGTGGGGATTCAAAATGATGGGTGCCAGGAGAGCATAAGAACAGGCTACTGGCGCCTACGAGAGAGAACTTAATCAATACAATCTTTATACATCAACTTCAAGATGGACAACACCAACAACGATGAGGCAAAGATGCCAGACACCACTATCGCCAAAATGCCAGAATCAGAGACCAGCCAAGGACTTGTGCCAACTTTGGCGCTGCGCCCATGTCTGCTTGTCGCGAACCAAGAGGGGGCTGAGGAGTCGAGCACCAACCAGTTTGGCAACTCTTGTCCAGAAGGCGAGACTTTCTACGACGATCTCGGCGAGCCAACTTTGACCTCCACTATCGCGACCACACCACCAAGCAACGCCAGCGCACCACCAGTTGCCTGGATCCCAGCCTTCGAACCACACTTCGCCGGTTACCGCACACCACAGGGGACACGCGGTATCGAAATGGCCCTTCACAGCACTGGCCCAACTGGTTTCACCTCGGATAACGCGACTGTCACCCATTATCATGACAATAGCGACGAGGAAGACAGCGAAGTCGTCACAATTGACGAATGTTACCAGGCGTGGATCGAAGAACACGGGCCAACTGGGTTGGCTTTCTGGGAAGGAAGGACCCAGTACGTCGTGACCCCAGTCGAGAGCTTCGATCTCAACAATCTTCAGACTGGTCCGTACGAGCGTCGTATTTTTGAGACCCCAGGTCACATTGTCGTTCGCATTCACCTCCGCGATAGCGATAAGAGCGACACTTTTGGGACCTTCGACGCCCTTGGACTCAAGATCACCAACTCTGCCGAACCACGCGTTCAATCGCCTAATATCTGGATTAACGCTCGCAGCGCTGACGGACAGACCATTGCGACCGCGCTTGACCCTGAGACCATTGAATGTATCTTGATTAACGGAAACACTTTCGCTATACCTTTCAACGACCTCCTTAAGATCATGTTCAACGCGAAGCGCAAGCAATCAGCCGATGAGCAAGAAGATATCGACACCACCATAACTCGACCATCCACGCGTTATCTCACAACCGCCGAAGCCGCTGATCAGCACCCAAACGTTCGTGCCAGCCGCGGAATGCTCCTCGTTGCCGATTCCAGGTTCCCAAACTTCCACGGCGCCCTGAAGAACCCATGTCACTGCATCCTCCCTCTCGACTACCTCCCACTCACCAAGACGTATGAGCCAGGAATAGTACAAGTCTCCTGCGATCGTTGTTCTAGCCCACTCGCCACCTTCGAAAACGTTACCGAGCGCCCATTCGCACTCAGACGCGCATTCGGAGAGGCTGGGGACACATATCGTGTAGATGTCTTCAGGCGCGGTATACTACCACAGATCCACTACGTGACCGGAGTCAAACAAGTCTGGATTACCGTCGATGAGACCGAGTTTTATATGCAGGCCAACGACCACGTTGGACAGCACACCCACGATTGCAGACCGGACTGCCACGGGATCACCGCTCCACGCGCCATCGATGACAATGACTCTTTCTACGTCATGGCTGGCGATACCAGGCCCGAGTTCATCACCAACCGCTTGGCAAGCTTGCATATCAGCGAGAACCAGTCAAATAGCAAGGCTAAGGGTTCCGGGACGCGAGCTTTTTCAATTTCCCTGTCGACTTCTTTTGACAAAAACCAGTTAACAAGTCTTCCTAAGGATGGCTCGGATCGTATCCCATCTTGGCTCCAACCTGGTTACCAATCGAGTGAAGACGAACCGGTTTACTCTAAGGAATACAAATCTTATTTGAAATCTATGTATTCGAAGGAGCCGAATTCGACTTGCGGAACACAATCAGTTGAGCAGCGTCCTCGTGTTTGTTCGGCCTTAAAAGCCGAATTTCAATAAATCATCACCCGTTTTATGAGAAAACAGGCTGACATCGCGGCGAAACGGTTTACGGATGATGTTTAATGGCTTGTTTTCTTTTTGCCGAGTTCACTGGTAGCGAGGTTCAGGTTTTAGGACTGGGTGGAGGGCTCACATTTCGTATTGCTGTAGAGAACCGGGGTGTTTATTATTTTTGAGATGTCAAAGCCAGCTAAGGCACACACAAATGGCTTTTGATTTCTGAGCTTGATGTGATAATGCAATTGTGAAAAGGTCTTTGTCAGTGATGGATTGACGTTAAATTGTCAAGGCGGCCGCGTCAAATAAGCTTCCCAGACGAGGCTGGCAAGCGCGTCAGTATGTCCACAAGGCTGTGAAGACATGCTCCTTCTTTCAACTCTATGAGCTAAACACCTACCTTAAACTTCAACCTGACCACAGAAGGTAACCTCGATCATTCTTTTACAATATAAATCTACATTAGAGGGCCTGTTTGCTGTCACATTCGTTACTTTGACAAAGACACTCGCCACGAACAACCTCAATAGCTCCAGAAGTTCGTCACCACTTTCCTTTGAGCTCCCAGCTCCCGAAACACTTCGAACCACAAGAATAAATACACGCGACATGGCGACGCCACAACAAGCCAGACGCCCACCCGGCAGCACACCTGCTATGGGTGCCACGCCGCCAATCTCAACCCCATTCTCTGCCGGCCGCTCAAGCAACTTCTCTCCGCAAAAGTTTATGAAATCACCAGCTCCAGGGCAATCACAACCCTCCATCTTCGGCCCAGCAGTCAACTTTGATTCTCCGAATACAGCTGCCGCGTTTGCGATGGCGAACGACATGATGAACACTGCGGAAGGACTGCTGCCGGGCTCCCAACCGCCGTCTTTCCATATGGTCGCACCGGCCGCGCCCATCGACATTGATGAGCAGAAGCGTGTGAAGTTCGCGAGCATAGTGGAGATACTGAACAAGGTTCCAGGCAGGGTACATGAGGAAGGCATCGAGCGCTTGGCGAGGAAGATAGGCATGGACTGTTTCTGGGATGAAGGTGTTGGCGCCAATGCTGCTAGGACGCTGCTTATTGCAGGGACGGGGTTCAGTGTTGATATCGAGTTCAAGCAGGGCGAGGTGCAGAATGTCGCTGTCAGCTTCCCGGAGGCGTCGGACAAGGTGCAAGCTCGTGCATTAGCAGCGGGACAAATACTGTTTGACCAGCTGAAAGATGATGGACCGAAAGGGAATGGAATGCGGGACTTTGCTATGAACTTGCGCAGACTGGCTATTCTGGATAAGCTGAGTGTCGGGCATGAATTCAGCTGCTTCGAGGCTCTGAATGGGCTGTACACAAGCTTGAAGAAACTTTACGACTTTGAATACCTGCAGACTGCTCAGACACCTCAGTCGGATACCGCGCCGTGGATGAGGAGACCTGCGGGGATTGCGAAGATTGTCACGATGAGCAGATCCGGCAGGCCGAGGTTAAATGAAAACGGCACTATTGGTCTGAGCATTGATTACTGGACGGCTAGAGGTGATACTGGAGATAAGACATGGTCACTTGTCATTGAATGCGAGGCAAAGTCGGCACAAGCGTATCCTCCAGTGCGCGTCAGCGAAGATTGGATCTTTAATGATATTGTAAAGACGGTCGATTTAGCGAGCGGCGCATCAAGCACTTCGGCTCTCTTGAATTGGCAGCAACCACCCAACACCAGCCTGAAGTCCGACACCGCAGCCCAACAAGACCCAAACAGCATGGAAGGCATTGAGACCTCTGCGCAGAAACTCCCAGATGTCCGCTTCGTGGCACACTTCGACCCGCCTCTCATCGTACCATACCACATCGGCGAGCAGCTCCACCACGCTGTCGGCGTCGAGTACAAGCCAGGCTACGACCTCAAGACCTTCGACGACCTGATTGCGCCGGAAGCCGAGACACTGCAAGAACATATGAGGAGACGGGCCAAGGGCGGCGATCGCACCTACTCTGCAGGATCATCAAAAGAAGACCTCGATCGCTTCAAGGCGTTTCGCTGTATCCGCCGTGTGCGCCATTATGATAAGAACAGCCTGCCATTCTCAGACCACCCTAGCACAGATGGCTTGAGGAGGGGACTTAGGCATAATGAGGATGAGCACCAGAACGCTATCTACTTCAAGGCTAGAGAATTCTCGAGTGAGCTGAAAAGCCTGCCATTCAGCCACCCTAGTCAGCTGATCGAGTTGCTGCCAACCCTGAGACAGTGGGCAAGGGTAGCGAGTATGCTGCAACAAGTCATGGTCGTTGGCCCACCAACCTCCGACCAAAAGACACAGGTCGAGTGGGAAGAGTTTGACGAGTTCCCTTCCAACTTCAACCCGACCCTCCTTCTCCAGCGCAAGCAGAAATACGAATACGGAGACCTGTACCTCGATCTGCAAACCAGCACCATGCCCACACCACGCTTCGATGTACAATTCCGCAGTGGAAGTCGGAAATTCCAGGTTGAGATCGAAGCCTGTTGGAATGGCGAGCTGAGGCTTGTCAAGGCAAAGATTCTGAGGGCCGAAATTGTACCTCCGTTCTCGAATATTATCAACATTGGAGAGGGCGCAACCGTTAATGCTGGAAATATACATGGTGATGAGTGGTTGATGATCCCGCTGTTGGAGAGGACGGGGGATTTTGAGGTGTGGGCGGATTGGGTGAAGAGGGCTTGTGCTGCAAGATGGGACTCTGGGGGCGGTAGCTATGGGCTTTAGAGATAATAACTGGGTTTATTGGGATGGCGTTTAATGGGGATGATACCAGGAATCGGCGTGTGGTTTCTTAGCGGATGTGCCTTCAGGACGGAGACACGCATAGCGGATTAGCTTCTCGCAAGAAGGATACTTCATAGCATGATTGCAATTTCTTGATTCTGAAATAGTGAGCTGACAACTTTATATCTATCTATTATATGTTCCTCTGAAATCTTGTGAATAATCACTCCATGCGACTGTGCCCTGGGTATATTTCGCTAATCGCTATCATAAAACCTTATTATCCTTAATCACGTTTCTCAGCAGTTAGGTATCATGCTGCTTCTATTCAGAGTCAGTATACCCGTCTTCTCAGTACTATTCATGAAACTCACTAGCACATGCTTCTTCATGTCATGCTTGCGAGAGAAGGTTGAGTTGCAGCCCTCAGCGTCACAAACAACTCTCTCCTTTGTCTTCTGCTCCTGCTTCTCCTGCTCGGTACCATGGATTCTCTGTTTGTGATTAGCATATGTTTAGTGGTAGCTGGGTTGATGTTATAAGGAGCTCACCGTCCTGTGTCTACCAACGTCGTGCTTGTAGGCAAAAGTGGCACTGCAACTTGGGACGCCGCACGGGAATCTCCGCTTCTGGCCGACTGGTGCTTCATCCCCGTTGTTCTCTTCCTCGGTGGTGTCTCCGGCATACTGGCCCCGTGGAAGAATGCCCGGCTGAGCCTCGACTCGGCCGACTGGTGGAAATGGTTTTGCAAGATCGATTGATGCGAAGTTATCGTCCCTGTTCCACCAGGCGATTTGTGGCAGGTTTGGCTGTTGTGCTTGGTTATCCGTGTCGTGGTCTTCAAATCTGCCAAGTGCTATGATACCATCTTCTTCTGCGGCGATGTCGTATCCAGCAAAGTCCCCAACACCGTCCGCTGATGCTCTAGTGTTGTATCTACCAAATTCAATTCCCCCGTCATTCTGTGCTCCAGTGTCGTAATCGCCGGTTAAGGCTTGCTCCTCGTGCTCGCGTTTACCCTGACCATCGTTTTCATCTTCTTTCTCTGTCGAAACTGGTCGCTCACCACCAACATATACTCCCGCGAACTTGTTGCCTTCCTTCTTCCAGCCCACAATTCTTCCCTCGAATGGGTATGTCCACGTAAGGCTAAAATGTCCGTTCTCTCCAAGTCTCAGCTTCCCGTTGAAAAAGTCCTGGCCATATGAGCCATTGAAGATGCCAGTCTTCAGGTCGGCGACGTGACCAAAGAGATTCATGCTAAGCGAACCGGTTGCCGAAAAGGTGTCGTTGAGGCTGTTTGTGCCCTCATTCGAGATGATGAGGTAGCCGCTGATGTTTGTGGGCATGGTTGGCTGCTCGCAGGAGAAGGTGTGGTCAAAGTCGTCCAATTTTTCATTATATGGAATTGCAAAGGCGTTACCCGGTTGGTTCAGAGTAATCGCAGGAATGGATATCGTAGTAGCGCCTTCAAGGCGACCGAAAGTGTTGTTGGTGGTCACGTTTGCGCTTGTGGCTTCAGCGTAGGCTTGGAACGCACCAAACCCTGGGATTCTCGATTTGGTGAAGTCTGCCTCTCCGCAAGGACGAGTTCGTTCAGCAAGAAAGTTGACAAGAGTGCTTTGCGACATTGTTTGTGGAGTTGCCGTATTTTTTGGTATGCTCCAGATATCTGGTGGTAAGTTTTGGTAGAAGATGGACCAGAATCCGTGATCTTGCCAAGAGCCGCGGTGTCAGACGCGCCAAAGAGGAGATGTAAATACAAGGTAAACACCACGCGGAACTCTCGTCGTGGCGTGATACGAACAGCAATGGGTCAACACGATGACTATTTGAACGCTATACATTTACATCTCGAAAACTTAGCGAAAGCAATAAATTTCGTACTTTTGGGTATAATATTTCTACAACCTCACTAAGGCCCCTTTAATGCCATTACCACCGTCGGCGTTGGTCGCACCCCATGACTTCGTCGACTGACCTATTGACTCCCCCCTTGTGCACCTGCCAACAGTCTATCATTTAAGGCTTTCCCTCAACCTTCTTATTCTCACTCTCCGTATCACTACTCCCACTACTCTGCGCGTCCAACACTTCCCCAAATCGGGTACACGCCAACAACGAGCATGTCCCCCCAAACCCAGATGATTGCCACCGTGATCCAAGCGGTGCAGAACGTCTTCAAGAAGACCTAATTTGCACCATACATCGGCAGTGGCCATAGCACCCGGTGACCTAGCAAGGTGGCCAGGGGCCAGATAGTTGCGATGCGTGCCCAATTCTTGTTGAACGGCATGTAGCGTGGGTCTGCCGGGTTCGTCACATTCTCGTCATCCGAGGATTTATGCTGCTGAACAACACTTCAGAGATGGAGGATTGTTCAGCGGGGAAGGAAGCTTTGAGATCAGTAGTCGATGTTGAGCTGAGTTGAAGGCGAGTTTTTCTTTCTTGAAGTCGGCCCAGTCGTAGTTGTGTGTACCAGAGAGGTAAGTGATGATTACTGACCACGGCAAAAGAGAGAATGCTGACGCTACAGTGCCGTCCGTATACGCAGGGAAAAGCCGTGTCGGTCGTCTTGATAGTGACACTGTCGAAGGCATATATACTTCCAAATCGGACAGCAATTCCAGTCATCATGCCCAAGATCGGAGCGAGTATAAAAACAGCCTTAGACTGCTTGTCCCACAGCAAAGTGAAGGAAGTGGGAAAGATGCCAGGGCAGGTGATACCCAGCGCATACGGACTCTACTTAAGGTTGAGACCGACATAGTAAAGCAACGTGCTAAAGCCTGCGGCTACGAGGTCGAAGGTTATGACACCGTAATGATTCCACCGGATGATGTCCGCATCCTTGGCAAGAAGGTTAGCGTAGGTGCGGCACATGCCGAAAGAGAGGATACTGCTGACAGCGATGACTTGGGCGGAGAGCATGTTGGTGATCGCCATGAATGCGATGAGCAGGCAGGTTGCTGCTCCGCCCTTACCGCCAATCGACATGGCGGCGTAGAGGAGCACGAAGCCATCGCTTACTTCCTGGCAGGTCATACGACGTGGATAGGTGGGGAAGATGGAACTATCCTCCAGGCCAAGAGCGACGCAGGACATGAGGGTGCCTAGACGCCAAGGGATAGCGAAATACATAACACTACCCAAGATATAACCTGGCATTGTGACCTTCGGAGAAGCAGCGAAAGCCTTGACAAAGAAAGAAATATTCATGATGACCAAGCCAAAGTTGGCGCAAGTGTGCAGGATGTCGAAAAGCAGACCTTCCTTGGAGGTCATGGTCATGTAGGTCGAAGCATGGTTGGCGTCTGGTGGATGACGGACTGCAGCGGCCACTACGAGGTCGTAGAGTTTACCGATTGAGCCGATTTTGGGGATGCGGGAAGGTCTGTACCGACCGGTTGGCAGTAATGAACATTTCGGTCTTGGAGTTTGTCTTCATTCGTAGTTCTTTTGCGAAGTTTGGTGAGGAAGATGAGGCCGATTGCTACAGCGACGATTTAACCAGCGGCTTTAGAAAAGGGTGGTTGGATGGCATAGTCTATTTCATCGTCGATGTAGACGGGTGATGCTGAAACCATCTTTACTAGCAGAGTATGAATGGAGAAGACTTTCTAGAGAGCATCACTTGAGGAACTTCGATAATTATCAAAAAAAATCAATCAAGGCACAGCTACCTTGCTAGGTGCGCGGCTACAGCGCAGAGGCTCTACTTTCCTCATTGCCATGCTCGATGATGTGATTTACTGCTGAGGAAGTAGTGGGAAGAGGCTCTTCTTCGTTGGCTGAAGAGCACTAGCAGACCTCTAACTGAACTAGGACGATCGTGTCCCGGTAATATAGAATAAGATCTTTGGAAAGGCATAAGCTCCCGAGATATATTCTTGCGTTTAGTCGTCGTATGAGACTTCGCGCAGCTTCTGTCCCTCTTGAGCTGAATGAATGGCACCGGAGAGATAACTAGTTACATGGTAAGGTGTGCTGGATGTTCTTCAGACGGCAATGATGCAAGCCAGAATTTTACAAATGCGAAGGATTGAACTCAAGTCTTAAAGGTAAAGGATGCTGACTACAGCAACATGTTGCTCAACTAAGCATTTACTGGTAGCAGCCTCAAGGGACTCACCATGCTACTACTGGACAAGTCGAAGATCCAGATTCTGTCACGCAACACACACGACGTCAGCAGTAACGCGGTATAGTATCCACCGTCCGCATGAGCGGCTTTGTGCAAGCAGTACAAGGCCAATGTAGCCTGCACAGCGAATGTGACCTGGATATATTCCCCAGCACCACTGCCCTGTAGTGGTGTTGTGAATGTTCTCGTGCAACCACTGGAGGTTAGCACGAAGAGTTGAATGAAGCCGCGAATGCCCGCTAACTGCCCCAAAGAATGTGGGGTCATAGTGTTGTCTTAGCTGTACTGCGCCAGCACAGTGCTGTACGTTGTTCTAAGCTGGAAATTCCAGCTGTCAGATCCCCGGATCTGGGGCTGATGCCAAGCGCCAAGTGGGTCCGATGCTGGGCGTCGTCGCGCAAGCACCACGAGCACTTCACTTTCGCAATGACGATGCGATTTGAAAAGTCGCAATTTCGCTGAAGTTTTCAAAAGCTTTGCAGTCGCTCTAATGCCGGAGTAAAGTGAAGGGTTGCCGACCGTCATCAGATGGTTCGATTTAATGGCTTGGAGCTGCCCCGCATTGCTCTGCCTCTGTGAGCACGAAATACGGAAGTAGATACAAGAGCTAGATAATTCCAATCAAAACCATCTCTCATGAACCTGAAGTTTTGTGTTCGTTGAAGGGCGTTTTGTGCTGTAGATAATACAGCAAAACAGCCAAAATGAGAGCAACAGCCGATGGCTTCGACAAACCAAAGAAGAGTCTCATTTCTCATGATGTGTGAGTTGTCATGCTTCATCTCCAATTTATCCTCCTTCCCAAAACGTCCACTGACACTCTCCTTTAGGTTCCGGACGCCAATCACCAAGCCTCTGGGGCCACCTAATCGACCGCTCTGCGGACTTCAACAAGGGACCCACTGGACCAAGCTCGATCAGCTGCTGGAGAAGGCCAAGTTCCATGGCACGTTTATTGCCGATATTCTTGGTGGATACGATGTATACAAGGGACCCCAGAATTTGACTCCAGCAATGAGGTCGGGCGCCCAATGACCCATCAACGAGCCTCTCTCTCCGTCGTGCCCGCTATGGCAGCCGTAGCCAAGAATCTCGGTTTCGGCCTCATAGTCGCCACGACCTACGAGCAGCCTTTCCACCTCGCTCGCAGGCTGTCTACTGTGGATCTTCTAACCTAGAGACGATTGTCATGGAACATTGTGACGTGTTATTTGGATAGTGCTGCAAGGAACTTGGGCCACACGGCATAACCGAAACACGCTGCGTGGTATAAGGCGGATGAGTATCTAGAGGGGGGATGATGCTGTCGTTCTTGATAAGAGGGGTAAATATACGGACCCCAGCAGTGTTAGGAAGATCAACCATCTGGGCAAGTATTATACTGTTCCGGGTCCGCACATCTGCCAACCGTCGCCGCAGAGGACACCTGTCATGCTCACGCTGAGACATCGAAGTCTGGTCAAGCTTTTGTTGCCAGAAATGCTGAAGTGGTTTTCGTCGCATGTCACCCACCAAGCGTCTTGTCTGCCTCTGTCGCTGCCACCAGGACCCAGGCCAGGGAGTTTGGCAGGGATCCAAACAACATCAAGCTCATCGCCCTGCTTACACCCATCATCGCTACCACGTAGGAAGGAGGCAGCTGAGGCCAAGTACTCGAAGTACGCAAGCTATGGTTCCATCAATGGCGCTCTGGTTTTGTTTGGTGGATGAACAGGGATAGATCAGAATAAGTACGCCGATGACCAAGAACTTCGCCACGTAGAATCAACGCCATCAAGTCCGCTGTGGAAGGCTGGTCGCGCGCTACGACGGCCGTGCCGAAGTGGACAAAGGAGACTGTCGTTAAGGACATCTGCGTCGGTGGCCTAGGGGCCACCATAGTCGGTACACCAGCAAGCGTGGAGAGGCGGGTCGCAGAGGCTGATGTTGATGGATCTAACTTTGCGTATGCTATCTCGCTGGGGAGTTTCGAGATATTTTTTGAACTTCTAATTCCAGAATTTCAAAAGCGTGGGCTGTTCCACTATGATGTTGCTGGTGGGGCATATCGTGAGAATATTAATAATAGATACGGACAGTCTGGGTTGTAGGCAAACTGGTTGACGTCCCTGTCTCGAGCTGCCGTCTTGGCGCAAAGTGCCGAAGCGATATCACAAGACTCGCGCTACATGAGCACGCACATCACGTACGCAATCTCAACAGCAAAGCCTGGTTATTACTACGTAAAGCTGACTTAACTAACTAGTTGACGGTATTAAATTTCAAAAGTATTTTAAATGTTGTTCAAAATGGTCAAGTATTATTCCCGCGAAAACGTGGTTAGTCGCAACGTCACATTGGTATTGTACAGTCTCGTCTACCCTTTCCTCATCAGATATAGTACACTAGCTACGCTAGTCTTTGGGAATAACGCCAACCCGCAATCTCTCAATAAACGCCTTCCAAACCCTCCTTCCATGATGCCCGCAAATGTAATGCATCGATTACCTCTCGGTACAACCACCATCACCTTCTCCATGACGCCCGCAAATGTAATGCATCGATTATCTCTTGGTGCAACCACCATCACCCTCTCCATCTCTCTCCTTGAGCCATCTACATATTTAGATCATGAATAAACCCACAATTATCGCCCTTCGTACACTTCCCCTCCTTAAAGAACGAGCAGGGGCGCGTCTTGCGCTTATAATTCGGATCCCTCCTTGTGTTCCCTCCATCCTCCTGATCATCACCGCCGCGTCCATGCTTCTTCCCCCTCTTATGTCCATCGCTACTCCACCTTTTCGAGGCGTCACTCTCCTCGAGGTTCCACCCTCTATTCTTGTAAGGCTTATCACCTGGTCCATCTTGTGGAGAGTGTGATCTGTTCCATTGTTGACCCTGGTCGTAGCCCTGGTTGGCATTGTAATACTTATCAGGATTCGGATTCATGGCCGCGAACAACTCCTCCTGACTCGGCATCTGGCCCGGCATAGCCGCCGGAGCATTCCACTGATGCTGTGGCTGTTGTTGCATCGGAGCCTGGCCCATAATTGGAGGGAACATTGGTGGCACCCCACCACCACCGAGGTTTGGAAGTGGGATGTTTGGATAACCCATGCTAGCGAGGTATTGCTGCAGCTGCGCTGGGTCTGGTGGTGGCATACCGGCTGGGAAGCCCGGGAGCGTTGGCATATTTAATGGCAATCCTGGAAGACCAGGGATAGGGAATGGAAGTTGTTGGATCGGAGCATGTTGTTGCTGTGGAGGTGGAGCTAGGGCTACCATCTGGGCGCGGAGGTCGTTCTCGGCGGCTTCTTTTCTCTCCTTGATTTTAGAGTTAGTTGCCTGGAATAAATGGTGGGAATATGGATGTGAACGAACCTTTCCTGGCCAATACGTCTCAATCTGCTCTTGCGACATCCACTCCGGTGCCTCCATGCGAGGATACGTTAAGCCCTTCATCTTAGCAAACACCTTATATAGGTTCGCCATAACTTCTGGATCCATGTTCTGCGGCACCCAGAAGCGGTTGGTATCCTTGACCTCAAAATTCTCCGCCTTAACCACCTCAAGAATGGCTGGAATAGATTCTGGTCCTGCTCTGAGAAGGCGGTCCTCCTCTGCTCTCTTCTTATAGCTGGCGACAACTTCGGAAACTATCATCCCAAAGGCGGTGTCAGGGCCATAAAGTCTGATGTCGTGGAGTCTAGCCTTAAGGACTGGATCGTTAGCAACAGTGAAGATATCTTTCGGTGGTGCCTCCTCGCCCTTAAATGGCGGTGGCTCCTTTGGCGTTGGCGGAATATCAGCTTCGTCAGTATAGACAACCATAAGCTCGTTCTCGGCTCTTCTGTCCTGTGCATCCATCTCCGGCGTTCTAAACTCTTTGTTTCCTCCCCTTGATGTCGGGATGTTGTTCAAAAGCTCCTCTCCCAAATCACTGAGGTCCAGCTTGATAGGGTCCGGGTATGGCGTGTCGTTAAGCTTAACCTCGTCCTCGTCTTCGTCCTCGATGGCCAGTTTCTGCTTGAGCATCATGCCCTCACTACGATCATCGTGTGCATCGCGAAGCATATCAACATCACGGCCTTCATCTTCGGCCTGGTCATGAGTGAAGAGACGGATTTCCTCGAGATTCTCATCTCTGAACTTGACGCGAAGATGGCGTCTAGACTCCTTGCGCTCTCTCCTCTTCTTCTCTTCTGGCGTCTCCCTAATCTTTTCAACGGTCTCGACTTTCTTGACCTCTTTAGGCTTCTCATTGATACTGGCCAGAAGAGCGCCGAGAACGGATGGCTTCGATGCTGGTGGTGCTGAAGAGGGCTTCTTGGCAACAGGCCTAAGCGCTGGAGGCGGTACAGCTGGCTTTGCAGGTTGTTTGCCGAGCTTAGAGAAGAAATTGGCAGCTGCCTTTGAGGGAGCTGGAGCTGGCTTAGGTAGTGCCGGCTTCTTGTCGTCGGCTGCAACACGCTTATTGGATTGGGTTGAAGTAGTATCTGGCTCACGCGCTCTCTTCAATGATGCAGTACCAGTGTATGGGGTAGATGCCGACGACGGAATGATAGTCTTAGCATTCTTCGAAGGGCTATTCTCCTTGGAAGCCTCCTCGGGTTTGGCGAGTGGTCTGGCGATCTTTGTGAAGGCGCCAGCCAAGGGCGTAGGCGTACTAGTGCCTTGGATAGTATCAATGAATCTCTTGACATTCCGTTTTTTTGTCTTGATCTCCTCGTCAGTTGCCTTGATTTCATCAATTCTTGTGATGAACCTTTTGACAATTGAATCAAACTTCGCCCTCTTCAATGTCTCAGCGCTCGTGCCCTGGAAAACGAACGTGGACATAAGCTCAAAGGTAGCATATGGAAGCTCCCCAAGATAGTCCTTGGTAGTGTTACAATGCCTCAAGATGTTTGTGAGAACGACGATAAACCTGTCATTCGTGAACAGAACGTCGCGTATCTCTTCATGCTGAGACTCCGTGGCCACATGGAGAGCTTTAGTGATAGCTTGTTCCCTCAACTTCTGTTGAGCTTTGAGCTCTTTGGCTTTAGAGGCATTCTTAGGATCAGCCAATTGAGTAGTGACCTTAAGAAGATCTTCACGCAGAGCAATTATCAAAGCAGGGAATTCCTGGCCAGCCTTCCTCTTTTCATCAGGAGTCGGACGGCGGCCAGCAGAACAGTAGATTATACTAAAGGCATCCCAAGCAGCAGCATCAGCGATGTTGGTTGGCCTTGGTTCAGGCCGGATCTGCAAAGCGACGATGTCAGTAACAGCTACGCGGCGCGCTTGTCGCACTTAGCATCAACAGATGAGGAATTGGTACTTACTTCCTCCAGCGTTCTCAGATCGTACACCATGTCGTCGTCGTCTTCGTCGCTACTGTAATCTGAATCGTCCTCCGAGTTGGTGTATTCAGAAGACTCGGTATCGGAGGCCACCGAAGCGCGTGGGCTATTGGTTGCGGAGCCTATGGACGCGACAACTTCACTCTTTAAGCGAGCTGTCTTCGTGACGCCGCCTTGAGATTTCTTCGCGCGTGATAATGATTTATCCTTATGGATTTTATGAACTCTACCAGAAGCAGAGAGCCCTGTGGTGGGTAGCCAATTAGCAAATGGAAGGGTGGATTTTATGCTAAAGAAACAGATAGAATTGGGTCGTGAGGTTGAAGAATTGGCGGGACCTTATGGTCGACAAGTTCACAGTTGGTCCGGAGTCGTAGATGGTAGCCAGGCGACTCCGCCTCAAGGCTATCGGTTTACTTTTATCAGCCGCGCGACACCGCTGGACAAATTCGTTGTTCTCTTTACAGTATGGCAGAAGCTTTGAGGCTCTAGCGCAGGAACAACAAGAGAACAAGGCAACGACGCGCCGATCCAGACAAAGCTACTCTTTGAGGCGCAATTGATGAAGATAACACAAAGCTCATTTAATGGAGCTACTCTTGTGGTTCGCCAGATATACTTATATTTAATTTTACAAAGGGACATAGACACGCACACGCATAAAGGTTTCAACTTACTCTCATGTAATCCCTCTACCAGTGGGATGCCACTGCGATTTGATTTTACTTGCCATGATGGAAGAGATTTTGCTGATGCACAAGTTAGCAAACTGCACTGCAGGAACATATTACCCGGCCATGTTCTTTGACGCGATGCATATCATGAACTTACTTGCAAGCTTATCCGGCAACTCAACTCTGCGAGACTCAATGAACAAATATGGTGCATTTGCGAACCGTGGCGATGGACCATTCTTGACCTCATCAAGGAGCTCAGGGTGAGTTATCCTTAGGCCACCAGTTTTAGGCTGCTTAATACTGGATGTGGATTGTTGTTGTTGCGGCGGCGACGGCGGCTTTGTGGCGCCAGGTGTCGAAACGGCGGCGGCAAGACGGCGGCCGGTATCTTGATTGGCCGTTGCTGGGGCGGCCGCCAAGACTGGTTGAAGTCTCCTAGCAGCCTCATTAACAACGTTGCCAGCAGATTGAGTGTTCCAACTTTGGGTATAGAGCTCATTTGCATTATTATTTTGGATAGTCTGCTGAGTAGGAGTGTTCCTCGATTGTGTTGGATATGGCGAGTCTCTATTCAGTTCGTGGGGCGCAATGGTCGCTGGTGGTGGTCCGCGACCTGCACTTGGATATGAGAAAGCTCCAGCATCTCTTTCAAAATTTTGAAATCCGCGCGATTGCGACTGGACTTGACTCCCATTTATCATGGACTGCGAATTACTGGGCACACCACAGAACGCATTGTTATAGACATCCGCCGGGTTTGGCGACGATGAATGCGCCGCTTGCCCATATATGCTGGAGTACTGAGTTGGATATGATGGTTGCTGTTGTGGCTGCTGGCGCTGAATGCCATAGTTGAACTGCTGAGATTGCGCCGGCTGGCCGTACTGGCCGTACGACTGTTGATGCTGTTGTGGCGGATTGAAGACATCTTGATGATTGACATGGTTGTATTGGCCAACCGGTTGGTGCGGCTGCTGCGGCTGCCATTGATGAGAATCGGCAACAAGAGATGGATCCAGAACAAAATCATTAAACTGCGATTGTTGATTCTGTTGCTGCTGAGGTTGTCCTCCCATCTGCTGCCTGTAGTTCTGGCCATCCATTCCCATTCCCATTGACGGGTCATAGTTCACGTGATGGTTATCCATCGTTTTGGGCTAGCACACTTTGTTCGAACAGGTTTTAGTGCCAACACCAGCGTGATACGTACGAGTATGCAGGGCCACGCGTGTCGCGACTCCTTGAAGAGAGATCGCGATTATCTACACAGCGGCCTCGTCTAAAGGTGGGAGAAAGGGACCAGAATATACCACTTCTATTGCCTCAGTTGAGATGTTGTTCGCGTGTCAAGTAGCAGCGCGAAGACAAACAAGCACGACCGTTTCAAAGATGTAATCGCGACTTGGCGCCTACAACTCTTTCACGCCCTTATATGCTCCAACTGTGTCGAGAATCGCTTAATGTACTGATTATCAGATCTGATTCACTTTCAGAATGGCAAGAGAAGTAATTGAGCCTCTTTGTGACTCTCGTAGATACTTTGTAGATGAAGGCTTAGGGGAAGGGGATCAGGGAAGAGGGAAGAGAAAGGATGAGTTCAGGGCGAAGGAGTCTCTGTCGTATCTTTCTGCCGTCCACCGCCTAGCGCTAAGCAATTGATCCGACGATTATGTAACCATACTTCAACCACAATCAGCCAATTACAGCTGACATCAACCACTCAGCTTGGCGTACGGCAACCACAAGGTAGTACAGTGCTGTAGCTATCCAGGTCGTGGCCTTTGGCGATAAAGTGCCAGCAAGATACACCAAATACACAACGATGTCTCTCCGCGAACGCCAAATAAGTAAGTTTTTGCCTGTGATGTAGACGGATTTGATGAGAGAAGGTTAATAGAATGAACAGGATCGATCGAGAAGATCCTCAACTTAAATCATGCGCAGCTGGCAGCAAACCACCAAGGCGTTTCACACGATCATGCGAATGGCGCAGTCACAACTTCAGCGCCGATTCTAGACGAAGACGGCAACCCTATATGGAAGATATTGGTATTTGACGATCTGGGAAGAGATGTGATCAGCAGCGTCTTGCGTGTGAGCGATTTGCGAACATGGGGAGTTACAATGCACATGTATGTTCTCAAACGTCAAGGCTGTTCAAAGGAGGCAGATAGTCGAATAGACAGCTAATTTAAGAAGGCACATCGCATCGCAGCGCAACCCTATACCTGATGTACCGGTACTATACCTCGTCGAACCTACTGCCCAGAACCTCAGAGCTATCACAACCGACCTCTCGAAACAATTGTACTCTCCCGCGTATATCAACTTGCTCTCCTCCATACCTCGACCACTCTTGGAAGACTTCGCCGCACAAACAGCGGAAGCTGGCACTTCCGAGCACATTGCGCAAGTCTTCGACCAATACCTCAACTTCATAGTCAGCGAGCCAGACCTCTTCAGCTTGGGCATGAGAAAAGACAATGTATACTGGTCCATGAATAGCGCAGAGACATCGGACGAGAAGTTAGAGAGTCTGATTGAGAGGATAGTCAGCGGCCTGTTCAGCGTCGTGGTCACTATGGGAGTTATCCCAATCATACGCTGCCCCAAGGGCGCAGCAGCAGAGATGATAGCCGCAAAGCTCGACCGCAAGCTGCGCGATCATATCCTCAACTCGAAGGATAACCTCTTCTCTGGCCGCTCGTCCTCGACTAGCACTACCACTTCCTCCCGCCCTGTTCTTATCATCCTCGATCGCAATGTGGATATCATTCCCATGCTATCGCACTCGTGGACTTACCAGTCTCTTGTACACGACGTGCTCAACATGAAGCTCAATCGGATTACGGTAGAGACACCAATCGACGAGAGCAACCATGCGAAAGGCAGCACCAAGCGCGCCTATGACCTGACGAGCAATGACTTCTTCTGGGCAAAGAACGCAGGCTTACCATTCCCACAAGTGGCGGAGGATATTGATGCTGAGCTGGCGAGGTACAAGGAGGACGCTGCGGACATCACAAGAAAGACCGGCGCGTCGAGCTTGGACGATCTGGACAATGGCACAGCGGCTTCTGCACAACATTTGAAGGCTGCTATCACATTACTTCCAGAGCTAAGAGAGAGAAAGGCGACGCTGGATATGCATATGAATATCCTTGCAGCAATCCTGAATGGTATTAAGAACAGGCAGCTGGATAACTATTACCAGCTTGAGGAGACGATCACGAAGACAAGTAAGGCGCAGGTGATTGAGATGCTTCAAGCGCAAGATAAGGGAAATGAGCCGTTGGACAAGTTACGACTCTTTATCATCTGGTTCTTGTCTACGCAAGAGGATGTCACAAAGGGTGACTTGAAGAGGTTCGAGGAGGTGTTGAAAACAGAAGGTGTCGACACTGCGGCGTTGACTTATATCCAAAGGTATGAAGTCCAATGCCCCTCCTAGAATCTGATACAGTGCTAACACATGCCACAGAGTACGCGCCACCACCAGAATGACAATGATGACATCCACCCACAGCACCCCCGCCCCCGCCCAATCCTCATCCAACCTCTTCGGTGGTTTCTCATCTATCTCCAACCGCCTCACCGACCGCCTAGCCTCAACAGGCATCTCAACAAACCTGGGAGCCAACTTCGAAAACCTCATCTCGGGCGTCAAAAACTTCTTGCCTGTCAACAAAGATTTGACAGTCACCAAGATTACGGAGTCCATCATGGATCCGGCGGGCGCGAGTAGTAGTGCCATTGCGAAGACAGAGGGGTATTTGTATTTCGACCCTCGCTCTGCGAGTGCGCGCGGCACCATCCCGCCGTCGGTGCAAAGACAAGGAGGACAGATGCCGGGTGGACTTGGAGGGCAGTTGGGTGTCCAGCCTAGTTTTGGGCAGAGGAGGCAGGGTTTTTCGGAAGCGATGGTGTTTACGGTGGGGGGTGGGAGTATGGATGAGTATGGAAATTTGCAGGAGTGGGCTAAGAGGACTGGGGAGGGAGCCAATGGGGGGAAGAGTATTAGGAGGAGAGTGGTGTATGGGAGTACGGAGCTGGTTAATGCTGTGGAGTTCTTGAGGATTGAGGTTGGGGGGTTGGGAAGGGAGTTGGGCGGGGAGTAAGTGGTTTGGATGGGGACAGGGTCATGGTCTGCGTAAACAGCAGACCACGGGTAACCCGGTATACTTGATCAAGGATATGGAGATTGGTCGCTGTTTTGCGATGGCGCTAAGATATGCATGCAGCGTGAGAGGGGATGGTTGATATATTGAGAGAGGGACGGGCTACAGAGCACGAGAGAATCAATGATAATACCAAGTACAATACCCTACCACACTACCTTCACTAAGTGCTGAAATTCAACCAGCTACATATCCCCTCGCTTAAACTGAACTTGTTCGTCATACGAGTAGCACCATCAGTGTCAACATTGCTGGAATATTCTCGAACTTAACCAATATGCCAAATGGCTCTCTTCTGACTACATTTCCTTCTCTAGCGGCCCCAAGCTAAACCTTCCTTGTCCCAGCTCTTGTTCTGTGAAAACTTTCCGTCCTTGAAGTTTTGCCTGTTTTCACTGAACCTCGATTTCTGCTTCTCTAGTGATTGAGCGAAGCCTACTAGCGAGCGAATTTCAAAGAATTCTCCCAAAGCACTGCGTTGTACTCGTGCATTCTTGGAATCTTATATTTGCTGAAAATAGTTAGATCTTCTGAGACAATAACATATGTATTGTGTACATACTACGTAGCTGCGAGACAAATTTACAGTCTGAATTGTGTTTCTAATAAATATACTCTGGAGCTTGACCTTGCTTAGTTACGAACTTACGGGCACTTCAACACCAACTGTCGATGCCCGGGCATTATCTAATGTTTAGCAGGGAGTGGATAATGGATTAATGATAGAGGCAGTAAAGCAGCTTAGCGTGCTTAAGAATGATTTGAGATTTTAGTTTTTGAGGAAACTGGAGCAATAGAGTTGAATATAAGCTTAGGACAACCATACAGCTTACTTTATACTTATTCGTTTAGAACGCTTTCTGACAAGACCTGTTGTTTGATTTCTATTTTGGTCATTGCGCCATCTTTCGTAAATATCGTAAGACGAAGAGAAAATATAGAAAAATTCAGCAGAGGTGAGTTATTTTAGTAAATAGGGATAATGCAGCCGGTCAAGCCATAACCAGTTGATGTCAAGGTACGAGTACAAAAATATATATAGACCTCTGGTGCAGCCACAACGCTCTACTGCAAAGGCTCGAGTATCTGCCTTCCACCTGAAGGATGAAGTAGGTTACAAAAATTGAATTGAGTTGACCGTGGGTACGCGTCATCAGTGCCAGACTTCAGTGCGGGGCACCGTTTTGATATGGCACTGCCACTATTTGACGGCGGGAAATACAGATATTTTCGAATCCCACTACCAAAATTGCTGGGATGTTGACTCGAGATGCCAAAGTCCCAGCTTGGCCCCACGAATCTGTGCCGGTGGGGAGTGCTAAGTAGCCAAAAAGAGTATAGATTATACGAGTCCCGAAGCTTCAAGCGAAGTTATGCATGCTGAATGGCTGAGGAGATAAAGTTTGTGGCTGTGACTTCTATTTTGGCATGCTTGGAAGAGAAGACAGCCACTGAACGCCTGTCAAACCATGAATGATCCCTGCCAGTTTGCTGCCCAAGCTGCTGATGGAAGGCTGAGACAAACGATCACGAGGGCTGAAGAGTTGAAAGAACCTCATTCTCAACACCTTTTGTGCTCTTCTGTAGCTTCTCCTTTTCAGTAACAAGTTCGCTGTCATTTGCGAATCTAGGGTTCAAGTTATCTGCAATTTGACGGCCAAATCTGAAACAAGCAAGTTTAAGAACGAGGAACAGTCGTCGGCTTGGCAACGCCCGCGCCGTCAGGGTCCTCAATCTCTCGCTCGGCCGGTAACACCCAAAACAATCCACCTGAAACGACTTCAGCTGCTGTCGCTTCTGGGATTCGACTTGGTGTTGTCGAACTGCTGGATTGAACTACTAGCGACCAGTTATCATACAGGGCATCCTCGCTCCGCATTTACATTCTGGTTGTGCGCAAGGAGTACCGTCGACAAGCGTAAACAAAGCGCATCCTGTCGCGCCAACTTTCGCGACTTTCAGCCAAGACCAACGAATCAAGCTTCACAACCCTGGACACCACGAATACATCCTGGCGAGGCTGAGACGACTAAGAACGCACCGTGGCAGAACTGTGACTAGCAACCATGGCGTATGATCGTCTAGGTATGTGCATGTGTTCTTTACTCCTTGGTTCTTGGTTCGCAAGTTCGAAAACTCCAAGAATTCTGTCGCGCGCTCGCTCGAGGTCAATCGCAAGCTGGTCAAGACTCGAGGAAGAGTTGACGACGACAAAGCATTGAAGAAGTTGACATAGACTTGCGCATTGCTGATCACTTCGTAATCTACTCCTTGCCATCGATCGCAAGGCACGATATGGAGCATTCCCTTGGACATTCAGCGCGCAAATACCTTGAACAGCTAGACTAATCCTCACTAACCAGGCCACCAAGGCTCCGGTGGAAGAGACGACGACTACTACAACCAACAACAAGGCACACCAAGCAACTCATACGGACCACCACAAAACATGGATCCAAGACTCGGTCGCACGCCATCTCCTGGCTTGAACCAAGGAGGCTACGGCATGGATCCCCAAGGTTACCAGCTTGGTGATGATCCATATGGAAGGAGGCCGACGCAAAGTCCGGGCCCGACGAGGTTGGATATCCCAATGGGACCGGGTATGCAAGGGCAGCCGAGGATTATGACGCCTAGTGATAGGTTGATGGAGCAGCCAACTGTAAGTTCTGCTACTGACATGATGGATGATGAAGGGCAATTCTGACAGTGTTAATAGTACTCTGTTGAGAATATCCCAAACTCATACGGCCATCAAGAACGTTACGATGAGCAGCATCCATTAGACGCGGGTCACAACTATCAACAAGACTACGCACTAAACCCACGCGATCATCACGACGCATACTACAACCAGCCATACCAACCATCTCCAAACGAGGGCTACGGACACGAGGGGGGGCCGGAATATTTTGACGGCGACGACCAGCGTCCAATTCTCAGCAGTGAGCCATACGGTCCAGATCCACACAGCCAACCAGATTACGAACCTTCCTACAACGGATCCGATCCGACACCACCACCTGCAGCAACAATCAAGAGATGGAAGACTGTCAAGGAGGTTCAGCTCTTCGAGGGTAACTTGGTCCTCGATTGCCCAATCCCACCCATTCTGCTCAACAAGATTCCGCATGCGCCACCACCGGAGAGAGATGAGTTTACGCATATGAGATACACGGCTGCTACCTGTGATCCTTCAGAGTTTTACGAAGATCGTTTCACGTTGCGTCAGAAGCTGTTTGCGAAGCCAAGACATACGGAGTTGTTTATCGTTGTCACTATGTACAATGAAGACGACGTCCTCTTTGGTCGCACCATGTCCGGTGTCTTCAAGAACATCGAGTACATGTGCTCCCGCAAAGACTCCAAGACCTGGGGTCCAGACGCATGGAAGAAGATAGTCGTCTGCGTCGTGTCCGATGGTCGTGCAAAGATCAATCCTAGAACTAAGGCCGTGCTCTCTGGAATGGGTGTCTACCAAGACGGAATTGCCAAGCAGCAGGTTAATGGCAAGGATGTCACGGCCCATATCTACGAGTATACTACCCAGACTGGTATTTCGGTTAAGGGTGATGTGGTCACGCTTACGCATAAGAGGCAGCCGGTGCAGATGCTGTTTTGTTTGAAGGAGAAGAACCAGAAAAAGATTAATTCGCATAGGTGGTTCTTTCAGGCTTTTGGCAGGGTGCTGGACCCCAATATATGTGTCTTGATTGATGCGGGTACTAGACCGGGCAAGGACTCTATCTACCAACTCTGGAAGGCGTTTGATCTTGAGCCAAACTGTGCAGGTGCTTGTGGAGAGATCAAGGCCATGTTGGGACCGGGGGGAAAGAACCTTTTGAATCCGCTCGTGGCGACGCAGAACTTCGAGTACAAGATGTCGAATATCCTCGACAAGCCGTTAGAGTCTGCCTTTGGATTCATTTCTGTCCTTCCGGGTGCGTTCTCGGCGTACAGATACATTGCTCTGCAGAACGATAAGCTTGGCCAGGGACCACTGGAGAAGTACTTTGCGGGTGAGAAGATGCATGGTGCTAACGCCGGTATTTTCACTGCCAACATGTATTTGGCGGAGGATCGTATTCTGTGCTTCGAGCTTGTGTCGAAACGCAAGTGTCACTGGATCTTGCAATACGTCAAGTCTGCGACTGGAGAGACGGATGTTCCTGACACCATGGCAGAATTAATTCTGCAGAGAAGAAGATGGTTGAACGGATCGTTCTTTGCGGCCATTTACTCGATTACGCATTGGTATCAGCTTTTCAGATCGGATCACAGCTTCTTCCGTCAGATCGCCTTCTTGATTGAGTTTATTTATCAAACTATCAGCATGATCTTCGCTTGGTTCGCTATTGGTAACTTCTACCTGGTCTTCCGCATCCTCACGACATCATTAGGAGGCGAGGATCTGCTTGGGAATGTTGGAAATATATTGGCTGCAGTCTTTCAATGGATCTACGCCGCTGTCCTCTTGTCTTGCTTTGTCTTGGCTCTCGGCAACAGACCTCAGGGATCAAACGCCTTCTATATGACGATGGTTATCTTCTGGGTGGTTATCATGATGTAAGCTCTCGTCTCTCCACTACTTACATGATTCAACTAACACAATATTTAGCTACCTCCTTTTCGCTTCAATATTCATAACCGTCAAGAGCGTTCAACACGAATTAGCAGACGGCGTCTTCGTCGTCGCCGACCTCTTCAAGAACCAAGTCTTCTTTACGCTCATCGTGTCCCTCGTATCAACCTACGTCCTCTACTTCATCGTCTCTTTCCTCTTCTTCGATCCGTGGCACATGTTCACCTCATTCCTGCAATACCTCGCTCTCACACCAACTTACGTCAATATCTTGAACGTTTACGCCTTCTGCAATACCCACGACATCACCTGGGGAACGAAGGGAGATGACAAGGCCGAGAAATTGCCAAGTGCGAAGGTTAAGGCTGATGGTAAGGTCGATGTTACGATCCCTACCGACGATGCCGACTTAAACAGCCAGTATCTTTCTGAGGTGCAGCTTTTTTCCTCCAAGGCCCCACCGGAGAAGCGTATCTTTACGGCTAGTGAGAAACAGGAGGATTATTATAAGGGGTTTAGATCGGCGGTCGTGCTGATTTGGATGGGGTGCAATATTGCGCTTGTGGCGGTTGTGTTGTCCACCGATGGCGATCAGAAGTTGAGACTTGATGGGGAAACGCAGGAGAATAGTAAGGCGCAGGTTTATATGGCTGTTGTTTTGTGGTCTGTTGCGGGACTGTCGGCTTTCAGATTCCTGGGGGCTATGTGGTTCCTGGTTGTCAGGATGTTCAGAGGTGTGTAAACAGCTTTCACGAGTTGCAAAGACGTCTGAATATGCTAGGGCTGGGGACATAAGGAAAGAAGGGGAGGAGGATGATTTCATGATTGTGCTTTTCGATATATGGCAGAGGTTTGGAGATCGGAGTTTAGTAGGACTTGTGATGATATCGAGCGATACCGATTCTTCCATAGTTTGTAGACTAGGAAAATGTACCATTTGAGATAAATTCTCAACCATGCTTTGTGATAAAACAGCCATATACTATGCCTCGTGATGCTCGAACCCCAGAATACCATAACGCCATCTTCGGTATCCTTACCTCATGTTGACGTTGGGTCGATTCCGTGCTTCTCCTGAATCCAATTAGCTCCATATCTCCCCTCATCTCCCTCCTTATAAATATCACTCACCTTAAGATGCTTGCTCCAAACTTGCCTTTCTTTTCGTAGCACACCCACATTGATTGAGCAATGCACAATGAAATGCTCCAGCGCGGCACTCGGTCCATTCTCCCCCTTGTTTCTAAACTCCTTTTGACATCCTCCCCATTGGCATTGCGCTGGGACGGTGCCTTCTCTTGTCATTCCGATGTAAGACTTGGCGTGATCGAGGAGGAGGTCCACAGAGAGGAAAGCAATGAGAGGAAGGGGACACGAATCCTATTTGCACTGGTGGACTCGCTCCATGGGCTGCTGGCTTGGTTCGCTGGGTGTTGTATTGGTTGTGCTAGAGAGACTTCCCAAGGGCTAACCTCTGTCTTATACAGCGCAGAGCCGAAGATTGGTTGACTGGTGGCCAGTGTAGATTGATGGATATACGGTGGTGGCATACTCGAAGCGATGAAGTTGGTATAAGGATTATAGTTTACGTCCGTGGTGTTTTGCGCATTGTTGGAGATTCCGAGGTTTTGTCGCTATCTGAGTAACTGGTTGACTTCTCGTAGAGCTCACTCACTCTGTTCTTCGGCATTGTCGTAGTATTTTCGCCGGGTTCGTTATGTCGGAGTGTTGTGGTGGCGTCGCGCCTCCGCCGTGGCCCAAACCAAGGGACACGAACACGTACAGGCGACGCTAGCAGAGCAGCGAGAACGCCAAACCGATCAACCGAACTCGAGAAGCACAGTCCAAAAATCGATTGACAACAGAACTAAAACGAAGCACATCTCTTGTGATTCTCGTGGAGATCCCTATTCTCCGCCGAGCAATTTTTTTATTTTCTCACCCCAGTCCTTTCGTATCCATGACCATGAACGGCTTTCTACCTTCGCCTGCGTCTCACGACTTCTCAGCCGCCTGCTCCCTCTTAACAAAGTCCAAAAAGTTCTTCCCATACTCCACACACTGCTCATATGCCCTCTCAAAGCCGTCTCGGCCACCATAATACGGATCATCGACCTCTGGCGGAATCGAACCTTTTTTTACCTCTCCATTTGGATCCTCCCAGGTGCCGAGCAGCATGACCTTCGCCTTTCCCGTTTTGTTCTTAAGCCTGGAACGGAGTTGCTCAATATCGCGCAGATTCATACGGTCCATGGCGAATATGTAGTCGAAGGTGTCGAAGTCGGAGAGCTGGATCTGGCATGTGTCAGCCGAGTCCAGACTCAAATGCCCTCCCGTGGTCATCTCTGCGGCTGTCACCTAGCCAACTGTGGCTCAGCTTCAAATTTCATTTCCTCAAATCCCCATCCACCAATTCTCTCCCACGATCCCAGCACCACTCAACGTAGTCACGAGTCCCACTCATCATCCATGGGGAGATACGGACCTTCCTAGCAGCATGTCCATACCCCCTAGACCCATGGTCCTCCAGAACACTCATGGTAATACTGTTTGGTGGCTCTCCCACATGGTAAGCCGCCGTGCCGCAAGAATCTATAATTTCTATCAGGTTGGCATATTGCGGTTGTTTGACGAGGTGGCGGAGCACGCCTTCGCCCATTGTGGAGCGGCAGATGTTGCCTAAGCAGACCAAGAGGACTGAGGGTTTTTCTTGCATCTTGATATATAGATGGATGGAAATGTGAGGTTGGTATGAGGGTGATTGGGAGAGATGGATAGGGAGTGGAAGTAGGGAGGGAGGAGGATACATCGATGTTGTCGTCGCATCACCAGCCACCACAGCCACTGCGGCTGTGCAGATGTGGATGGTGGTGTTTTAGCTGTTGTGGGGTTGACATGGAGTGATGCGTTGACTACACCTGCCACCAGCAACAGCTCAGAGGGTAACGACAACTCAAAGCACGATAAAGGTGGTAGATTGTGGCAATTACAGTCAGTAACGCCGAGGATGTGCACCGTTCCTTGTGGAGTATATAGATGGGGCGTTTATCTGATGTATGTACGTGTTATGAAGAAGTGGTGACTGTAGTGTGTCAACGCATCGTCAAAGACCCTTGCAAACGTCAACCAGCCCTGCGACAACCGACAACCTCGGGCTAAATATGGTTAACGACATCTCTTATATATTCCAACCACTGATACATATAAATTCTCTTTCACCCTCCTTCGACCTCCAACCGATCTTGAGTAATACATCGTCACCCTAAAATCACATCAGCTAAAAGAGAGTCGTGAAATCAGCCTCAATCAACATGTCTAACCCTTCCAACCCCCTCCACCGCACACCCTACACTTCCCTTCCCAACCATGCCAACCCACCAGTATCGGCAAATAAGACTCATATTGCCGGTATCTTGGTCAACATTTTAGGCTTAGACCAACTGCCGAAGAATTGCACCAGCATTACGGTCTTGTGGCTTTTGCACCCACGCCTTCAGAATGCTGAGAGCATGATCCCTCTTGGGACCTTGTGCATCAATGCCTTCAACTTCGCTCGTAAGGCAAATGGTAGTAGTGATGGTGGTGCTGGTTTGATAGGAGTCTCCTTCGATCAGAGAAACCACGGAACTCGCGCCGTAGACCCAGCAAGCAACGGTGCGTGGAGAGAAGGAAATGAACGCCATGCACAGGACATGTTTGGTTGTTACAATGGCACCGCTGTCGACGTCTCCCTACTCATCGACCATATTGGATCGTATGTTTTCGAGGGTATGCAGGCGCCGTTTCCGGCTCTGGAGAGGAATCTGGTTATGGGTGTCTCTCTTGGTGGCCACGCGGGTTGGCAGCTGTTGTTCGCGGAAAGTAGAGTGGAGGCTGTGGCGGTGGTCATTGGATGCCCCGATTATATGAGTACGTTCCTCTTTCCGCGTGATGTTTTCTGTGTGGAGAGTAGAAGTTGGCAGCTCTTCTGAGATTGTTGGTGGAGTTGCGAAGGTGAGAAAGGAGAAAGTTCAGCGCACGAGTTGGCTGTAGCTCGAGGGAAACGAAAAATTACCAGAGGCTGCTTCATGGACGCAGAGCTACTATCAGTCTTATTTTGAATCCGGTCTGAGCAAGGGCGGTGGTGTTGGCTTCCTGCTCGAATTGAGGCTCAAGTGCAATTTATGGAGCCTGAGAGCTCCGAGCGCGGTTATATGCACGAGGGAAACGAGGACTTACCAGAGTCTGCTTCTTGTGGCAGTAATCCTGGTGGCCCTGTATTTCGCGAAGCTCAAGAGAGGAGAACAATGTCTTTGTTTCGTTGGAACAACTTAATTGCCTTGTAGTCTAGTTTATCCGGTGGTGCGTGCTAACTTGCGTCCAGGTGTTATGACGGACCGCGCTCGCTTATCGAAGCGCAAAACCTATACGGTTGACGGCGGAGCGACATTTCATGGCTCCCGGGATTTCCCACAGGCTCTAATCGATGCCATCGCAGTTTGGGATCCGAGAGGCATTCTCTTTGGTACTTCACCAGTTCCAACGGATCCACCAGTGCCTCTCGGTCCATCCGAAGCTGGCAGATACATGGATATTTTAGATGACCGTGTTAGGGGTAAGAGTGTCTTGGTCCTGAGTGGTGCGGCAGATAAACTTGTTCCCTACAACTTCACTGCACCATTCATAAAGTTCCTTGAGGAGGCAGTAAACCCAGGAGGGTGGTGGGAAGAAGGAGCATTGAAGCTTAAAAATGTTGTTTACGAGGGAGTCGGCCATCAGATGAGCGGCGAGATGGTACAGGAGTGCGTCCGCTGGGTAGTGGACTTGATGGACAGCGGCAGTGATGGCGCACCAACTAGCCCTAGGGATTCCAAGATATAGGTAACAAAGAAGGCAGCACAAATTCATCAACCATCACGTTCGAAACATATAAATTATAGATTATAGCAGGGTAAAGTACGGGCTGAAAGTATAGACTTAAAGAGCCTCGGTCAACTGGCTCCTAGGGCTCTTACCCATATAGGTGCTCCTTATCTAGTCACTCGTAATAACGTATACCTCTTGGTGGCTTCCTGCTTACTCACCGTTGTCATGTGCACAGTTCTGGGAGCTCACACGCACTTAAAGCACCATCCAGAATTACAACTCCAACTTCAACTACTCGACTTCCACTTCGTCCACCTCTGTATTAGTTGTTTTGCTTACCTTGTTTCCAATTTCGATATCCATTTTGTGGTTGGCAATCACTCTCATACCACGTCCGCCATCATGGAGGACGGGCGCTTCCAAGGCGGCGGCGAACCAGAGCTAAAGCCTTCTGGCAACAGCATCGACCTAGCTTTCGCAGAGAGCGCTGAACCAGCGAAGCAAAACAAGTCATCGACGCCAATCATTGCTATCTGCAAGAAGTGTGGGAAAGAATATAAAACGCAAAAGCCATTTGAGAAGGTAAAATCCAAGAACATCCACAACATATTTAACAGCTAACAGATGTCTAGCACCTAAGGCTTGATGATTGCACCATCCTCGCTCAGAAGAGCCACTGGAAGGTACCTAAGCCTCCATTTTTTTTGAGCAGTTCATAGCCAACCTTATTTCAAAGATGACTCGAGCACCGACCGGCGATGCGGCGGACCCGACTACTTCAGAGCCACCAAAGTCAGATTCCTCAATGCAACCACAAGTTAAGCCATCTCCAGTGGTTGATACTTGGACTTGTGCAAAATGTGAAAAAGTTTACCAGTCGCAGAGTGGGTTCCAGCAAGTAATTTACACCCACCACATCATTCGAGCACTTTTTCCAGAGCTGATCGCAACATAGCACGGTCATCGCGGTCATTGCAAACCTGTGGCGCCGGTGAGGTCAAAGGAAAGGTTAAGGTTAGCGTTATGCAAGCCAAACACACCGCAGTCTCCTGCCGATGCCCACTTGGAGCGGTCAGATTCTGTCTTTAAAGTTCAACAAAGGTACGCTAACAAACCAACCGCGCCACATGCCATCACGGCAAGCACCATTCCATCTCTGAGTCTACCAACAGCATGATGTTAGGCATTCTTCTAGCTTGACTGTCTGTCCAACCTCTTACTACTGTTCAAGTCTCCTTTGGGTCGTTATGAAATATAAGTGCTAATAGGTGTTTCAGCAGCGGAGACAGCAAGTTAGTACCAAAAGACAATGATAATACCGATGACACCAAGCCCATTGATGGTACTCGTCCACAAGAGAAGAGGAAAGGTCGTGGGTAAGTCTTCAGTTTCTTTTTCATTGTTTACGTGCTTGGTGGTTGATGTTGTTCGCTCCTTTTGCTGGCTTGGTCGTCGCTGTCCACTTCCATGACTCCCTGTACTGCCTATTTGGCAGGAACGGGCTCGGCAATGACAAAGCACGAACACAACCCGGCGATGAATCGAACGCAGACAAAACCCTATTTTGACCTCAAACTGACGCACGTAGCCGCCCGAGGAGAGCCTCTGTCCAGTTCGAAGACAAGGTAGCTAACGTCAACATGGAGGACGACGACTTCGTGCCTGACTATCTCGGCCCGCTTGAGGCGCCTGAGAGGACCTTCACGGTGCAAACGGGCAGAGTAGGGCCTGTAAATGAAGTCGCGATGGCAGGTCATCAGCTCAAGCAGCATCGTGGTAGGAAGCGCACGCCCAAGTAAAATCTCCCTATCCTCATTCATTACAACGACGCATGCTTACACACAATAAAGGGCCAATTACCAGGGCCCAGAGCCATCAGAGGGCCTCCAAAACGTCAGCACCCCGGTGGAGTTTGACAAGAGGAATTTCAGTAACATCGCGCCAGGACCCGGCCGTGTGCATTCCAGACGGCTTGGTGAGGATGACGCCAAGTTTTTTGTGAGATTGGTGAAGGCATGCGAGCTACTCGGTAATGTTCATCCAGACATCATCCAGCAAAGATATGATCTTATTGCCACAGAGCGCAGACTCGCAAAGCAGCACGGCTATGCGTTTGTCGAGCCACCAAAGATCACCGAACAGGGCTTTCAGTACGCGAGCCAGGAACAGCCAATGTGGCCGAGTGATCTCGAGCGTCAACGTCAGGCGACACAGTTGGCCCAAACCAATCTTCACGCGCAAGGCTTAATGTTGCCTCCAAGACAGCCAGGCTACCAGTCACCATATGCCCCATCGTCGCCGGCATTTCAGCAGAAGGCTTTGCCACGCCCGATGCCACCAACGCCGCAGGCCAGTGCACCGACCTCTGCCTTTAACACTCCAGTTTTTTGCGTGAACACCCCAATGCAAAGGCCAACATGGGACGGGCCATCAAGGTTCGGTTCTCCAAAGGCCATTCTGCCAAGTACCGAGCCAAACCCGTTCCGCTCTGTTGGACAGACTCATGCTAATGCTCCAATTGCAAATATTTTCCAGCAAAGCCTCAGCGCCTCTCCACCTGTAGGCTACAACCCCTCTGACTCCAACGCCACTCAGACGTATGGACAGGTCGATCGCGTCGCGCGCTTGGCGGAGGCCAGAGCAGGGTACTCAGAGGCATCTGTCAAGCCAGCCCCGCCAATCCCAGGCTCTCGAACTCTTGAGCTGAACCATGGCATGAAAAGTAACGAGGTTGTGGTGGAGCTTAGACACAATCCAAACCCGCTACTGGTCCAGCTCAACGCCGCCTATCTCGACCAGCCAATAACTGGCATTGAGCGCGGTATAACTCAGTGGGGCCTGAATGTCGCTCAAACCACGTACATCAACAACCAGGGCCTGCCAAACTATTATCCAGAGCGCCTGTTCCCAAATCTTCCTCAGCCAATGGCACTTACCCAAGAGACGCCACCAGGATTCGCGGGTTTGAATCCGCCACCACGCCCATCCTATCTCTATCCAAACTCGCTCAACCCAGTGGTCCACACCGTCTCCACACGCGACGCCCGTCCATATCTCTACCCATCCCAGACCCAATCCGACGACCTCCGTGCGTCACTTCTCTACGATCCAAGGGACCCATCAACTCATGGCTTCAATTTCCGTGAGCCGGGTGCCCACCTTGAGTCCGTTGCTGCCTGGGTTGGTATTTATCTTCATCAGTATAGGGTGGGCTGGAGAGTCCCGGTTCGCCCGGAATTCTTTTATCATGACTTTCATAGACAGAAGAGCGATGAGGAGAACAGAAGGACAATATATCCGAATGAGAGACATGATAAGGTCTTACATTACTGTGTGGATGAGGAGCCGGACAGTGGGAGGGTGTGGGCGAGCTTTTTGATGTGAAGGAGTGATAAAGACGAAGGCAGCCAGATTTTTGTGGAAGGTTCGTGGCAATTTGCTCGTCAATTACGATTATATCTCGGTGGTATATGAGGAAGGAGTTTTGCGCGAGGTGTTACCGGCTGCACCAATACCCAAGGACTGAGCTTGCTGCTCGTCCATTTGCTTTGGTTACTTTGCTTACTTTGCCTTGCTGCAAGAGGTAACCTTATTGTGGGATGGCACTTGTTTCGCAACACACACAGGAAAACTTTCTATACAGAACAGCCTGCATTTTTAGAGATGGAAATCTGTCACAATGTCGTCATGAACCCGAAGCGAACAACTCCAAGGTTTGTCTTGTCTCAGATGTCATAATTTGCTAACATCCCAACGGCTCCAATCACTGTGCAGACATGGAACAGCTAGCCAGAAATTAATGATGCATGCAAAAAGTTGCGGCGACAACGGACCCATGTCATGGTAGGTGAGTAAGCGAACGGAAGCTAAAACGGGTTCTCCGCTACTCCAGTCCTTGGAAAGGGGAAGCCGGTTGGCGACAGCTCCTCGAATATCAATTTCAAACATCATAAAGCGGTCACCAGGTACCTAGGCGATGCGAGTTCGTTGAGGATCTTCAGCGACCTTGGGAATGGTACGACGAATGGTTAGCAGCTAAAGATGCAGACAACACAATCTCTGCACGTCTCGGTAGCTGGGAGAATCTACTGATCAGTTCCGAATTGGTTGCAAGAACGTTTAACAAGTGTCCGATACTTTGAAGCTTTTCTACTCATGTACTTGACCGCCCTATCGGGAGGATGACACGTCAACGTCTAAGTGAGGCGGCGACGCAGCTGAGCCTTCGGAAGCCCCGGTAAAGCCGTTAGGCATTGGCACCAATCTGTTGGCAGGATGCGATATCGCAAACTTGTTCGCTTCACAGAACAATTATTGGTGTGAGAAACTGAATGGACACCTGGAGAAATTTTGTCAAACCCAACTAAACTGTGCGATACGACGTTCTCCGTGTTTCCCAAACCGGCATGGCTCACTGGGGCGAGCCTGGGCACTGCAGCGTGGCATTTCCTGGGGTGCATACAGCTACCCCGGCCCATGCACGTCTCAAGTTGTTTGGCTTGATCCTTTCACAAACATACACTCACATCAGTTTTAAAGCCTTTCTTTCGATGGCGGTGGGATTCCTTTAGTTACGGAGAAAACGCTATATTAGACCAACACGGAGTTTTTCGCCGACTTGAGAAGGCGAGGTCATCACGACAACATCAATATATTTCTCGGGAGAACTCGTTGTTCACAAGCCTAACCTCTCACAGACTACCTCGGCGCCTACATCTCCCGAGCAAAACTCTCGAGCCTCTCTTTTCCAGAACTGTCATTCCTGGGAAACAACCATGGTGCGAGGTCTGGCGATGGTGGAAACTAAGTGCCGGAGATGAGGCAGCACGTCCCATTTAGCCTGTCGCCAGTTCGAGCAAAGCTACCTCATTTCTCAGGAAGGAAAACTCTGAAAACAAATCCCGTGCTCGGTCAATCTCCTTTCCTTCCAGAACTTCTAGGGTGAAAATCTTGCTTGGAATGCACCAACATGGTTGCGCTACCACCAGCAATCTGGCACATCGGGACATCCATGTGTGAACGACATGCCTTGCATTGACTCTGAGTGCCGCGGCTTATCTTGAATCTCCCACAAAATTAATCATCTTGGCCATGTTGAAGTATGGTACCTTGAGATCTGGACTCTGTCATTTCTGATCTGGCAATGCTAACTCTCTTCGGCCTGATCTCATCTCCAGACACTTCCAAGGTCTCACATCCCTTACTCTCGACTCCCGTCCAAGTCAATTCTCCCGTGTTTCTAGGGCCGGGATATATGGTTCTAGGCTAGCCCAAGATAGATAACAGGGCAAGGAACGGATTGCGGAAGGGAAATACGTTGGGGTGGAATGCCAACGGAAATAGTGACATCTGACAGCCTTCCGATAGCAGGCAGACATGTTTGATGGGTGGATGTGGTGGGACGGAGCTGTGCAGGACTGTGCGTTGGGACCGAACATAAAATGGGTTAGGTGCCCCAGATTTTCTATTTCTTTCGCTTTCATAAAGAAAAAATTCTCAAGTCGTAAACTTGCAATATAGTCGTCTATCCGCGACCATATCTTATAAATTCGTTCTCGCCTCAACAACACATAATATACGCCGCAACACATTCAAGCCAGCCCAACCAATTATCACTTCCATCCATCCACTTCTTGAGAACGACTACTCTGTATCTCGAACCAGCTTCTACTCAAACTTTCATAGTAAGCAGCTCCCTTTCATGCATCCTTAAAAGCACAGCTAAAAATGTTTCAAGCCTGCCGTCGCACGCTTCCCACAAAAGCCCCCAATCTCACCGTCAATCTCCTCCCTCCCCATAAGGGCAATTCAGAAAACCATTACAATGCCTCACCACGACGCAACCTTCTCCACCATGCCACAGCCACAAAACACCTCTTCATGTTCCCTCTCCGCACCACAACCCCGCCGTCCGTCTTCAAAATGTCTTCTCACAGACGTTACGCTCCGTCTCGATACCTCGAGTAGCCAGTACAACAACTATAACGGCCAGATCTCAAATAAGAGGTTAGACAGCGAATATACTATGCCGCCTCCGCCGCCGCCTAGTCCTGTATCTTGGTAGACGACGACCAACGTCGCCAATGTATTGTCTTTTCATTTGCTGGCCAGATGGCCGGCAAATGGCTCCCACCATCAACTACCGTTCGGCTTCTGATTTTTTCTTTGCATTTTTAGCGGCACAGTAAGTGACGGTTCTGGTTCTGGCGCCAAAGCCGAACTTCGACGGCGTTCTTGGTTTATTACGTATGTACCGTGCAAGCTTTTTTGAGGATTGTTTTTGATGGTGACTGTTCTATTAGAGGTAGCTCTAAGATACCGATGGGCGGCGTATATGAACCCAATATATCCTTGATTTTTACCTTTTCAGATCCGCCATTTCATGTCTTAGATACTGTTTGGACCTGCATGAAAGCTTCCGACATGAAACTTCATGCAAACATCTAGGGTTCTGAGCTTAACTTTTGAGATATTTCAACGAGCATTTCAGACAACGGCCTTGTTGCACCGACCTCGGCTCAGGAATATTGCACGGTCCAGACGATGATTACTCTTCCAGACGCGCCTCGTTCTTCGTCAACTGGCACCCCTCTGTTCTTAAAACCTCTTAACCCTGCGAACACAGCATGAACTCCTTACACTCTTCGGGTCACTAATTTCGTCCCTCCCAACAAAAACTCCCAAGCCTTCAAAGACTCCCAAGCCTCCAAGGTTACGTCGCTTAGTTTACTATCCTTGACTGTTACTTGGCATGCCCACCTCAATGAGGTGAGAATACTAGACCTCGGCATCTCCACAATTTCCCCACACTTTACACAGCTCCATCTGCAAGCCCACTGCTTATAACGGCAAATCTGGGGTGCATCGCTCCACGTTCATATCGCAGGCGAGTCAATGCGAGCGGTTTGGTTCGACAGTTGAGTAAACAGGTACCTGTGAAAGTCGAGATCGTTGATGGAAGTGCGACGTGAGAGAATAAGAAGGGAGAATGAAGAGGCCGACGAAGGTGAGAATGAAGAGGCCGACGAAGGTGAGAATGAAAGTAGCGTGTGACAAGAAATGTATAAGTAGAGCTTGAAGGCCAAAGAGAAAGCAAGCAAGCTTGATTCTTTAGCACCCTGCATATTTCTTACAGGCCACATCTGTCTCAGACCAGCTAGCGGAAAATCAAGAATTGAGATACTTAACGATCTCGACCCCACCTTTGAGCTTCCAACCTTTGCCACATCCTCCTTTGCTATCTGAGACTAACATCGATATTTGCAATCATGGCCGCTTCTAAAGACATAATCCTCTACCATTACTCATTCTCACCCTACGCCCGTCGCATCGTCTGGTATCTCGCCCTCCGCAACATCCCATACAGCGAGTGTGTCCAGCCACCTATCCTCCCCCGCGCAGACCTCAATACTTTGGGTATTGAGTATCGTCGTATCCCAGTGTTGGCGATTGGAAGGGATATCTACCATGATACCCGTCTCATCATCGATAAACTCAATGTCCTCTTCCCACCTTCGAAAGAGCATCCAGGTTCGTTCCCTCCTCCAATTCCACGCGGTACAAGACAAAGCTAATCTTCCTGCAAGGACTTGAGGCGATCAGCGCTAGTGACAAGGTATTAGAGAGTCTACTGAGCAAATGGATGAACGACGGCGGAATCTTCAACCGGGCCGCCCTGCTCATCCCAACTTCCCTCCCATTGTTTAAGGATCCAAGATTTATGAAGGACCGCACCCAGATGTCAGGCCGCTCTTGGTCGCCCGATGCTTTGAATGCCGCACGTCCAGAAGCCCTCGCCGAAATTAGAAGTGCGCTTGCCTTCATCGAGGAGAATTTGTTAAAGGAGGGGCAGGACTACATTCTCAGCGGTGGCAAGCCAAGTTTGACGGACCTAGAGGCTGTTTGGCCGATCCATTGGTTGTTCAGCATGCCGGGCGCTATTCCGGGGAGTGTTGCGTCGGCAAAGGAGTTTCCGAGGGTTTGGGCGTGGGTTGGTCGTTTCTCGGCAGCTGTGAAGGAGGCAGGAAGGAGGAACGGCCAGATTAAGAAGGTTAAAGGCGATGTGGCTGCTGAAGCAATTTACGCCTCGGAGTTCGCCGAGGAGGTTAAGGCTGGGATTGTACAAGGCGATCAGACGGGACTCAATGTCGGGCAAGAAGTCCTTGTCCACCCAACCGACAGCGGACAGAAGAACAAAGACAAGGGAAAGCTGATCAAATTGGATTGGGAGGAGATTGTCTACGAGATTGCCGGTCAGAGCGGAAAGAACGTTAGGGTTCATGCTCCTAGACACGGATTCCGCGTCATTCCTGTCGTAGAGGAAGCTAAGATCTAAGCAGTCTGCTTTTTGATAGTGCAAAGGCTGGTATTTTACAGTACATATAGTAATACAATAGTCGTACAATCTCATCGATGTTATCGAGGCGTCTATTTCTTGCCTTTAGGCTTGTCGCCATCCAGCACTTTCTTGGCTTTGGCTTCTTCTTCTATGATCAGATCCTCGATTTCACGCTCTGCCATCCAGACTTTGACGCTGTCCATCAGCTTCTCTAGCTCGGGTCCTCCTTCCATAACATCATGGAGGTTGAATACCGACACACCACTCCTGTGATCAGTCACGCGCTGTTGACCGTAGTTGTACGTCCTGATCTTATCACCTCTCCCAAGCGTAGTCCCAGCGCCAGCCGCCTGCCTCATAGCATTAACCTCCTCCTCTCTCTTCTCCCTCCTCGCCTGCGCCAGCCTACTCCGCAGAATGTTCCAAGCAGCCGCTCTGTTCTTCTGTTGCGATCGACTATCTTGCATGGCCACGACCGTGCCGGTCGGGATATGAGTCAGCCTAACCGCCGAATCTGTCGTATTAACGTGTTGGCCCCCTGCGCCTCTCGCACGCATAACATCCGTCCGCACCTCCGTTGGATTAACATAATAATCTGATTCAGGATCATTCAGGTCCGCCTCACTCAGTGACTGCTCGCCCCCCGTCGTTGGTATAGACGGCAGAATCAGAACTCCCGCCGCCGAGGTGTGGGTGCGTCCCTGCTTCTCCGTCGCCGGAACTCGCTGAACTCTATGTACTCCCGATTCTGACCTCATCGCAGCGTATGCACCCGGGGCGTCAATCTCGATGATAGCTTCTAGCAGCGGCGAAAGAGAGGTCTGGCCCGTGCCGTCGGCGGTGTCGTATTTTATGGTCTTGACGTGGTAGCCTTTGGATTGGCAGTACCGCTGATACATGTTCAAAAGATCTCCAGCAAAGATATTCGCCTCGCTTCCTCCTACTCCTGGTCTGATTTCCAGTAGGCAGGGCATGTCTGCGAAGGGGTGCTTCGGTGTAAGGGCCGCCTTTAGTTTTAGGGCGGAGGCTTCGCATTCCTCTGTTGTTGGAGCCAAATCCTCCTGTGCTAACTCCTTGAGTTCTGGATCAGTGTCCTTGGCGGAGAGGAGAGTCTCGAGTTCCTTTAGGGAGGCTGTGGATGACTCGAGGTTCTTGAGGGATGTGACAATATCCTCGAGCTCGCCAACGCGCTTGGCCAATTTTGAGTCAAAGCCGCCATCCGTGGCTTTGGCGTTAAGTTGCGTATATTCGTTTTTGAGAGACGTCGCTCTGCTGAGAAGCGCTGGAGTTATGAAAGAATTCGTTGCTGCTGCTGACCAATTAGCTAGTCCTCATGTAACTATCGCAGCCTTCGTGGCTCATCGCGGAGGAAGCTTAGAGAGGGTGCGGAGCTTACCTGTTGATTGAAAGCGTGCATAGCGCGGTAGTGACTGTTTGGGGAGGATTCGTATACATGGACGACATATCCATGATATTGCGCTCATAATGAAGTTGAATTAATGAGTATCCCGCCGGGTGCCAGGAGGAGACAGACGTGTTGCCAGGCCATATTATTTTACACCGCCCGGCAGAATAGTGACGCGCTCAGACCTCCACATCTCCTCCCCACACAGCGGGGTTGAGATCTCCGCATTGAATCGACCCCGCCATAAGACAACGACGACTGTGTGTCAGCTGGACCCTCCTTAGGAACAAGAGATTGTATTAGAAGCGCATGCGATGGGAAGGTTAGATCCAAAACGTTACTGATACTTTTTTGGCATATTTCTACAACGGCCGGCTAACGCCATCGCCAACGTCCAACTCGCATGAAGCTAACAAGATACACTCACATGATGGCGGCACGGTTGCGCCCGATTACATAGGTGGATTCGTTACCCCACTCGAGACGACTTCGGGGCTTGATGTCCATCTACAAGGGTATGCTATGTAAGTTGTTCTTTAGACTCACTCCCCCGTTCTCTGCCTCTTGCCCATACTTTGCTCGGACCCTTCTGCTTCATCCTCATATATTGACTGCTTGCTCTGCTTCTCGTGGATAACAATTACTTTCCTGCTATACATCTCGTGCTTGAGCTAGCACTCTTCACTTCAAAATGCCTCTTAACGCTAACGCCATCTACCCAGCCGAGGAGCCAGCCTTCGTCCAGTTTGCTTCCCGTAGAAGTGTAGTCCACAGCACCGAAGGCATTGTAGCCTGCACCCAACCCCTCGCAGCAAAATGTGGTCTTAAGATTCTCCAGCAGGGCGGTAACGCTGCTGTAAGCCGACTTCTCACTTCCTTCAGCTTCATACTAACCAATTAACAGGATGCAGCCGTAGCAGTAGCAGCCGGCCTCAACATGACCGAGCCCTCCAGCACCGGCATTGGCGGCGATATGTTCTGCCTCTTTTACGACGCCGAGACGAAACAGGTCTCCGCCATGAACGGCTCTGGTCGCTCTGGAGCCAAGTGCACTTTGGAAACTATTCGCAAGTCCCTCGGCCTCAAAGACGGCGAAGCTGGTTCCACACCACTGGACTCCGTGCATTCTGTGACCGTTCCAGGAGCACCAGCAGGATGGGTCGACACAGTCGAGAAATTCGGCAGCGGAAAGCTTAGCATGGAGCAGATCCTCGCTCCCGCTATTGAGCTGGGTGAGAAGGGGTTTCCTGTTTCTGAGCTCAGTGCTGCTTTTGTAAGTTCCATGTTCCATGTTCCATGTGCCGTGCTAAAGTATTGTCTTCTAATGAGTCTTAGTGGAGACACGGCGAGAAACAGCTCCGCGCCGCCTCACCCAACTTCGCCGAAATGCTCAAGAAAGACCCCTCCGCCCCAGACGGCGCCCGTGCACCCAAGGCAGGAGAGATCATGAAGAACCCGACACTCGCCCAAACTTTCCGTACTTTGGCCACAGAGGGAAAGAAGGGGTTCTACACCGGTCGGGTCGCCGAGGAGTTGATTAAGGTGTGTTCCGACCTCGGTGGACACCTGACGCTTGACGACCTCAAGCACCACATGGAAGTCGGCACAGAGCCCGTGGAGCCCATTAGCCTAAAATTCCGTGGTCAGGATATCTCGAACACGCAAAGTAAATTCATCGACGGCATCGATGGCCAAGGTGACAGTAAAAACAACGTCGGCGTGAAGGTGTGGGAACACCCTCCCAATGGGCAAGGCATCGTAGCCTTGATCGCTCTGGGTATCCTCGAACAACTTGAGAAAGAAGGCAGGATCCCTGTCTTCAACGAGTCTGAACACAACTCTCCAGTCTACCTCCACGCCATCATCGAAGCCCTCCGTATCGCTTTCGCAGACGCATCCTGGTTCGTCACAGACCCAAACGTCACCAAGGTCCCAACCAAAGAGCTCATTTCCCCGGCTTACCTCGCTGAGCGCGCAAAACTCTTCGACCCAAAAAAGGCTTCTGAGATCCTGGACCACGGCTCCCCAGCGCACTCAAGTTCCGACACCGTGTACTTTGCCGTCACCGACAGTCATGGCAATGGCATATCTTTCATCAACAGCAACTACGCAGGCTTCGGCAGTGCCATCATTCCAAAGGGCTGTGGGTTTACACTCCAGAACAGGGGCTCAAACTTCAATCTTTCCCCAGACCATCCGAATAAGTTGGAGCCGAGGAAGAGACCGTATCATACTATTATTCCGGCGATGATTACCAACATTCACGACGGCTCGCTGCACTCGGTATTTGGCGTCATGGGAGGATTCATGCAGCCTCAAGGCCACGTTCAGGTCCTGTTGAATATGCTTGCTTTCAAAATGAATCCTCAAGCGGCGCTTGATGCTCCTAGAATATGTATTGGTGCTGGTATGCCTGACCAAGGAGGCGTTCTGGATATGGTGGTTTACCTTGAGGAAGGCATCACCGAGGAGACCAGAGATAAGCTTCAGGAGATGGGACACCAGGTTGAGATTCTTACGGGAATGAAACGTGGGTTGTTTGGTAGAGGTCAGTTGATCAGAGCTCATGAGGAGGACGGCCAGCATGTCTGGTCTGCGGGGAGTGATCCGAGGGGTGATGGTGCTGCCTATCCTGCGTAAACTTAGGCCTGTTGAGTATTTTGCGGGCTGAGGTTTACACCCAGCTGTCACAACAGCCATATAAAAAGCAATACAACAACACATCGCACGTTGAAGACTCCTCACACTGACTAGTTGCCAAAAGGTTGTCTTAGGCACGAAGTCAAGATCTCGCAAGGTATATCTAGCCCACGCGAACTTTTGAACTTTCATTTAAGCACAGCAAAATCAGAGATTGCACCCACTCATGTTTTTGAGAATCTGCGGGCGACGGATACGTTCTGGCTGGTTAGCAACGCAAGGTGGCGTCATCGTTTGTCTGATCTAATGTCTTCTCGGGTAATAGGAAATTTGCTGTCATTGCCATTCAGCACATTGTCGCTGGCATTATATCTTAAGAATTCGATGAGCTACATTACAACACCCGAAGTTGAGTGTTGGAATAAAACTCAACTCCCGAGAATTCATTTGCAAGCTTAAAATTGCAAAGTCCTCTTTGATACATGGTTTTCGATCTTCGTACGGATGCTATCCCATTCCTTTTGTGCGCATGTTTACCATCAAATGCGTTTGTAAGTGCTAACTGGTTACTAATTGTCAACGATACTAAATCCCGCCCTCATAGTAGTCCAGACACCTTGTGCGGGATTCAAATGAACGACTGCTTGGCAGATGGACAAATGAAGTCAATTCCTAGAACAGAGCATATATTAAGCGCTTTTTGCCTTCTATGAACCTTCTTTTTCTGCATGGAAATATTGCGATCCCAACTCCGAACATGTGTGCTTGGAGCCAAGCTCCAATGTTTACATGGTTTTGTGTGTGATGGTAGGCGTTATTAGGTCAGACCTACAAACTAGAAGTCTTGGTAGGTGTCGCTCTCACCAAGTGTAAATAAGCTATCTAAGTCTGCTTCTACCCTTTTCCTCTCCCCAAGGAGAATTTTGACGAGTGTGCAGAAACATATGATCTGTGCGTGTTACATAGAAGGATGGAGGTTTGTGCGGAATGAGCATTTATGTTAAAGTGTTAGGGAGTTCGAGGTGTCTTCGCTTTCTGTTGAAGAAATGGCTCAGGAGGTTCACAAGCCTGCTGCCATATACTTGCTTGTGCCGTTGCTGTCGAGGGCAGTTTTTTGCTAATTGGTTCTTGGAATTATTCCAGAAATATTAAAAGGAGAAGTAGTGGAGCTGAACTGGTTGCAAATCTTCCAAGAAATAAGTTGGAACTTTTTTGCGAGCATCTAGAAAACGCGGAGCGGAGCGATGCATTCATTTGTGCACTGAGGCGAATTATATGATTTGTTATAACTTTTGCTAAAATATTTATCATGACTTGCGTGGAGTAAAATTTCAAAATTCAAATTCAAGCTGAGAGGCCTTCAATGGTGCTGGAAAGAGATGCCTGGATCTCTTGTCTGGTCGCAACAAGGCCAACCAGCTAAGAGATTTCAACCAGTGTTCGGCACGAGTAAAACTTTACTCGTAATTTCTGGAGTAATGCTCGAGTATTACGCTACTCCTCAAATTCTCAACACTTTGCTTTACTGCGATTTTACTCGAGTAATAAAGAGTAATGCCAAGACGAGCCAAGCTACTAAACAGATCCCAAATTCGGGTTAGCATTTGTTTGTGGCCTGCTTTTACCTGGGTTGCTGTGCCAACTTGAATGCTTCTTGGTACTCTTACTTCACTCGTCTTTTTGTAGGATTACTTGAGTGATCTTGGCAGAGTAATTACTTTGCTCGCAATCCAACGTTCATTACTTAAGTAACCCTACCTAAGTATTATTTTGCGAACGCTGATTTCAACAGCTTTCAGTGCGATAAACCTTTGAAATCCATAGTACTGAAGACGAGCATCAATAGAGCTATTCAGATTCTGGATATTGCTTTCCGGCTTGATAAGCACATTCCGGGTTTCAGGTTCGCTCAACCCCACAAGATCTTCTAAGATTTCCAACTTCTTTCGCGAAAGCATGAAGCTGCAAGGAACGAGGCTTCAGCACGATTGCGGATCTGTGACCCGGGCCAGTGGCGCACCAGGATTAGGCGGCTGGGATGCCGAAGAATGCTGAGACAAAGAAAAGGTTGGCATTCCGGCATTGGATTCGCTTACCAACCAGTTAACCAATTCTTGAAGGAAGATATCGAAGTTAAAGATGTAGCCTGCTAACGCTATTTCGCAATTAAGATACAGCGTTTGCTGTCAAAATTGAAATTGCGCGTACTGTAGCTAATGAACTAAATGAACATTTCCCGACGGCCGGAGATAAATGTCCTGATGCAGTATTCATCGAAGGCATCTAGAACGTTTTAGGCCGAGTCCAGTGCGGTGCTCACCGACTTCCTCCTTTCTTGTGCATGTCCACTGATCTCATTCGTTCTTGACTGTAGCTAGCTCAGATTTTTCGGCTTACGTGATTGGATAAGGCGGCAGCTCGTGGTCAGGCGCCAAGGCACGCAGACGTTTCCCACTGATCCACCCTTAAATTCGCATGCCCTCCTGCGTCATTCTCTTTCGTCATCGTCTCGTCAAGTCCATAGCGCATCAGAAACGGCGTGCACACGACAGACAACAACTCCATCATCGAGCAACCACGAGACAAGAGACACAACTATAACGCGGCTATTCTGAGAAATAGACGCGCGATAACGAGAAATACTCCAGTCCACACGATAAGAGTGATATTTGCCATCACCCAAGAATCCAAGTGTGGCGATAGAGAAAACCAAGATACTTTGACGCGCGAAAGAATCCTTTGCAGTGTTTTGTTCTCGCGACTTCCCTCGGACCACAGAACACCGAGTACACTAAAAGCGCACTCTTATCAGGGTTTCCCAGCGTACCCCGATCACTAAAAGAAGCCGCGGCGTATCCGATACAGTGGTCGCTCCAGCACACCCGTCCACTATCTGCCCTCAACCGAACTTTCTGTCGACTACTCCCACCTTTTTAAATCTCACCTCTGTCCAACGTGACGTCAGGTCATATCAATTACACAATCCATCAACCACAACAACATCAATTAACGCTCGAGTCTCTTGGCTCTAAATCTCGCTCAGCGTAATAGAGTGCGGGCTATATCTTTTTATTCAATAGGAATATTCACACCCCCTCAGGCCAAACTCTGAGCTGGGGCCTCCTCCAACTACTACATAATCTCGGTATCGTCACATACTCTAGGATCAGAGCCATCGACCCAGGCGTACCTTTCGTCGTCATCTCGCATTACGGCCACGACCTCTTTCGTCACATCGACGACTATTACCACCGTATATTTATACCTGTTCATCGGTGCGTGCGCTTTCGCGTGCTACCGCAATCATGGGTGGCTCTCCAGCAGACCCAAACAAGCAAGAGGACGCGACGACTAGCAGTCGCAACTCTCCACAAGCCAGAAAGGCACCTTCTCCTGTCCCACAACCAGGTATGTAGCTATGCACAACCACACTCTATCATGAATTTCATTGGTATCGCATATTTTCGATAGTATAGTATACTGACATTGTTAACAGAAGTCGACGTTACTATTACCAAGCCAGAGCCCGCTACGGACAATGCTGATACAGCTTTTGCACCACCACCAAGGCCAAACGTAACTGAGGCCGGCAAAAACGACTACTTCGGCCCATCAGCCATCCCATCACATTTATCCTTCGAGCCAAATCCATTCGAAAGCTCCTTCGCCAACGGCGCTGAGACTCCAGGCGGTAATAAGCTCCCATCTGTCGCTGCTCTCACATCACCAGCCTCTCTTCTCCCAGGTGGAGGCACTACACCATTCCCTTGGGGTAACAGCTCGTTGCGCACCGGTCCCTTGAGCCCTGCTATGCTCTCCGGCCCAACGACTGATTATTTCGGAGACACACATCATCTGAGAACAGGCTTCACTCCAAACGAGTCGAGTCTTCGTACGGGATTGACCCCAGGTGGAGGTGGTTCTATGTTCCCACAGCCAAGCCCAGGCACTCAGAACTTGTATAACATAGCTAGCGGAGCCGCTACTCCATCCACGATGGACTTCCATCGCACTGCGATGAACGCCGCCCAGAGAAGGGCTAACGACGGCAGCGCTGCTTCAGGAGGTGTCACCTCTCAGCCACAAGAGCGCATGTCGAATGGTGCCGAGCATACCCAGGCTAACACTGAGGCTTTTGCCCAGCATGATGCCAACGACGCTGCTAACGGCCTCTTCATGTTGGCGCAATCCCAGACTAGAAACGGCAACCAGGGCGTCTCGCAATATCAGATCGCACCACAACAGGTAGTCCACGGCCATCCAGCTCCACCGCAACAACAGGACCCAAGACGCCATCAGCCAAATGGCTCTATGGGCCCCGGCCGCGGCGTGAGCGAGGCGAGTGCACAGTCTGATGAGAGCAATGAGCAACAGAACCGTCCTAACACTAGAAATAAGGGGAAGAAGCCAATTGCCTCGAACGGACGTACCAGAAAGGCCGAGGAGGCCGCTCCTGCCAAGCCGTTCGCCGCCAAGAAGGGAAAGAACAACAACGGCAACGTCATCTCTTACATGGAGCCAGAGCCACAGTCTGAGGAAGAGCAAGACCTCAAGAACGAGGACCAGTACAAGGCGAATGGTCAAAAGATGACTGATGAGGAGAAGCGGAAGAACTTCCTCGAGAGGAATCGGTATGTTATTGCTAACTATCCCCATTGTTTTCTTAGCTTCCATCTCGATGTCGCCATAGACAAACATTGATTGCTTACTTCTGTTCTCTAGCGTTGCCGCTCTCAAGTGCCGTCAGCGCAAGAAGCAATGGCTCGCCAACCTCCAGTCCAAGGTCGAAATGTTCTCCCAGGAGAACGATGATCTCTCCCGCCAGATCCAGGTCCTTCGCGATGAGGTTGTCGCTCTTAAGACCATGCTGCTCGCACACAAGGACTGCCCAGTTACCCAATCCCAGGGAATTGCCAACGGATACCTGCAGAGCATGCAGATGGGTTATCACCCAGGACAGGACCCACAAGGAATGGCAAGCCAGTACATGCAAAACCCGGCGATGATGAGACAGGACCCGGCACAGATGCAGCAACAGCAGCAGCAGCAGCCAATGGGTGTGCAGAATGGCATGGGCAGGAGATTCTCGTGAGTGTGATTGAGAATGCCGACCCTTGTGCGCTGTATTGCTATACTATTGTTATGATCTGGTGCTTGCCTGCTTTGCTTTCGAAGTGTCGACGGTTGCGCTTTGCCCAAAGGCTTTGTGTCCACGGCAAAGCACGACACCTTATGTTTCCACGGAACCACACAAAATCACCTTGAAGTCAACCAACTCAACAATTGGAGCGCGACATAAAACAGCTGTTCATTGCAGCGATCAATGCATTTGTAGGGCAATTTTCTAATCAGGAGGCTCTACAGGCCAAACAACCCGAACGGAGCCGTCTATACCAACGGACATATTTACGCCAGCGCCAGCCCACAGATGAACGGTCTTCCAAATAGCCATCCGAACGGTCTCACGAACAGTCGTCAAGTGAATGGTCACCCACAGACGAATGGAGTCAATGGTCACTCAAGGGGCCAACAGCAACTAAATGGTCAAATTCCAAGTCCTTCAGGTTCGCAGGAGGATGAGTTTGATCCAAACCACCCGGTCAACGGCGTTACCGGGACACCACTCCACCAAACGCAACAGCAATGAGTAGCGATATCCTACTTTCGAGTTGGCATCTGGTCGTCACTTCATACTTGGAAAAATCGAAGGTGGAGGATTCACCTGGCTCAACGATTGAGTTAACTTCTGGTCGTCACCTCGTCGATAGATCTGGCTCGACATTTTCTCTTTCACAGGTGTCGATACGGCGGAAAAATGGAATATGCATGTGTGAACGGGGTATTTTTCTTTTCAGTACGGATTATGGGATAAGTTATCATTGGCGTTGACGGTTGGTTTGCTATGAGCTGTCTCATTCTCTGTCGGCGAAGTTATCGCAGCGGGTCACTGGCTCCGTTCGGTTGTACAAGCGAACGCGATAGTACCCGGCTGAGGATGAGTGGAGCTTGCTTATTCTTCTATATGTCACAAGGAATTGCAGCAGATGGGCAGAAGGCGTCGGGGGCATTTATACGGATGTGTCGAACCCGGGCAATCACAGCGGAAAAGGGCCACGAAGTGGCGTGCTAATGATGACGAACATAACAAAAGTGCTTCTTCATAACCTTGCGTACAATACATACGCTTTTACCTTATTTGTTCGCGCTCAAGGGATCAATCAACATTCGGAGTTTTTGAGATTGGCCCTAATCGCGCGGAGAGCCAAAGAATTGTAAATAATTTTCTTTGCCGTATTGTAGGAACAGATGAATCAAATCGTTTGATTATCCGCCCTCATGATGCTGCTTGTACCGCTTAGAACTGAACTTGTATGTGTCGACTTTTATCAACTTATCTTTTCAGAACACTACTCCGGAAGTGGGGCATCGATGATTGTTATACTCCTTCGATGATCATCTCGCTGTCGTCGCATCCTCACCCTCGCCGTGTGAATACGAGTGTCAACCCTTGAGAGATGAGTACAAGCCTCGAGCTTTCGAGACCCAAAAAGTGCAGCTACGTTGTTTTCGTTGCCTTCTTACCGCCATGATCACCAACTTTTCCACCTCCTTCCTTGCGATTCCCTGACGTACTCTTGTGTCATGGAAGTCGATAAGTATATGGATTCTTTGGTGGTTGAGCTGGCGGAGTTTCGGAGCTCCATCCGCTTTGATGGGCGCCACGTGAGTCCTCCATGCCCTGCAGACTGATGTTCTGACATTCCCGAGATCCACGATATTGGGAGAGTCATACTGTGTCATCGTGTATCATGGACTCTAGAAGTACCTTGGTGGTGACGATGGTGTTTAAAATTTCGGTGTCGCCGAGCTAATCGAGGTTTGTGCCGCCATTGCTGCCGCCCACGCTTCTTCCGCTTTCAGTGTGCTGACGTACTTTGATCCCAAAACTTAGGCGAGTTTGGTTCACTCTGTTGATCCAATCGACCTGTGTATCCTCCGTCCATACTTGATCACTCACTAGAGCGAGAAGGCTCAAAAAATCGACTGGGAAATGGATACCCAAAGAGTATGAACAATCTACCTCAACCCCGAGGGAGGAGGCCCTCTTTATGCCTTTCTTGAGCTGTCAAATTTTAGCGCGATCGGAAGTTCACGGCTCATCGAAAACATCACCACCCACGACATCTGTTACGACAGCACGTCCCATATGATGTTTTCGACCACGTGCGGGTCAACTACGAAGAAGCTAACCAGTACCGAGCCAACCACAAGGCAAACCAAGAACGAGGGGAAGCATCATTCAGGAACCTCCTCCGTTATTAATCCCTTTCGTTCGCTATCCCTCCTCCTCCCCTTACCCATCTTATTACTAAACTTCGCCTCTGACGCACGACGACCAAGAGACTCCGACTGCGAGCATCACTCTGACGTTCGTATTGATTCATCGACGGCTAGCACCTCACCGCCGATCTTCCTGCTGACAGCTAGCCATACCAACTACCCAGCAGAGCGCCGGCTACGCCTTACTACGCCGACTACTTCTTCCATCGACGACACATCTATCCATCCATCGTTCCATCCGACATCCATTCAACATCCATACCTCCTCACTACCATCCGCCATCGACCATCGACTTCCGACGTCCACCTCATCCCAGCCACCAACCACTCCTCCTCGCCAACTACCGCCTCCCGCGACCATGTTCCCAACCGCAGCCTCCTCGTGCCTTGACCGCAAATCCATAACCCACTCCGCCGCCCCTACCGACGCCCTCTACCCCGCCACGTCCCCTCGCGCCCGTCAGAGGTCAATCGTAGATGACTTGGATGAGGTCCGTAGCAAAGAGTTAGAACCGTCGTGTAGCCGAGAAAAGATGAGGCCGGCGGCACAGTGCCATGTTAATGAGTTGTGTGTTATTCTATGAGGGAAGGGAAGGGAGAAGCAGGCAATAGCGAAGAAACAGCGAATGTGAAACAGGAGAATGATGGCATATGAAAAGGACAGCATATGATGTATTGATGAGAACCTAGAACTGTGACGTGGCCGTGGTATAAGAGAGTGCTGGAACCGAGCAGTCGGCGAGAACCGGGCGGGTCAGAAAGATGAAGGGCAATGAAGTCACTCTTTCCTACTCTTGTTCAAGCAGTCGAGCTGGATAAGTTGTTATATTGTCTGAGAAAAGCCCTTTTGGACCACCATTTATTTAAGCCTGCAAAGCCATCTCCTCCCTAGCCTGATGACTGCCCCCTCTCCAAGCATGCTTTGGATCCTTCTCCGCCTTTGGCTTGCCAACTCTATCCTCTACCTTACCCCATCCACCACCACCCGGAGTGTTGATAATAATCCTCTCACCAGCCTGCATAGCAGCCGTATTCTTCCCACCAAGGTTGATACGCCTCTCCTCGTATATCTTTACCTCGCCCTCCTTAAGTTCACCCCTTAACTCCCTATCCGCCTTCTCAGGATCCGACACTTCCACCTTCCTAACCCAGATATTAAGGCCAGACTGCGCGTCCTCACCACCTTCCAACCCGTAAGGCTTGTATACTCTCCTCTCAGACAAGATCGAGACTTGCAGCGGGATCCTAAACTCAATATCCCTCACCACACCATCCCCACCATGATGTTGACCCCTTCCACCACTTCCCTCCCTCAGCGAGAACTCACGGAGTATGACAGGGTACCTCCTCTCAAAGATCTCCGCATCAGTGATCCTCGTATTCGTCATATGCGTATGCACCCCACTGGTCCCATCCCACGTCTTCCCGGCCCCTGATCCTCCCGCAATAGTTTCGTAATACCCGAAGCCCTCAGTCTTCTCTTCGCCCTCGACGTTGCCGCCGAAGCCGAAGGTGAGGTTGTTGCAGTCGCCTTGGGAGGCCGCACAGGCGCGGAAAGCTTTGAGAATCACATCTGTAATCCTTTGCGAAGTCAGGACATTCCCTCCCACAACCGCGGCCTTGTCCGACGGCGATAAAAAGGAGTTAGGAGGGATCTTGACATTGATAGGCTTTAAGCACCCTTGGTTAAGTGGGATGTCTTGACTGATGAGGCAGCGGAGACAGTAGATTATTGCGGAGTAGGTTACAGCTTGGGGTGCGTTGGTGTTGCCATAAACTTCTGGCCCAGTGCCCTCGAAATCAAACACGGCCTCACCCTTCTCGGCATCAATCGTGATCTTGAGTTGGATAGGCGAGCCGTTATCCATGTAATCCACCGCGCTCAGATCTTTGCCTTCAAAAAGCTTACTGACCTCCTTGAGTAGGCTGCGGACGGATGTCTCGGCGTTGTTTTGGATGGACACCATGTAGAACTGCACGATATCGTCTCCATACTCCTCGATCAAGTTCGAGATGAGGGAGATGCCTTTTTGGTTGGATGCAATTTGTGCCTTGAGATCATTCAGGTTATCGTTCAGACACCTCGTCCCTGAACAGCCCAGGTATTGAGCTGGCTCCTTGAGAAGCAGCTCCACAATGCGCTCCTCGTTGAAGTAACCCTCGGAGACAAGCTTCTCCGACTTGATGGCAGCGCCTTCTTGAAAAAGCTCAGTGGAATGAGGAGGCATGGAGCCCGGCAGGATACCACCGATATCAGCATGATGTGCTCTGGACGCCACATAAAAGACAATCTCATCTTTCTTATTGAATGCTGGCGTAATGACAGTGATATCAGGCAAATGTGTACCGCCATAAACAGGATGGTTGGAGACGAGCACATCTCCTCTCTTCAGCTTACCACGCCATATCTCAGCTTGACGCTTGACGCACGTCGACATGGAGCCGAGATGGACAGGTAAATGTGGTGCATTGGCCACCAAGCCACCGTTGGCATCAAACAAGGCGCAGGAATAGTCGAGACGCTCTTTGACGTTAGTGCTGACGGAGGTTTTTTGGAGCGCGGTCCCCATCTGCTCAGCGATGGCCATGAATCTGTGCGCGAAGATGGAAAGCATGATCGGATCGACATGCTCCGAATTGAGCTTATCCGCCGCAGCCGACGACGCCTCACCAATGTCGATGATGACATGGGTCTTGAGGATGGTGGCAGTGGCTTCTGGAGTGACAACGAGAGTCTGTGTGCCATCGGCAAGGATGGCTGGACCCTTGACTACATCTCCAACTGCGAGGTCTTCGAGCTTGAAGATGGGAGTTCCTTGGCGCTTGGAGCTGAAGAATACGTTTGATGTGCCGTACTTCTTGCTGCTAGCATCTGCGTTGGTCTTCTTCAGCTCAGAGAGCTGTTCGTCGACCGTTTTCTCAGCATTATTGAAGCTCTTTCCAATGCCTCGAACACGAACGTCGTCGACGATGATATCACGATCAGGAAGTGTAAAACCAAATTCTTCGTGGTGCTGCTTGATGAATGCTTGTCCGTACTCCCACTCCTTTCCAAACTCCTTGGTCTGTTCCTGGGTAGGCTTGATAATCATAAGTGCCGACTCAGTCCCTCTGTATCTCATATTGAGGTACTCCTCGAAGACGATAGAATCCTCATCGAATCCTTGAGTTTTCAAAGCCCCCGTGCTCTTTGTCTTCAACTCGCTCATCTTCTTCTGTAGCACCTCTTTGATATCTTCAGACCAAACCTTCGACTCTGGTTCCTGGCGCTCATCAACCACGTCGGCGAGTGCCATGCCATAAGCAGACAGAACGGAGGAATATCTGTGCACAAGAATCTGCTTGATGCCGAGGTTCTCAGCGATCGCAACAGCATGCTGGCCCCCGGCACCACCAAATGTCGCCAATCTATGCTTACTCGTATCATGTCCCTTCGCCTCAGTTATCGAGCGAATCGGTCTCGTCATCGCTTCATTGGCGATCTTGATAAAGCCATAAGCCACTTCATCAGGGCTCATCTTCTGTCCTCGGCCCTCATTGATCTCTACTGTCAGCTTTTCGATGACCTTGCTCGACGCTTCCACATCGAGTCCTTGGTCCTCATTTGGACCAAAGATTTTAGGGAAGAAGTCCGGCAGCAGACGGCCCAAGAACAAGTTGGCGTCTGTCACTGTAGCTGGTCCTCCCTTCCTGTAACAAGCCGGACCTGGATGAGCGCCAGCACTCTCCGGTCCAACGACGAAGAGACCGTTCTTCCAGAACAGCCTAGAGCCACCACCAGCAGCGACTGTGTTGATGTCCAGCTGTGGCGACTGGATAGTAACACCAGCTGTCGTGGTCTCGAAGACATGCTCGTATCTTCCTTCTGCACCATATCTTGACACGTCCGTGGAAGTACCGCCCATATCGAAGCCGATGACAGGGATCTTCGTCTTTGGGTCATAGGAAGTCAAAGCGTAACCGACTACTCCTCCAGCAGGCCCAGACAAAATGGCTCTTAAGCCCGAAAAGGAGGAGACGTCTACCAGTCCACCATCTGATTGCATAAACTCGCACCTTGCTCCCCTCTTCTTTCCCTTCTCTTTTACTGATTGTGCACCCAAGCCTCCTTCAAAGCCTGCCTCGAAACCGGCTATGTATTTCTTGATAGCTGGAGTCAAGTAGGCGTCAGCGCAGGCAGATGTGGCTCGAGGAACGAGCTTAATCATAGGCATCAACTCGTGAGAGAGCGAGACATGCTCGAAGCCTATCTCCCTGGCGATTTTGCCGACCAATGATTCGTGATTTGGGTATGTATAACCGTGCATCAGACAGACCGCAATACTCCTGAATTCTTGATCGTAGACCTCTTGTAATTGTTTCCTGATCACGTCCTCCTCCGGGTGTTTTAATATTCTCACAGCCTCACTCGACAACCCCCTAACCAGCTCATCATTTGGTTTCGCCTCATCTGGTGCAGGCGTTTCCGTGACATGCCGCGTCGGATCCTCAGCATAATCCTCCAACGTAACCCTCTCATCGATCTCCACAACCCTCTCATAAAGCGTCTCCGGTTTCCTAACATTCAGATCAAAGATCTTCGGCCTGCTTTGATTCCCAATCTCGAGACAATCCTTAAACCCTTTCGTCACCACCATTGCAATCCTCTCCCCCTTCCTCTCCAACAGTGCATTCGTAGCAACAGTCGTGCCCATGCGGATAGATTCAATCTCCGAGGTGTCCAGAGGCTGGCCACGGGGGATGATCTTGTTGAGGAAGCGCTCCGTAAGCCGGCGAATACCTTCGAGTGGTGCATCGGAATAGTTGCTGGGATCTTCGGAGAGGAGTTTGATGACGATGTCGTCTTCAAGACGGCCGGTGCCGGGGTTGCCAACGCAGTCTGTGAATGTGCCTCCGCGCTGGGAAGTGGTTAATATAGCTCTCAAGGTTACTGAGGTTGTGGTATGGTTTGCTCACGTCGATGGCTATGCGGATGCCTCGCTTCGAGGTTTTTAGTTCGGCCATTGTGATGGAGTTTTGGCTATTAGAGGCTGCGCACAGTCCACTCAGAGTAGAAGAACGTCAAGTACAGGTCGGAGGGAAGAATGAAGCAATTGTGAGCAGCAAGAAGACTATACATCATTGCTTTGTCATAGCGATTCTAGCTTGTGTCGGCAACAATGTGGGGTAATCTGCGGGCCTTATCGTCAATCAGTTGCCGAACTGTCAAAACCACCAAGGTGACACTCTTGATCGGTGACATATCTGCGCTTACGAGCACTCATTACTGTAAGGACTTAGCTGCAGCAATGATTCGACTTCGATACCAGCCGGGTGGTTTCTAGCCATGGCTGGAGGCTCCACGGGCTCCGGAATATTTTGCTAGGTCAGATTAGAGTGGCAAACTGATTTACCAATCAGGCCCTGCTTTTCCGTTTGCAATATGTTGTTCTATTCGCAATTCTGAATGCATACAGATGGCAGGCCTGCGAGAATTTTCTCTGGTCAGGACGCAGCGCTCACGGGTTGCGGAAGTGATCAACGTCGTCATTGTGCGAGAAATAGTTCATTCCCTTCTCTAAGCTCTCTCGCGAAAAAATATCGTACTCATCAAGGTCAACAAACTCCTAATACTCCCCAAACTCCAGTCGATGAGACAGCCGTCAATTCCAACCAGTTCGATTATCCCGATCTGTCACCGAATGCATGTGGGTATCATATGCCTCTCAATCGCTGTCGATACTGTCTGAATCACTGCCAGAGTCTGAGCTCGAAGACGAAGATGAGCTGCCATCCGAATCAGACTCCTCAGAGCTGTCCGAACCAGACTCTGCCGCGACCTTGGCCTTCTTCGCCGGGCTTGGCTTATCCTCGTCATCCGATTCAGAGTCGCTACTCTCGCTATCACTCTCGCTATCACTCTCGATGGCAGCAGTACGCTTCTTGCGATTTCTGACCTTCTTTTCTGGTGCCGGTGGCGCGACCGGCACCACAAGTCTCGTTGCCTCCTCCAGTGTAACCTCTGGCGCAGCCTGCTCATTCGCCTTAACAGGCACATAATCCGTTGGGTCTCCTGGTGTGCTTGCCAAAGTCTCAAGGATCATATCCACTCTCTTCCTCCTCGCCAATCTCTCCTTCATCACAACAGGAATGTTCAGACCCAACAACTTCGCTTCCTCCATGGTAGCCTCTCCCCCTTCATTGATCTTGCTAGCCACCTCGGTTGCAATGTCTTCTGCAAGCCACCTCTCGTAGTTCGCTTGGTGCTCCTCTCTATTCTCCATGTCCGCCGGGAAACCTTCAATTCCGTTCTCTACATCCTTGTCTCTAACCTCCAACGCTCTGTCTCTTAGGTGTATGCGTGACATTCCTTTCATGCCCGCAACATATGCTTGCAAGTGGTCGTTGTATTCGGCTGGAATGAGATCGACGTCAAAAGCGTGCTTGAGGATGAGGGTCTGGTTAATCTTGTTGAACTTCCAGAACTGCTTGTTCTCGTGGAAGGTCTTCAGGTAGTCGAGCGCTGGTGCGAATGGTTTCGGCTTTTGTCCCTTTGGAATCTTTGGCTTCTTTGCTGGTTTAGCTGGCTTGAGTACCGTTTTGACTGGTTTAGGTGGCGTTTTCGCGGTCGAAGTGCGGTTGTCGATCCTGTTATTTTTCAATGGTTCTTGGTTGACATTAACCTGTTGTTTATCCTTCACAGACACAAAAGTAGGATCGTTCCTCTTCTGTTCATCCACCCAAGCACCGAAAAGTTTCTTTATCGAATCACCGTCTTCTTGTTTTGCGTCTGGCGCAAACTGAACTGCTTTCTGAGGAGAAGCGGAGCGCTCGCTACGGAGAATTGGTTTTGGTGCTTTGTCCTTCTTGGACTTCTTAGATGTTTTCACTTCCGGTTCAGGCGAACGAGAGCGCTTTCTTGACGGCGGTGCAACACTGTCGTATGTTGGCTCTTCTCTCACTAATGCTTCGACAACTGGTTCTGGCTCTGACTTGAGCTTGAGACCCAGACGCTTCCATGCTGGGACGCGGGAAGCCATTGTGGCTTGTGTTGATGTGGAAATATGTGTACAGATAAGTGATTAAGTCTGAATGGTTAAAACTCGAATTGACTTCGCTTAAATCATAGATGGTTGTCAGATGGCTCTCCTGTTGACCTCGGACTTTATCGAAATCTCAGCCCAACTTTTTTTGGTTGTCAACCTTCAGCCTCGCTTGGCGTGGTCGCGAGGCTCGAGCTTTAACGCTAGGGCCGGGGTGTGCCAGGCAAGACAGGCACGCGTGTTGACGTCCCACCCAAGCTATCCAACGGAGAACATCAACCTTGAAGCTATCTACCACGAAACTTGCGACTTTATACCCAACTGAGGAGCTTCATAAATACAACACTTACACGGATTATACTACAAACCGCCAACATGTCTAGTATGTATAGCTCTTAGAGGTCTGTCTTGATGACAGCCTCGTGGATGGGAACATGGAGAGCTAACTGAGGTTCAGGCGCCGCCGCCTACGATAGGCACATTACGATTTTCTCAGACCAGGGACGCCTGTACCAAGTTGGTAAGCTATAAAAATTTCACAGTGTAGCTATACAGCAGCCATAACATGGCGATGGTTAAGGAAGCAAAGGCGGCTAGAACGAACACAGCTAACCGCTACGGTACACAGAGTATGCATTCAAAGCCATCACCGCTGCCAACATCATGTCCATCGGCATTCGCGGCAAGGACTGCGCCGTAGTCCTTTCTCAGAAGAAGGTCCCAGACAAGCTCATCGACCCGTCCTCCGTCTCCCACGTTTTTAAGATCTCCCCATCCGTCGGCTGCGTAATGACCGGCTCCATAGCCGATTCTCGCGCCTGGGTCACTCGTGCGAGAGGCGAGGCTGCTGAGTTCCAGTACAAGTACGGATACGAGATGCCTTGCGATGTCTTGGCGAAGAGATTGGCGAATATCTCCCAGGTTTACACTCAGAGAGCTTACATGCGCCCATACGGTGTTTCGACCACCCTCATTTCCCTCGACTCTGAGTTCGGCCCACAGCTGTATAAGTGCGACCCAGCAGGATACTATACAGGCTACAAGGCCACCGCTTCGGGGCCAAAACAGCAGGAGGCTTTCAATGCCTTAGAGAAGAAGTTGAAGAACAAGGATGCTGCAGAGGGTACCTGGGAGGAGGTTGTTGAGCTCGCCATCACCACTTTGTCGAGTGTGATGAGCGTGGACTTCAAGAAGGGCGAGATTGAGATCGGCGTTGTTGGTGCTGGAGAGGGTGCCGAGAAGCACAGGTTCAGACAACTCACAGAGGATGAGATCGATGATAGACTTCAGGCTATTGCTGAGAAGGACTAGAGAGTTGGAGGGAAAGTGCGTATGCACATGGAAATGATAGACGGAGTTGATAGGATGGTTTTTGGCGAATGAATGGCTTGGCATCTTAAGTAGCGCCTGAGCATATGAATCAAGCTTCGTTTGCTACCATCTTTCCCTGTTATGTTGATTTGGTTTTGTGGGGAGTTCCTGAATCGAGTCTGCGAATCGACATCAAGAACACGCCTGAGTCAAACCCTCAATTTTTAGTATCTGTTTCTCGAGTCCCTTCCTTCGTTCCCATGCGCTTCCTCTTCCGCATTCGCTTCGTCGCATTCTCCATTGTGCCCCTATGTGCTTGGTCCTCTAACCACGTAAGAGCCTGTTACTTGTGAACTGGTTGGCTTCATTACTTATCGTGATATCCTACGTCTCTGTCCCGCCTACGCAGCCTAATTTACACCCTCTCACTGACCCGTATAGCACCTCTGCAGCCAGCTCTAATAACACCGGTCAAAATGTCATGCGGAACAGCATTCTTAGCATCCTGCTCAACAGCATGATCAAGGTGCTCCAACTCCTCATCCCTAATCCTCCTTATGTTCTTCATCAACTCCAACAACTCCTCGCCCACCTCCTCCCCATTCTCCTCCATCTTGGCTACCATATCAAGCAGCACCTTCACCTGCCCATTATAATGCCCCCCGATCTCCGTCTCCACCGCCTCGGTACAGGCCATCGCCGCCTCGCGCCCCAAAAGCGCGGTGGACCAGCCCAGACCGGTGGCGGCGAGGTGCCAGAGTGGTGTGAAGGCGGTGGGGCGGATGCGGTGTTTGGCGAGGAGCGCGTTGAAGGTGCTGAAGTGGGAGGCTTCTTGGTCGTACATATGCTTCATGAGGGGCCGAAGGTGAGGGTGTGAGCGCACCACGAGAGGAGTTTGGGCTTTGTAGATTAGGGTGGCGGCTAGTTCGCCAGCTTGGTTTACCCTGAGCTGGAAGGGCGTTAGGTATATTGCTACAGAATGAAAGAGTGGTGCAAAGATAAATGGTACGGCAAAAGAAATGGTGAACGAACAGCGCTCTCGAGGAATTCTCTTTGCGCCTCAGTCAAAGGCTTAGAGAGTGGTGCTGGGGATTTTGCGGCGGCGGGTCCGGAACGTGGGACTCGTGAAGGTTGAGAGTGTGGTGGGTATTTGGAGGCATTATTAGAAGATTTAGGCTGGGTATGAAACGCAGGCTTTGCTGGCACAGTATCAAAGGTTGTGAGTGCTCTAGATGAAGTATGAAATGATCGTGATGTTGAGGCAAGAAAGTCGTAGAGTGGACGCTGGCACTTTGTGAGTGCAGCAGCAGCGCGATGTGCCATGTTGGAAGATATTGCTGGGGTTGCGGACTTAAAAGCGTTAAAGGGCGTTTATATGACACCTTGGTGGTTAATAAATGCAAAAATTATGTTTAGGTGTTGGCGCAACGAGCCATCGAGGTATGCCAAGAGGTCCAATGCGCCGATGATGACGGCTGGCGGCCCAGCACGAACCCTTGCATGTCGTCGGCATAACGATGATCCACCATAAAGTTGGCTGTACGTTGTGTTTGGAGATGGCCGCATTGAGTAGCCACCATTTTCAATTCACTTTAAACATCAGATCAAACATATACCCACAGCTAAACCTACAAGCAAACCGTTGTCTGTATTGCTATAGTCTATACCCACAGTTCCAGTTCTACACCATTACAAAGGTCATTAATTGCACTCGAAAGTCGCGCAACAGACGCGGACCCATACAATACAACCACAGGACGCACGCACAGCCTTGCGCCCACGACAGCAGCCACACGCCGTCTCACTTACTTCGAGCAGAACGAATAGAATACGTCGGAAGATATCATAGATAAAAACATCATGTCTGACATCGACGAGGAGCTCCTCGCCCTTGCAGGTGATGCGTCTTCGGACGAGGAGTCTGATGCGCCAATGAGCTTGAGTCGCAGTCAGTCACCAGCTTCAAAGGCTCCAGCCAAGTCGCGCAGCAGAGGACAAAGTCACGATGAGGGAAGAGCGTAAGTTCATCCTTTGTTTACGACAAGTAGCGTGATTCCACAACTTCGGATCGGGCACAGCTTGAAGTCGCTCTGAGCTTATCCACCTGGAATGAAGCACATGGGACCCATATTCATTGCGCAAATCGAATACCATCCTCTTCAACATCTAACAATGAACAGAACTTCCAGACACTCGAGCCCTGGCTCAGCTGCGTCCGCACCAATGGATGAGTCAGCATCTGAATCCGAAGCCGAGACCCCAGACTACGAGGGCGCTCGCTACCCGCTTGAGGGCAAGTTCAAAGATGAGGCCGACAGACGTGATATCATGGCCTTGCCAGAAATCCAGCGTGAGCAGATTCTCGCAGAGCGCGCCGATGAGCAAGCTCGCGATGCGCAAAACAGAGCTCTCCGCCAATTGCTTCGTGCTCGCCAAGTTAGAGAGTCCCAGGACAAGGCAGAGAGAAAGAGAAACGCCGATGACGCTGGAATGGGCGGTGATGACCACCGCAAGACTTCGAGACAACGCACCAAGGTCGGAGGTGGCCGTGTGGGCGAGAGCAGCAGTGGAATTGAGACATTGAAGAGAGCTAGAGACGAGAAAGCGGATCGCCAAAGAAGACGCCAAGAGGATCTCGACCGCAATGGTGGACGCAGAGATAGACGTGATGACTCTGGGGATGAGGGCGAGCGCAGCGATATTGAGTGGGACGAGCCAGCAAAGAGAGATGCATACTCCCCACCAAAGCCAGCTGAGAAGGCGGACCTGGCCGACATCGAGAGCGTTCGCATCGGAAGAGACAGATTTGCCAAGATGGCTTTCTATCCAGGTTTCGAGGAGGCATTCTTGGGCACCTTTGCACGTGTGTGCATTGGCGAGAAGAAGCTTGGAGGTGGAAAGACGGAGCAGATTTATCGCATGTGCGAGATTGTTGGTGAGTTTTTAATCATGTCGCGTGCACTTACACTCTTCTAATCCTCCACAGGTTTCACTGAGGGCAGACCATATGCTATGGTCAAGCCAAACGGCCAGTCCTTCAAGACCGCCCAGTACATCAAAGCCGCACATGGCAAGGCACAGAAGAATTGGCCATTTATCACCTGCTCCAACTCTCGCTTTACCACCGAGGAATGGGATCGCTACCGCGAGACCTGTGCTCTGGACGGCGTTAAGATTTCTAACCGCGATCAGCTCAAGGACAAGCATGATCAAATCAAGGCACTCGAACACCGTACCTGGACAGACGCCGAGATCAGTGAGAGACTGCGCAAGCAGGGGCTGTTGAACGCCAGAACCAACATGGCTGGCTTGCCAAAGTACAAGGAGCAGCTAGTGATCGCAAGACAAATGGGACAGACGCAGAGAATAGAGGACCTCGAGGCGTTGATCAGAGACTTGGAGCAGCCAGCTAAACTTGCCTTTGGCACGACTTTGGTCAAGAAGCAGCAAGAGGCTAAGGAGAGTGAGCAGGATCGTATCGCACGTCACAACGAGATGCAACGCAGAAAGAATAACGAGGAGATCAAGCTGGCGGAGTTGAGGGAGCGTGCTGAGCTCCGCAAGCAGGAGGCCGCTTTGGCGAGAGGAGAGAATGTTGTTGTCGACCACAGCAGAAGAGTTCGCACGAGAGCTGTTCTTACTCATGATGTCAATAACCCGGCTGGATCAAAAGACGCTAAGCCACCGACTCCAAAGGAGGAGGAAAAGAAGGAGGAGGTCCCGGCACATATCAGGAAGTTGCAGGAGGAGATGAACAAGAAGAAGGCTTTTGGCGAGATGAAGAAGACGCTGAACGACGACGATATTATCGGCGCCATGGATCTTGATATTGAGATTGAGATCTAAGCACATTTCAATATACCTTCGCCAGCCTGGCAATGGATTATCTTTTCCGATATGTCATCTCACATATCCGCCCGGCTTGTCCTCGATGTCTCACAGACTTTTCGGATCTCGATCTCTCGTCTTCGTCCACATTCAGTTGGCATGTCACCTGCAGACACAGTTTCAGTCGCATACCGGGGGAGTCTAGCATGGCGTACACGGAGTTGGCCTGGGATCAGTGGAGAAGCCCTCAAGTCCGCATTGTCACTATGCTACTTCATAAGAGCTGCTCTTACGAAGCAGTAACCTCGAGATAATCGCGCTCTCTCATCTTTCCTCACGAGGCACCATAGATCGGCGAGAAAGGTAGAGCGTACTGAACTCTTGCTGTGTGGCCTTTTGACATCTGTTCATCATGAGCGGAGCACATCGGACGTGCATATAGAACAGGAAGCGAAATTGTACTCAAAATAATCAAAATGAACTATACAAACCTGACTTCACGTGAGCGCATAAGCTGTCTGCGTGATTGACTTTGCAGTGTCCAAGCCCTGCTTGAGACCCCCGAAATGAGTATAAACTACAGGAGTTAAAGCTATATCATCCACTTTACCTCTTTGTTCGACCATCTTCTCACCGCCACAAGTCGTGGTCGACAAGTTACGTCGGTAATTTATTCGGCAGGCTAATCAGCTGAGCCGTCGACATCACTTCAATATGGCTGCCCTACATCTCTCCTGGACCCCCTGCTTTTTTCTGCGCCTCATCCTTAGAAGGTGGCGACTTAACCGCATTCATATTCGCTTCTCCAATATGGGGTGTTCCTCGTCTTCATTTTTATCAGTGCATAACAACCTCACCACCACACCGTCTCACCGGGGAATCCGGCTAGCAGTGGCTTGTCCGAACTTTCGAACTTCCTCGACAACGACCATGGCCATGACGAAGCACGAAAAGTCGCGAGTTTTTCTGATTTTCTAATCTAGAGTCTTCATCAGCAGAACAACGGAAGTATGAGCCTAGTGCTATCTGAGCTAGTGCTTATTGCTAGGCCTCGAGAATTGTAGTGGTTCACATATTATTTTCATGCACTGATTGATTAACACACTTATTGGCAGCTATGCAGAAGTATAAACAGATCTTGCTGGCATCTCTTTCAGCCTGTTTCTTTTATATTAGAGTATCTTGACATTTCAAACCCCCTCGTCATGAGAATACAGTGGAGATAACCACGAAGTAACAAAGGGGAGTAAATCAGTTATGCATAACGTGGTTTATCACCGAGCGGCGCATATCACCGAGCGGCGCACTCGCCCCAT